>CM072807.1:85656237-86256237 GCA_037013495.1 Hippophae tibetana
TTTGATACCAGTTGTTGTGAAATTACGCAAATTCTCGATAAGCCAAACTTATGAGAAAACAAGAATAGAAAAATAACACATAAATTTGATAACGGAGTTCTACCAATCTTGCTTACGTCTCCGGACTTACTGCATATCTTTTTACTGAAAGAGGAGAAATTACACAAGGTGTTTACAACACTCACAACTCACAATCCATAACCAAATTACACCTAAGAAAATTACTCTCAATTTTTTCTCACAAAAACTTTTCTCTCAATTGGAATGAACCATTTTGGATGGTTAATTCATTACAATTACATCTATTTATAGGAAAATTTACTCCTTAAATTAATGGTTCCTTAAATTGTTCCTTAAATTAAATTCTTTGTTTTGCTCCATGTTTTACTCTTTGTTTTGTTTCATGTTTTACTCTTTGTTTTGCTCCTTAAATTAAAGAGCTTTATAACAATCTCCAACACCATACTCCTCTGCCCAACGAAATACAATGGTGCATTCTCAATTCCTTTGGTTATTGCAATGGCTGTGACTTGGATGTTATATGTTTTCTTTTTCATTTAACTTAACATAACAGGAGTTCTGCCATTGCCCATATCTTTTGTTGGTCAAGGGCGATTGCCCATATTTGCAAATGTTTCTTTTCATTCTTCTCCTTTTAAATACTATTTTTTAATTCTTTTTGATTCATTGTGTTGCAGGTACCTTGTCCCAGCTGACCTGACTGTAGGGCAATTTGTATATGTGATTCGCAAAAGGGTTAAATTAAGTGCAGAGAAAGCAATCTTTATTTTTGTTGACAATGTTCTTCCAGCTACAGGTTATTTATTGTACCTGTTGATTATTGTGTTATGATGGATTTTTTTGGATTTGACATGGACCATGAAACCGACATTTCTCTTGGTTTTTTCAGGTGCGATTATGTCTGCCATATATGAAGAAAAGAAGGATGAAGATGGATTTCTCTATGTCACTTACAGTGGAGAGAACACTTTTGGCTACTAGCTCTGACTTATTAGCATGTATTGCAACGGTTGTTGACAATACTACACTTCTTCGAACCATTTGGCTTTGTTCCCCACAATCTTCCTCCTTCATTACACTACCTCGTGCTCGTAGTGATGCTTCTTTTACTATGCCAGTATTTCCGAAACACTATGCATGTGATATCATTTGCAGCCATAATGTATATTGTACATAAGCATCTGAATTTCTTACAAGTGGTAAATTCTAAGAATCACCTGGCCGCTGCCTACAGCTTCTCTGTCCTCCCCTTGACATTATTTCGGGAAGAAAGTGTAAGAAACAAATGAGAAAATGTAGCAGCGTGATTGCCTTGCACTAATAGACGTCGGAGAAAAACAAGACATTAGTGTGCAATAAAAATAGAAATCACATTTATCAAAATGAAAGACATGAAAATTAAAAGACAAATTAATTACAAAGATTCTTTATATGTTTAATATATATTGAAACATACATCGAGAAACTTGTAAAAATGCAAAAAAATTTACAAACAAAAATGAAAAAAGATTATTTTTTAGAAATGAATATTTGTATATGAATAAGATAAAAGTATAAATAAAAAATTTACCAATTTTATAACATTCAGGTTCATATGACAAAATGATAATTAAAATAGATGTATTTATAAAAGAATTAACACTTTTAACTATTTTTGTTCTTAAAAGAATGTAATACATTGATATCAAAATCAAGATAAATGAAAAGTAGATAAGAATCTTTCATGAACGATTTAGATTTTATACCTAGAAATCTCTCTTTTGAAGACATGAGTTAAATAGGTAGAACTTAACAGTCCAAAACTAACATTAGAGTCCAAAAAATTTAAAGAGAAATCTACGTAAGAGATACATTCTAAGTAAGGTAAAACTTTTAAAGAAAAAATTCAAAATGAGAAGAAATAAATTAGTAGTTCAAAAGAGAATAACGCCTCTAAAAAGAAAAAAAAGAACTTAATTCGATTGAAAAGGTAGAAAAATAAGACTAGAAATATACTTATATAGTTTATAATGATTCAAAATCAGTAATTTATAACGAATGGTTTAAAGTAAGCAAAGTTATTATCGAATTTAATGAAATATTTCACGGAACTTTTACTAATAGAATAGAAACTAAATATAATTATGCCAACCATAATATCAAATTATTAACTCTAAAAGATATAGCTAAAACTTATTGTAGTATTACAAGAACAATCATCACTACCAAGAAAGTTGAAAACTGTATGAAAGATAGTACGATCACCGTTACTATTTAGAGAAACGCATCTCATAAAGACAATAAGGATAGTATGGATACTAGTACTATTTTGAGAAACATCCCCTAGAATACATCAGTTATTAAAGATGAAAAAGATTAATACATGAATTTAATTAAACTATCATAATTGAGTCTCTTTAACTTGTTAGAAAATCTACTAAGGAATATATCAAAAAGATGAATTTATACGCCACATAAAAAGAATCCCATGCAGGTACTATATTTAATATTCTTGAAGGAATTGATCCAATATTTATTTATAAATCTTTCCATGTATTTTTAATTGAAAACTTATATTCAAGAATTAATTTAAATGAATTAAATCATTTTTCTAAAAATTTCAATGAGACTATCAATAACTTTAGAAAGAAGATCAAAGGAGGTGACAAACTTATCTATCTTAGATTTTTCAATTCATTAGTGGACTGGAATAAATAATGTTGTGTTCGTCATTATTATTTTATCAAATTAAAGATTTATAATACTAATAAAGAAGTTACAAAACCAATTATGTTTTTTGAAAAGGCATTCAATACATATGAACTTTGTATTCTAAGAGGACAAATGTTAAGTTAAATTTATCATGGACTCAAAAAAATTAATAATTATTTTGGAGTCAAGGTAAATTACTCAACTAATAAAGTTATAATCACTTCTCATAACAATACGGTCCTCACTGAATAAAATGGTGAGAAAATCAATAAATTTAACAGTAATAACATGAAAAAAATTCAAGAAACAAAAAACATGTTTTGTTTTTATGACAAGAAAGTCACTAAAGATCACAAATGCATTTACTATATTGTAGATCGAGAAGGTGGAGATGCATCATTATCTATGTTATTAAAAGAATTATCGATAGAAAACAACAAAGAAGAATGAAAATGTAAAACCCACATCTGTAATCGACAAATCATGCCAAGGAAATGAAAGACTTAAATTCAAAATCCAAAAGCAAAAAGTTAGATAAATTTTTAAAGTGAGGGTAAAATAGTGATTTTTTATTATTATAAACATGGATTCCTTTTCTTTTAAAATGAGCTCTTATTTTAATTAATTAGGCATAGCTTTAAAAATGATAAATTTTCTACTTTATAAATTATTCATATAGCAACTATGTATCTAAAAACTATAGATAGTTAATAATGTCTTTAAGGTTTTTAGTTGCCTTTTAGAATTATAATAATTATTAATATTATGGATAGAATAAAATATAATCACTCTTTTCTTATTTTTTAGTAAGTCTAATTTGGATACTATATCATATATATATATATAAGAGTTTTGTCATTACCAGGAGAGTATTAAAACTTGAGCACACTGAAACATATTATGTGTAATCAAATAAGAGGAACAACAGAAGGGAAGACCGTGATGAACACATTAAATATAGATATGATAATTATAATTTTAAATCAATTAAAGATCTTGAATAATTAAATATTTATTTATATTTATAAAACTAATAATTAAGAAAATTAATATAAATAAACTAGCCATGAAAATAAAAATAAATAAATATAAAATAAAAATAATATTTTAATAAAAAGAACTTAAATATTTATCTTTAAATAATAATATATAAGAAGAAACAACTATCGTTATAAAATAATTAGTCAAATTTGATATCATAATTATAGTAAAAGAACATCATTAAATGAAAAATAACGCTTTTAACCATTTAAAAATATAAGTAATATTACTATAAAAATTGAGGACATTAAAGTTTTTTTTAATTATAAAAATATGTGACAATATGCTAAAATTTAGGAAAAATAATTAATAATTTTTCATCTTTTCAACTACGGGGTAAACTAATTGCATACATTTGGTGTAAATAGTAATAATGGGTACGGGTACGTGTGTTGAAAGTTATTGATATAACTGTAATCGAATCAAATTATCAAATATGTATTCAAAATTACTAAAAAAACCTATTTTTTAAATTTTTTATTAATATATAATAATTATTAATTAATATATAATTTAATTTAATAAATATAATTAATTTTATGTATGAACAGATACGATTATCAATATAATTATATCTAAAATTGTAATTATTTTGAAACTTATAAGATAAAAATCTATCCATTATTTTGTTGTTATTGTTGCCCAAATATAGAGAAAAGAGAAAAAAAAAATGTTAAAATCTCGTTATTAAATCTTAGCCATTGGCGCCCTTCCCCCCACCCCCCACCGCCACACACACATCCCCCAAAAAAAAAAACAGAAATCTCATGTTTGAGCTACAAGACAAAATTCAACAGCCAAGAATCACATGCATGCTTTGTTGAAGTCCCACATCGATTAAGCATTGGGTTTCTGTTGCACTTATAAGTCTATGGCAACCCTTCCTCTTTGAGAGCTCTTTTGGAGGGAGTTAGGCCATGAATTTCTTCATGGTATCAGAGCCAGGTGTCTTGGTCGGTACCCGACCGATTGTAGGGGATGGACCCTGCGTCGGTGTGAGGGGGAGGCGCTCCATATCCCCGGTCGGAAATCGATGTGAGGGGGAGTGTTGAAGTCCCACATCGATTAAGCATTGGGTTTCTGTTGCACTTATAAGTCTATGACAACCCTTCCTCTTTGAGAGCTCTTTTGGAGGGAGTTAGGCCATGAATTTCTTCATGCTTCACCAAATCCATTCATCTGATTAAATCGGCACTCATAGCCTGATTATTATTTAGAACAACAAATGTCTATTAATTAATCAAGTAAACTATCTAATATTCTTCGTCCTTGCTATTAATGGTGACCAAATATTCTCAACATTGTAACTCATTTGCCCCCTTTTTTCTTCCTTTTATATTTCCCAATCAAAGCTTGACGAACTCAATGACTAGTTCTAGTAATTAAAGGTTAAGCTTGGATTTTACCCTTTTGCCTTCTGCTAAAACTCATATAGATTGCTGGTATCTTGTGAAAAGCTAACATGCGCTCTGTATCACTCACCTGTCTCTTTATTTTCACCACATGAAAACAGAGGACTATATCATATGTTTATAGATCCATCAGTTACTCTGCATCAAGTTCTTTGGCTCTCGAATCCCAAATAAATAAATGCTTGGATCATATGTGCATGTTACACTCTTAAAAATAATTGTGTGTGGGTATTTTATAAAAATTGTAGAGTTCTTGTAACATAATTGTATATATTGAAAAGAGAACTTTTGGTTTTCACCAATTAATTTCTTTTTATTTTTTATACCCTAGTTAATTTATATTTAGAATTGATCACGTGTTTAAAAATAAAGCTAATTTTAATACACAACATGATTTGTTATTATTATGTTGGTCGTTTGTCACCAGAATTATCGAAGATATGATGATTTTTATGTTTTTGAAAACATTTTACAAAATAAAAATAAAAATTGAACATATATTTAAAAATAATGTATGTAAAAAAATAAAATCACCGTCATACAATAGTCTCAAATAAATAAGTATATTAGATACAGATCCTATTTTCTATATATATGCTTACTGTCAAATATTCCCATACACGTTAGGAAATGAAAATAGGCAAGAAAGAAACTTGATAGAGGACACAGAAATGACAACTAAACCGTACACAAAATTCCAAACTCTATATTATCGTTTCTGTTAGCTATGTGGCTCTTTGCCAGGTTGTGTTAATTATTCCCCTTCTACAAGCTCTCATGGCCAATGAGCCCACTTGACCAATCAAATAATTTTGAACTCCAAATCAAACCAAATTTTCATCTATAAAAACCCACTAAATATTTCCACATACCCATCACTCTCATCTTCACTAAACACAAGATTTTGATTTCTTTCACATATTAATCAATCAATTTGTGAGAGAAATGGCTTCTAAGTCACTTTCATCTATTGCTCTGCTCCTCTTTCTCAATTTACTTTTCTTCACATTGGTCAGCTCAACCAATGTGCCTTGCTCTCCACCTACAAAGGGTAGTCACAAACATCACCACAAAAAATACCCACCATCAACTAAGGCTAGTTGTCCTAGAGACACCCTTAAATTGGGAGTTTGTGCCAATTTGTTGAATGATTTGGTACACCTTGTAGTTGGTACCCCTGCAAAGACACCTTGTTGTAGTCTTATTGAGGGTCTTATTGATCTTGAAGCTGCTGTGTGTCTTTGTACTGCAATTAAAGCAAATGTTTTGGGCACTAAGCTTAACATCCCTGTTTCATTAAGCTTGCTTCTTAACAATTGTGGCAAGAAAGTTCCCTCTGGTTTTCAATGTGCCTAATATTTTATTGGATCATAATGTGTGGGCCTAGATATTGGATTATGTTTATTGGTTTCATACTAATAATTTTCATATTTTCAAGTTATAACTGATGATTTGATGTATGGGAAGATTCTCACTTTCCACCTATGTGTTACAATCAATTGTAAGCTTGCATAATGATTAAATAAAATGGAATTCTTTTGGATTTCTTAATCGAAAAATGTTAATAATCGTGATTAGATATTACCTTGTATTCAAAAAGTATTATTTTGATTAATTTTTAAAAAATATAAGAAATATAAAAAATAGAGATAAAATCAACGATTAATATTAACACGAGATAAACAACACATTTTATCAAAGATTTTTTTTTCATCAAAATGAAAAAATTATTATAAATATCCTTAAATTTTCATCTTTTATCATAGATATTCTTAACATTTTTTTGTTTTGTTTTGCACATGATCATTACAACCTCATTTCTATCGGCCTTTGTTTACAATATGAAGTGATGATTTTTTTCATTTTTATTTGTTCAATAAAAGATAAATTGTAATGATATTTTATGTTATAATAATTAAAATTTTAATATTTTTAGTAAAAAATTGAATTAAACCAACCAAGTTAATATAAAAACAATGATTCAATTGAGATTTTAATTTTTTTACCTTGTAACATAAATATTAATATTTGTGTCAAAAGTGTATGAAATTTTTTAAAAAATAATGTAAAAATTAATACCGTTTATTAGCCTTATGTTAAATTTGTTAATAAAGCTTTCACATTTTTTTTTTACAGATGATTACGTATTTTAATGTTTTAAGTCTAATAAAAATTTATCACCTACCAAATTTAAATGATATCAACTTATAGGTCTCTAAAACCATACCTTCCTATTATGATTTTTAATGTAAAACTTGCTTTAATTCATCACCAAATTTCATATTAAAAACATCGTCCTAAATTTAACATGTTACTGATCAAGCATCTTTTTTTTTAGTAAAAAAATTCAAAAAATATTATTAATTTTTTATAACATATAATAGTTTAAAATTAAGTATATGATACAAAATTATTAAAAATATTACTAAATATAATATATAATTAAAAATATATAAAATAAAGATTTTAAAAATTTCTTGCTACACCTACACAAATCAAAGATAAAGAAATTCATATTGTAGTTCAAAATATATTAATTAAATATTTATGGGATAAATATAGAAATTTGGATGATTAATATACATCGATATGTAATTTTAATTATATTATTTAATTAAATATAATGTTTAATTTATATAATAAATATAATATTTTAGTTAATAGATTTTTAATTTTTCTTAATGATATAATTTTTAAATTATTATTATTAATTATAATATATAATTAATTAATTAAAAATAAAAATAAAAAAATAATATATTTCTTAGGATAATATTTGATTGTATAGTTAGAAAAGTAATAAAAATTTAATATAGTTTTTATAGTAAAGTAGTGCAAAAATGAGTACAAAATGATATGAAGTTGCACTAAATAGGTAGTCATGATGTATTATACGAGTTAAATTATTATTTTATTCAATAAATTTAATAAGTTATTTTTTTATTAAAATAATTTATTTTTGTTAAATTTTCTTGAATTAACAACCCAATAAGTGAAAATATGTTTTCGAGTGTAATTTAATTATATTATTTAATTTTAATATTTAAATATATAAAATATCAATATATATTAGATATTTGAATAAAATTAATTTAAAACATGAATTTTTTTATACAAATAACATCCATTTTTTACTATGTATATAACAAAATATCGGAAATAAAATAACTGAATTACATTCTAACAATACTAAATAGGCGCGGTTTGTGAAAAACTGAAAATTACGAACCCAATTATATGATCAATATGTAGATTGAGATATGTATGAATTGTGATATTTAGAAATTTTCACCTTAAAATCATTTGAAGTCCGGCACATTTGGTATAACGCTTTCCTTTTTCCCTCCCAAATTCCCAATAGTTATCTGTTTCATTGGTGACAGAGCAAACAAGGACGATCCACTTTTTTCATAACGTGGCAAAGAGTACTGACACCTAGGGTTTCTTTATTTCTCTCAAATACATTTCTGATTACAAATAATATGTTTTATACGCCATTTCAAGAGTTTTGAAGTTGATTCCGAGCTAAAATTAGGGTTTTCAGATGGATCTTGTGCAGGTATCTACCTATTATAAACGTTGTCATTTTGCATTTAATTATTGAAATAATGTAATTTTTAGTTCAATTTGGCTCTGTAAGATAGTGAACAAATCATTGAAAGAGTTTTGTTTGAGTTCATGATTTTCTCGGAAATTTCGACATTATATCTGGAGATTTCTAAACTTGCTTCTGTAAATATTGATGTTTTCTCTTCTTTTTTGTGCATAAAACGGACTAGGTTGACAAATGAATTTATGAAACGCTTAAAAATTTCATCCGATTCTGTTACTCTGTTTTCAACAAATTTTCTTTTTTCCAAGGAAAATAAACTTTATCCCTATCAATCTTGTTTTACCCTGACTATTTGTGTATCGCCGGCTACTAACGATCCTAATCAATTGTAGGAAGTACGAAGATATGGAGTTTCCGAGTTGTTCAACTCGCTACCGAGATGTAAAGACTCTGCATGTAGTCTTGAAAAGATGAGAATGAAGGACGATGATGGCCTCTGGAACTCAGAGAGAGAAAAATTCGACAAGAATGAGGCCCAAATGCGCCTATTCCATTTCATCTATCAAGATAATAAGAATCAGTTGGTGACTCACTCGAAGCAACTCATTGATGCTTTTTTAGAGCCTTTAGACCGAAGCATTGCATCGAAACTTCTCCACCTCTGCTGTGTGTTTGACTCAGTGGACTGTGCCTCGGTTTTACTGGGCGGAGAGCTCGGCAGGATTCCGCTGGTTAACGAGATGAACGATTCGGGAAAGTCGGCTTTGCATACGGCGGCCGAGTCACATGCGACGCAGTGTGTCGAGTTGTTGCTCAGAAAACGCGCACGTACGGACCTTAGGACCAAGGACGGTCGCGCACAGCTTGCTCTTGAGCTGTCTCTCTCAAGCTTAAGGTAAAGTTAAAAATTGCACGTCCTTTTCGTTTAGTACGTAAGAGGCAAAAGCTTTATTCTTCCTGATGAAGCCTCCTGCAGAACTTTCTTCGTTTAGAAAATTTGCTTTATTCTTCTCAGTCCGGTTTGTACTGCAATTATATTCGTATAATATATATTTTTTATTTTCATTATAAAAATAAAAATAATTTAAATATCTATTTTATTTTTAAATAAAATCATATTTCATAAATTATAATAATAATAATAATTTAAATTGTGTGAATAACTCTAATATTTTTTATCATTTTTTATTTTATTATGGAGCAATAAATAACTAAATACATATTCGTTATGAAAATTTATTCTTCTCTTCACTTTTTCCGTTACTTCTTTTCTTTCAAAAAAAGATAATGATATTTTTATTATTAATATAATAAAATTATTTATTTTATTTTTTATTTTTAACTGTATCTCATTACTATTAATATTAATGAATTAATAGTATCATAATTAGGGGTAAGTATCATATAGAAATTGTTTGTTTTTGTTCGATCTAAATCCGATCCGAATGAATTTTAAGATTTTTAATCCGATCCGATGATATAATCAATTCGAATCTAAACAGGTTGGACTTTTTCGAATCGAATTGATTGATATTGAAATTTATTTTTGAATTATCGCCATATATAAAATATAACATATATAAATTAATTTTTTATAATAAATATTATTATTTTTATTCACAACTTAAAATATCAAAAGAATTAGAAATATGTTTGTACATTTATTAAATTATTATAAATATTTATATTTAATTTTAAGTTAAAATATTAATATAATATAATTATACTATATATAATATTTAAATATAATACAATATAAAATAAAATACACATTTATTTATAATTTAATAGTAATTCGGTTCATATTTGATATTACAGATTATAAAATTTCTTAATCTGAATTCGATTTAAATCCGAATAGATGATATAATTTTCAATTCAAATCCGATCTATTATAAAATTTATTGATTCAATCAGATGAGAATTTGACGAATCAGATTAGATTTTTTAATTTAAAAAGATCGATAGTATTATTACCCTTATCATAATCACATTTTAATTTATGAAAAAATATTTTAAAAAATTAATAATAATTCAATAATTATTACCCAAATTATATAAAAATTAAAATATTATATGTTAATTAATTATCGAAAAGTTGATTAAAAATCTAAACTTCAAACAGATTTTAAAAATAGAACAATTGAATATATATATATTATTAAGGTGTTATATAATTTTTAAATTAATTACAACAAGAAAATGTGAAATTAAATATATATTAATTAATTTAATAGTAAATAATAATTTAAAAAATACTCATGTGTATCTTCACATTTTTTTTTATGTTTTATATTTCAGATAAACTTTTTAAGAATTTATGTATTCGTAATATACCACTCAAAATTTAATTGAGATTTATACAGTTTGATTACATTTAGTACTGTTGATTCCTTCGTTCAACATTTTAATTTGCAGAAATATCGTATTCTTGTAAAATTATACGAAATGAATGTCTAATAAATAAAAAAATAAATCTTCTCGTGATTTCAGGTTGGACTTGAATTGGAATCTGGATGATCACTCGGTCGAGGATTTGATAATCCTTCTCGGCGATAAGGTCCTTTCGTGGAAAGTTCTTTTTCTTTTTTTCCCGATAATAAGTGCATATATTTTTGAACTGAAAAAAGTGTTGAAAATCCGCTGTTCATCAGCCAACTTTTTGAGAAATCAAAATTTTCTTCTAAAGACTTATGGTCATCACTTTGTTCTGTCTTGCAACTTTAAGTTTGCTTTATTATTTGTTCAGGATCTGAGTGCGGTGAGAATGCTGTGTGAGAAAACAAAGAAAGTAGCAGAGTTAGCCTGTGCTAAGGCAGTTGAAGGTGAAGTAGTTGCTTTAGCGGCTCTTCTCCTTTTTGGCGCAAACAAGATTAACGAATCGGTTATAGAGTTTCGAGTTACTGATTCGGGTCCCAAGGAGAAGCTGACCATTTACGAACACGTTGTACGGAAAGTTTTGACATTGGGTAGTGCAACGACGGTGTTGACATTGGCCAAACCCCCATGCATTTCTGATAGTGAGAATACCGAGAAAAGAAAGCTTTTGATTTCGGAGATAGAGTTGCTTCAACACTTTGGAGCTGTGGCGCAAAGCTGTTGTACGGACAAGAAGGTGACGTCATCGTTAATTCGTGCAGTTCAGGTAAGCTTAAAATCTTCTCTTTTCCTCTTATGGTCTATTTTGCAATCGTCGGTTCAAAGTTTTAATTGTTATTTTTATAGGCTGGAGATCAACCCATCGTTGAATTGCTTTTGAAGACAAAGATAGACATAAATGATGTTGATGCGGAAGGAAATTCTGCGCTTCATTGGTCCCTTAAAACGTCAAGAGGGTCGAGCTGGTGCGAACAGAAGATGAGGTCTCTGTCATTGGACATACACGTGATTGTTTAATACAATGTTATGTAGAAGGATATCTGAATATTTCCTTTTCTTTTTAAATTTACCATTGCCTTCTTGTTCCCAGACTTCTATGGGTTCTCCTTAGGAATGGTGCTCGAGTGTGCCAAAAGAACAAATTAGGGCTGACTGCCCTTCATATTGCTGCCAATGCTGGCAATTCAGAGGCGCTACAAGTATGAATATGATATCATCTCCTACTCTTCTATTTTCTTATCTATTCTGCAATTGTCCTTTCTTCATCTAAAAGCCAAATTGTTGATACATGAATTCGGTTTTTTTTTTTTTTTTTTTTTTTTTTGCATTTCAGGTTCTTTTATTGGAAGATCCAGATGTTGTTAACTATAACACAGAAATGAAAGAAACCCCGTTGTTTTTTGCAGTGAAGAATGATCATTTTGATTGTGCGGAGCTTCTTTTGCGCTGGGGAGCAAACAGTGAAGTTCTCAATTTGCGGTTAGAACTTTCTCATATAGTTCTTAATTAATTTTTATTATTCTTGATGTGTCTCTGGGTGACTTGGTCTACCAAAATGTTAATTTGGATTTAACATCTCTCCATGCATGTTTGTGTACGTTTACTTAACCATCACCAGTAGACAGAGACCAATAGACTTGGCCAAGTCCCAAGATATGCGATTCATGCTCAGTCCAACTAACATAACTCTCAGTAAGTTAAGTTTCAGCTTTTTATCACTTTGGTTTCAGATATCCTATCTCACATCCTTAGCACTACATGCAGTGAACCGTAACTTCCCCATCCAACCGAAACTTTTGGCTTCTTTGCATAGCCATGAGATTTTCTCGGACAATCGTGAAGCACTTCTTACCATGAAAGATGCAGAGACCTATTCTTACAGGTGACTGCTGTGATTAGAGTCATAGAAGTCATATGGTAATTATTGTTTATTGGTATATATGTTGTGACCGTGTGAGACTCATAATTATTTAGTGCCTATGAAATTCTTTTCAGCACAAAGACAGAGAATTGTAAATTCTTTTACTCACCTCGTGGATGCGTCAGAGGGACCAAGTGCTTTTATTCCCACAATGAAGAGGGTCTTGCTAAACAAGGAACCGAGCACTACCATTATCCTGCTGCAAAATATCTCAAAAGAAAAATTTTCGTTGGAGGACTTCCTTCTTCGTTGGACTCTGGTTAGCAACATGTTGAAACTTTAATTTTATCTATTTCAAACTCATATTGGCTTCACTGCATTCCTATGCATAATGGTCTTTCTTTCATTGCTGAAAATTGCCATGTGTAAAACAGATTCATTGGCCAAGTTCTTTGAAGACCAATTTGGGTTAGTGGAAGATGCTGAAGTAATTGTAGTTCAGGCAGGAAATCAGATACAGTCTCGAGGATTTGGTTTTGTTACCTTCAAAGACGAGAGATCTGTTTTTGCTGCTGTTCAAAAACATTTTGTCTCTGTAATGGACAAGCAAGTTGAGATTAAAAGCGTAATCCCAAAATGTCTTTTAATGATTGAAGACAAACTTTCATCACAAGAAAACAAACCGGAGAAAAATTGCCAATCTCAAACTCAAGCAGAGACACCAACAGAGATCATGAAAATTGAATCACTTGAACAAACATCTTGGGCTGATAAGTTTGTACAAAGTCTACCGCAGACATGTTTCAACGAATCCCAAGAACGCATAAGCCATGCCTTGAAGGATGAAAACAGGCCTTTATGGCTAAAGATTTTTAAGAAGTGGCTTCCTAGCTTCTTGCATCACCTGTCAAAGGATTCAAGGGATGGAGAATATGCTCTGTCATCTCTTAAGGGAGACTTCATGGCTAAATTTGGTTTGAAACTGGATCATGCTTCTCTTGGATACTCTAAGCTCAATGATTTTATCAAATGTTTCTCTGACCTTTGTCACACAAAGGTTGTTCCCATAGGAAGATGTGGCCCTGCCAATCACGTGGTCCTTGTGCCAAATCCTAGGCCTAATACTGTCAGAAAAACGTATGAAGCCTCTAATGCTACATCCTCTTGTTCTACATCAATTGATGATGGTCATGGTGGTGGTTCTACTGACTTCAAGTGTTTGAAGGACACTAAATTGGAAAATGGTGTCTTGAGTTGCAATAGCCTTAAGGAAGTGAACCTATCCAAAATGTGTTCTGATGAGAATTTGTCTCCAGAGGAGATATTGTTGCCATGTGAACGGGAAAGGTTTCTTGAATTCTTGGAAGAAGACCCTAAACCCTTGCCACAGGAAGAGTACAATGCAAGTATGAAGGGTTCCAAGGATGTAAAAGGAGAGCATTCAAAGGAGGTTATTGGAAAAGTTAAAAGGCACCACCAACATCTGGTTCTGGAAGCCCTTGCCAGACAAAGGAACAATCCATCCCGGTACTTTCTTCGGGAGTTTGATTTCTATAAAGTAAGTGGTGAAGTAACTGATTATCTCTGTTAGATTTGTCAAAACATATGCATTATATCATGTTGGTTTTACTTAATAATAGTTATTATGGTAATGCAGGCTTATCGAGAAAACCTCAAAGTGGGAAAATGCTTTTCATGTAATCAGCGTATGATGTTATGGGCCAACTTTCCATGCAAACACTTGTTATGGTGCACAGATTGTAAACTGCAGATCATGCAGGTTGGGGGTCTTGCACACAAATGTGTAGTATGTGATATGAAAGTAGATAAAATTGATTTAGTTAAATGGCAAGAGAGTATTCAACTCGTACATGAATGTGTCCCCCGTTCTGAGCAGTTCCCACCTTTTGATCCGAACAATTACATGAGAAGGTAAGATCTTCAAAACATTTGATCTATGATAACGTGATTATCCATAATTTTATTTCTCATTTTAACTTTTCATTTATAGTAGTTTTCTCTCAAGTCCATTCAAGAAGAGGAATATGTTTAGATTGTAACTTGAGATCGAAGTTGATGTTCGATTTTTTTTCCACAATGAAGAGAAGTGAATGCTGTGCACGAAAGTAATAAATAGTAGTATATGAATATATAAAAACAGTAAAAGAACACACAAAATTTACGTGTTTTGACAATTCACCTAAGTTCATGTAAGGTAGCAGATATTATTTGAATTGAGTAAGAAATATACAGAATACAGATACATATTTCTTCACTGATAATATCTAGTATTTCCCCAAACTCATAGAAAACTCTCAAACTCACTAAGTGTTTTTTCTCTTTGAGTTTGTTTATGCTCTTTCTGATTTTTATTTTATTTTTGCCTTGTTCTTCAATGCATGAACTCTTCCCTATTTATAGATAAAGCAATGCTTTCTTTATAGATTCTATATTCTTACCCATGGCAATAATAGGGTTTGTATTAAGAAAAGCTAGTTTAGACAAATGTTTGAAACCTAATAATGCTATTACATTCATTGTGTGCTCATTATTTTAAGGTAAAAGAGTGCCAATGAAGATTGTAGCGTTATCTATGACGATGGGAGTACTATCTATGCTGTTATCATTATGCACTGCACAAGGTATTATATGTTCATACAAAAACATAGGACTATGCGATGCTTCATACTTATTAACTCTTTAATAAGTGCTTTTATTTTCTTTAAGATACAAATATCATTTGGTTGGTACATAAATTTGGATTTTAGATTCATTTGATTATTTTCCCCAATATGAACTTCAGAGCAAGAGGGTAGTAGCAATTATTTTGTCTGGTCGATTTGCACTTCTATCAGAAGAGGAACTGATGGAAGATGTCATGGAACTTTAAACTTGAAGCTTCTGGTAGACCAAAGTGGTTTACTCATAACATGGCCGACTCTTCTTTTTTATCATAAAAATTTGTTAAGGTACAAATATAATATATAAGAGAATAATTAACAGTTTCAATTTTTAGAAGAATTAGTTGCTTGCTCTTCTCCGACAACATCCTTGCTGTATAAACTTACAATAATTCACTAGACATAATATGCTAAATGGCTTGGAGTTTAGACATAACAATGTTCAAATTCCAACCCCACATTAAATACTCAAAATGAGTACTAATCCTTTGATCTAAAAAACCTCGGCATTTGGGATTGATGTCTCAACTTTCTTGTAGCATATACGATCATCCGTATTGTCTCATCAATTCGAAGGTATTCTCATCGGCTCCTTTTTTTTTTTTTACTTGAATTTTGTTTCATTTTAGCTCCTATACTCGCATCAACATTTGTATAAACAGTCTCATGAATACTGGTAAAAATTCTTCAACCAAAATTGTTTGCTGTTTTAATTTCTACTACACACAAGTAGTTGTACTTTACATAGTTATTATATACATTATACCCTCTCATTAGCAATAAAATAAACTTACATAACCTCTCTTCGCATTTTACAAAGGGAAAATAACTAAACAAAAAAACAAACATACCAAAATAAAAGGCTAATTAAAACCTGAAATAGATACAACGAAAATGCAAATAACAAGCCCTTTTGTATAGTTATCAATCATGATAACTCAATTGTTTAAGTCTAATAGAAGAAATATGATCGAGTCTTACCAATTTCATCCCTCATCATGCCCTTGGTGCTTATCGATTGAACTAAAAAAAAAACAGACGATGCAAATAACAAGTAGCGAATGATCAAAAACCATCATTGATTCTGGCCTTAACCTTTTGCAGTGTGCCTTCAATGGCAATATCAAATGCATCTTTTTTACCTCTCAAGCCCATAGTTCCTCCATGCCTCCTATACATAATTCCTGGAATCAAACGAATCAGTTTTTCTCTCATTTTCCTAACCTTAGCTCTTGGTATGCTCTTTATCACATCAAAAAATTTCAGCCCTTTATAAACTACTTCCTCCTTTGGAATAAACACAGAGAGCTCATCAAATTCATCCTCAGATATGTGCCAACCATACTGAGACTTGGCAGATTGTTCCTCAAAGAAGACTGGAATACACCCAGCAATAATACTGTCAAATGTAGACTTCCGAGTTGGAGTATCACCAGGTGGTTGTAAACAAAAGCTTGCCTGTAACATTGGCTTCATGAACATTATTGGGTCGTGTTCACAAATCCCATTTGAACAATCCACAATCTCACACAAACTTGAATATCCACCATAGAAATCAAACTTAACATTGTTAGTTGAATTCAGAGTGTTATTTTCACATTCATTTCTAATGCTTCTTCGTATATTGGGAGTTGCAGCAATTCCTCCACCACCAACGAAGAGGGCTAAAGTGGTGCGTTTTGACCGTTTAACTCTCTGTACCCAAGATTCCAATAGAGAGATACTTGATGGGTGAAACGATGTCGGATATGGCACAGCATGTTCTTGCCATGGCCAAGCCCGAGACTCGACTGTCAAAGCATTTATATTGAAGAACTCCGGCAATTCGAGAAACGAAGTGCCCCAAACTGGTGGATCATTGGATAAGGTTTGAGAGAAATCCCAAGCTGGTCGACCCAAAACCAAGAAATGGTTTAGACCCAGATGACGATCCCATATCTCGGGCATGTCTTCTTTTAAGAATTGATACAATTCAAGTCCATGTTCGGCACTCGAATTGACCTCTGGACCGTAGAGGTATCGCATAGCATCAATTCCGGCATAATAAGGAAGATAGATGGCATTGGCGGCATTAGGATCTGAAGTGAGACATGGGTATTCAAGCATTCGACGATGGAATATGAGCTCGAGCATTAATGGGTCGGTTCTGTACCAGCTTTGAGAACGATTGTGGGTTTTTGGGCCAAGACCATGATTGGCCAAGTAAGGACAAAAATCACCGAAAAGTGGGTATTCGGAGCAGTTAGCGAGAATATCGAGGTTGAATCTTGACGGTAATTGTCTGATATAGATCCAACGGTTGCTACAGTTTGATGCGTGCGATCCCATATGTTCGATGTTAATGGGAATTTCCTCAGAGAAACCAAATTGTATCAAGAACAATGACATAAAAAGGAAGATAACTGGGAACTTCTTGAAGAAATTGATAAATTTGCAAGCCATAGATGAAACCCAGAGAGGTAAAGGTGGTTTAGAAGGACTAGAGCACTTGAAATTGGGAATAGAAAGTCAGGGAAAGAGATTAACTTTTCCTTGAGTTGTACACCACTAGTGTCTTTGGATGCTTTTTCACTTTAAATTCTCTCTTTTTTGTACCCAGACGATGAAAGCCTCTGTTTTTTTTTTTTGTGGAAATCTGTAATCTTCTGTTTCTTTAAACAAACAGTTTTTCTGTTTGTATTTTTTGAACCAAATTGAAGTAGTGGCTTTCAGTTCGATATGGATTTAGGGAATAGATATTTTGTGGAGGGATATGAAAATAATAAGAATGATTGGTTTAACAGTAAAACCAAAAAATGGGAAGTTTTGAAAACAAAACGGAGAAAGATCGGGAGAGATGAGGTTGAGATTTGTGAGAAGATTTGAACTGTGAATGAACAAGAGATGTTAGATTCAGCCAAAAACGTCGGTGGGTTACCGAGGATAGAATGTTGCATACAACGGTTAAGGTTAAGGGAATAAAAATACAATATATATAATAATAAAAGTATAATTTTTTTTAAATTTTTAAAGTTTAAATAAATAATTTTTATATGAAAAATATTGGAATTAAAACAAGATAAAAGATACTATATTTATCTTTATCCCATCTAATATTATAAAATAAGTATCTACATTTTTTATTCTCAATTTTTCATATCAAGTAATTACCCGTAAAAAAATTGGTAACCCTGGTCATTTTTTATTTTGTATAGATTTTTTAATTTTTTAATTAAATTATGCTTTGAATTTAATAAATATTTATATTATGTGAATTTCGTGTAAGCCTTACACGTGTCTAAGATCTTTTGGCCCTTAATCTAGAAATTATTTAAACTCAAATGTCACGAGGAGAGGAAATAGGGATGCAGAGAAAAATAGGTATTTAATCTCTTTTTGTATCTTTGACTTCTTTTCTCACTTTGTATGAATAGTGGGTATACTTCCACAACGATATTAATTTATAAGGAATGTCTTTCTATTTGATTGATTTATGATATTCTAAATTTCATTTTTATTAATGGAATCAAAATAATCTCTAAATTTATTCAAATATCCTTTCAATTAACTAGTTATTTCAATTTTATTGATTGACCTGTATAAACATTTTAATTTAATCCATGGAACAATGATATCTCACATGAAATTACTGGATTTCAAGTTTATTATATCCTGGTAGATTAATTAAAAGAAAGCTAGAGAGTAATCTGTAAGAGGTAGAAATAAAAATGTTTAAATTTACATTTATTATTTATCTTTTATCTGGATTGATCTTTACAGTATTGTAACAACTAATAACTTTTCACCTAAATATTCCTTTCATATTTTATCTTTTAATGATTTATAAAAAATTAAAATTTCAAAATTTCAAAATAGTGTACGAATCTATATATGTATTTTCAAAATAAAATGAATGACTCAATCAGACACCCAAATATTCATCAACTAGCATGGGCTTGATAGATAATTAAAAAATGAAAATTTTATTTTAATTTTTTTATTTGATTTGTTTAGTTTTATCAACATGACAATTTATTTTTACCAAACTTACTAATTACTAAAAATTTAAAATAATATAAAATAGTAGATATTTATATCTAATAATAAATATATTAAAAATAACATATTTAATAATTTAATATATATATATATATATATATTAAAATAATTAAAATAATCTTAAACGTAATCAATTTATTGTTTAAGATTTAACAACTAATAAATATGTATTACAAAATAAAAGCAATCAAGTAATATCTTAAACATTGATCGGTGATGTTATGATCTTTGTGGTTGCATTTTGGTACATATATTAATTATAAGAATGAATAGTAGTAACTTTTCATTCATTATAATAATCAAAGTATATAAAAATCTATTAACTTTAAGAAGTTATATTAAAAGTTTATTAATTATCAAAAAATATATAAGAAATTAATTTTTTTAAAACAATTAGAAATAGAACACATCATAAACACACATATAAGTATTTTTTGAATTGATATGTATTCAAACTATCAAAGTTTATATTTTGTAGTTAAAATTGGTTTAGTGAATACATATTAACTTAAAAATATACACACTTATATTTGTGTGATTTACTTTTTATATTTTTTAAAATTTTAAATTTTTGATTTATTTTTTAGTAATAAGGTGACTTATTTTTTTTTCTTATATATAATTTAATTAACAATAATACTACTTTGATATGAATGAAGCAAATGGTTTGTTCCTCGACTAAAAATTAAGATATTTTATTTGTAAACTAGTGTTGAATGCTGATGATAACTTCTTGTTTTTTAGAAGTTTTAAAACATTTTTTTGAAAAAAATTAATATATACCACAAACTTTATACCAAAACAGTTAGTGACCAAAAGACTTTGCAGGAAGGATAATCTAAGAAAAAAATACAATTGATTGATCAGAAGGATCCAATCATCAAATTCAATTGATTATCATAAAAAAAGACCTTACACCAGTTGCCATTCTGCTCTAATAATTAATTGATAGTTTTCATTTGTTTTTGTTTTTGGGTGCTCAATTTCATGGGATCAACATGTGCAAACATGAATACTTTGGGCAGATCATCTCACTAATTTCAATTGATGAAGAATACTATAAGAAACTCTTAAACATTGAATTTGACCAAGTATTTTTATTTATAAATAGATTTTCAAAAAAATATTTATATTTTTTATATAATTATAATTGAGACTTAAATTTCAGATATAAATAGATGGTTTTTTAATTATTTCTATTATGTATTACTACTGAATTTTATCAAAACTTTAATTTAATATTTTTCTTTTAAGAAATGATACTTGGATAAGGAATTTGAAACATGATAGTTCGTAGGAAAATGCCAAACACTTAGCACGTGGTTGGCATCAAACATATTTTGGCATGTGCCACCAAGAACCTACCTTGGACTGCATCCAAAACAATCAATTAGAATTTTTTAGTTAATCATATTTTGAATCTCCAATTAGATAATGTCACATATATTGAAATTTCACAACTTAAGGAAGAAAAAAATTGTATTATAAGTGATGCAAAACTTATTCATCACATAACATGTGGTTTAAAATTGAAAACTATCTTGATATATGTAAATAGTATTATATAAATTAAATTATTGTTTGTATAGATAGCTTGAATCGTTTATCTATTTTTTATAAATTTAAATCTAATTCGATCTCATATGATAATGTATTTAATTTAAAATAATATAAATCTTAATAAATTATAATTTTTTAATGAGATAATAAGGTTGAATTAATATTGAATTTTATATATAATATTTAAATTTTAACATTATATATATATATATATATATATAATATTAAATTAAAAATGTTATAAGCTACAAATAACTGTGATATCTGTTGTTAACACAGAACCAATTACATTTTCATATGGTTGGGATAGGTGGAGACGTAGTTACATATTGGGAATTTCGATTTATTTAATGTATTATATTTTCCTATAGTTGGGATAGGTGGACACGTATTTACAGTTATTTGATTCTACACGTATTCATACAAGTTTTTTTCATATCAAAATCAAAGAAAATAAAATTTAGAATTGTTTTCTCATATTTCGGAGTATATAAATATTTAAGAGGTATAGTATTTCGGACTTCATCAGTGTAATGAAGATCCGAGACAGAAAAAAGATTCTGAACTGTTTTATCCTGAGGATGATGAGGATGTGTTTGTTTGCACAAATTTGGACAGAGCCGCGAAACGTCTTAAGGAGAGCGAATTAGTCCACGATTCAACCCAAGCATTTCATTTCAGGTTATCGATAATATTGTTCTTACATAGTTTTTTGCATATTTGTTCTAACAATTTTAAGACGTATTCTATCTGTCATGTCTACTAAAATGTTAATTGCTGATATCAACAAACCATTTCGTTTTGAAGAACTACACTTTACAAATGGAGATAAAAAAATGTTATTCTTCTTAACCATGTAAACTTTCGCTTTTGTTCTTATTATTGAAAAACCAACACTGTCTAATTCTCATACTGAAGCTACAATAAATGATTTAAACACTTGGATAGAAAATTATTTTCTATGCAATTTTTTTATTCTTAATAGATTAGCTGATGACTTGTATGATTATTATAACTTTGATATTGTCTGCTAAGGAAATTTGGAAAGCACTTCAAAAGAAGTACGATATTGAGGAAGCTGGAACTAAGAAGTATGATGTCAGTAGATACATGAAGTATCAAATGATTGATGACAAATCTGTGGAAGCTCAATCACACGAATTACAAAAGATAACACACGAAATAACTTCTGAAGGTATGACTTTAGATGAACAATTTCAAGTAACTGTTATTATAGATAAATTACCGCATGCTTAGAAAGATTTTAAGAATACACTTAGACATAAAACTAAGAAATTTTCTTTAGAAAGTCTTATAACCCGTTTAAGAATAAAAGAAGAAGCCCGAAAATAAGACCAAAGAGATGAAGTACTCGTTGTCTCAAACAACAATACCAATAAGAAACCCTCATCTGCCATTTTGAAACCTAAAGGTAGAAATATGAAAACTCAGAATCGCAATAATAACCAAAACCGTAACCACCAAAATAGAAAAAAAATCATCCTCTCCATAATGGACCTTAACCCCCTTAAGGAATAACACATTCATGTGTTATAGTTGTAACATACCTGGCCACTTGGCTAGGAACTACGAGAACATGAATTGTTATGCCACGCAAGTGAACCTTATCGAAGATCAACTTATTGGTAAGATATCTAAAATCAATTTTATTGGTGAATCTAAGGGGTGTTGGGTGGACATTGGTACTTCTCGCCATATTTGCTATAATCGAGACATGTTCAAGTCCAACTCTGAGTCTGAGGATAAGAAAGTGTTGTTGGGTGAATCTCACTCCACTAAAGTTGTTGGTACTGGTGAGGTGGAATTGAAGTTTACCTTTGGAAATACTATCATCTTCAAAGATGTCTTGCTTACTCCAGAGATGAGAAAGAAATTAGTTTCGAGATATCTTCTTTACAAAATTGGGTTTACTCAAACTATAGGGGCTGATTTATATACAATAACTAAAAATAATATTTTTTGTTAGGAAAGGGTACGCCACTAATGGCATGTTTAAATTGAATGTTGAGTTCCTTTAATATTTGGAATGCTACACTTTGTCATGTTAATAAACGCATAATCAAGAACATAAGTAGCTTAGAATTAATTCCTAAACTATCTTTGAATGATTTTGGAAAAAATGTGACTTTTATAGTCAAGCTAAAATAACAAAAACTTCACATAAGTTAGTAGTTAGAGAATCTGAACCTTTAGAATTAATACATTATGACATATGTGAACTTGATGGAAATTTAACAAGAAATGGTAAACACTATTTTATAACTTTTATAGATAACTGTTCAGATTACACTTATGTATATCTAATGAAAAATAAAAGTGAAGCATTTAACATTTTTAAAATATTTATGACTTAGATTGAGAATCAACTTAACAGAAAAATAAAAAGGTTTCGAAGTGATAGAGACATTGAATATGATTCCAATATCTTCAATGATTTTTATAAAACTCATGGAATCATTCATGAAAAAAACTACACCTTATTCTCCTAAAATGAATGACAAAGTTGAAAGAACAAATAAAACTTTTACTGAGTCAATTATTACAATTTTATTAAACCCTGGTGCTGCTTCCCATTGATGGGAGGAAATTTTATTAATTGTTTGCTATGTGCTAAATAGAGTGACTAAATCTACTAGTAAAATTTCACCATCTGAAATTTTAAAAAATAAGAAACTTAACTTATTTTAAAACTTGGGGTTGTTTAGTCTATGTTAGGATCCCCGATCCTTAAAAGAAATAAAATTTACTAGTAGAACATACGAATGTGTATTCATAGCATATGTTGTGAATAGTAAAGCTTATAAATTCTATGACTTAAATGATCATAGTTATAGAATCAAATGATGTTGACTACTATAAACATAGGTTTCCATTTAAATTGAAGAATAGTGGGGGGTCGTCTTCTAGTTGTTTACCCATAACTAGAACTAGTAAACAAAATGAGGAATTAAACATTGAAATTAGGAGAAGTAAATGAGCTCTAACCCTTAAGGACTTTGGGTCTGATTTTTATGTTTATATCTTAGAAGAAGATTCCCAAACTTTTTTTTAAAAAAAAAACTTATCTTCTTTAATGTCAACTTATAGGAAAAAGCCATAAATGATGAAATAAACTCTCATGAGTATAATAAAACTTGACATTTAGTTGACTTACCTCATGGTTGTAAAACGATAGGATGTAAATGGATACAAAAGAAGAAATTAAAACTCGATGGTACCATTGAAAAGTACAAAGCTCGTCTTATAGTCAAAGGGTATAGGCATAGAGAAAATATAGATTTCTTTGATACCTTTTCACCAATCACACGAATAAATTACATACGTGTACTTTTCTCTCTTGTTGCTATCCATGATTTAGTAGTGTAGCAAATGGATGTCAAAACTGCTTTCTTAAATGGTGACTTAGAAGAAGAGATTTATATGGACCAACTTGAGAGCTTTGCTATCTCAGGTCAAGAAAATAAAGTTTTTAAACTATATAAATATCTATATGGTCTAAAACAAGCACCTAAACAAATCTTGAATTTTTTTGATAATATAGTTATCCCACACGAATTCAAAATGAATGAAAGTGACAAATGCATTTATCATAAATCATAAAATAACATTTACACTATTATATGTTTATATGTGGATGACATGCTTATTTTTGGATCAAACATTCATGTTGTGAATAATGTGAAAACTTTATTAAGTGTTAACTTTGATATGAAAGATCTTAGAGAAGCGAGTGTAATCCTTGGTATAAAGATTACTAGGTCTGAAAAGGGAATTTCTTTAGATCAATCTCATTACATTGAGAAGATCTTAAAGAAATATAATTACTTTAACTGTAAACCTGCATGTACTCCGTATGACCCTAGTGTAAAGCTGTTCAAGAACACAGGAGACGGTGTTAGACAAACTGAGTATGCGAGCATTATTGGTAGCTTACGTTATGGTACTGATTGCACTAGACCAAACATAGCTTATGTTGTGGGACTACTATGTAGATTTATCAGTAGACCTAGTATAGAGCATTAGAATGCTATTGAAAGAGTTATGAGATACCTTAAGAGAACTATATACCTTGGATTACATTATAAAAAGTTTTCCGCTGTTCTAGAAGGATACAACGATACAGATTGGAACATTTTATTAGAAGACTCCAAATCAACTAGAAGCTATATATTTAACATAGCTGGTGGAGCTGTTTCTTGGAAGTCTAAAACCGTTATTACAACGGAAAAAGACAACAGATACACAGTACTGTTAGATCATTTCTCTCTACAGGAGCTGTAAGAATGAATCATATATGTACTGATGAAAATTTGACTAATCCTTTGACGAAAGGATTAACAAGAGAGAAAGTTTTCAAAAACCTCGAAAAGAATGTGACTGATACCCTTAGAATGAAAAGTCACTCATGATGGTAACCCAACTTATAGACTGGAGATCCCAAGAAATAAGTTCAATGGGTAATAACAAGTCATTGACTGATATGAGATGAATCATGATATTATAAAGTCACATTCTATATTGTTAGAAGCATGAAGTCCTGAAGCAACATAAAAGATGAGTTAATTATTAAACTCTTAATGAGTTCTATACTCTATGTGGAGTGGAGTACGTAGCTACATGAGTACTCTTGATAGACTCACCTATGTGAATGTGAAAGTATGGTCGCTTTCTATGAAAATTTTGGGCAAAATTTACTAGAGCATTCACTATACTGGGATACACATGCATGACCGTAAAACACATGCTTTTTGAACTACACCTTGGAAATGTTGTGTGTGTGATGTTGTTAGAGATAGAGTTCAAAACTACGAGTTACTCTAGTATATTCTAAAACATCAACACTATGCAAAGGTTCAAGTCGATAGACACCTTTTGCTTATGCACAATCTTATACTTTTAATTGATCGGTTGCTCGATGAAACTATTTTTATTTAAAATTCAAGTGGGGGATTGTTGGAAATGAATTTAAATAAAAAAATATTTTTTATTATTTTATGACCGTTATTTCATAAATTATGTAACTGTCATTTTTATAATTATATGATCATTATTTTTATAACCGTTATTTTTATAATTATGTGACCGTTACTTTTATGACCGTTATTTTTATAATTATGTAAACGTTAATTTTATGATCGTAATTCTCATAATTATGCGACTGTTACTTTTATGACCATTATTTTCATAATTATATGACTGTTACACATATTTTTTCCACTATAAAAGGGGCAATAACTCTCAGTTTTGAATATAACTTAACAACTCAAAAACAGTTCTACGGTTTTTATAGCAAAATCAAAGAAAAAAAATTTAGAATTATTTTCTCAGATTTCCGAGCAACATAAATATTTAAGAGGTGTAGTATTCCGGATTTCATCAGTGCAATAAAGATCTAAGACAAAAAAAAAAGATTATGAACTGTTTTATCCTGTGTACGACAAAGTTGTGTTCGCTTACACAAATTTGGATATATCCACGAAACGTGTTAAAGAGAGCGAACTAGTTCGTGACTCCACCTAAACAGTTCATTTTAAATTATCGGTAATATTATTCTTACATAATTTTTTACATATTTGTTTCAACAATAATATTTAAATTTTAACATTATATATATATATATAATAGTATATTAAATTAAAAATGTTATAAGCTACAAATAACTGTGATATCTGTTGTTAACACATAACCAATTACATTTTCATATGGGTGGAGACCGTAGTTACATATTGGCAATTTCGATTTATTTAATGTATTATATTTTCCTATAGTTGGGATAGGTGGACACGTATTTACATCTCCGCAATTTCGATTTATTTAATGTATTATTTGACCAATGTCCGAAAAACCCCAATTGTACTTTTTACATAATCATAATAACTTTGGGATATTTTTATTTTTATTTTTTATTAAAACATATTAAATATTGATATTTTAATTAAATAATTTTAAAGACTTATGTATGTTAAAAATATTAATTATTATTAAAATTAATTTAAATAATTATTAATAATTTAAATAAGACTGTTTGATTACCTAGTTAAAAATAAAAATACTAAAATAAAGATATTTTAAAAATAAAATTACTAATCATATCCTAATCAAGATTTTAGATCCCATGTGATGAAACGGATAATTGCCTTTTATTTTATAGATCGTTTTGTTGCATCCTCTTTATTAATTATAAAGGAATGTAGGATATTAATCCTTTCAAAAATTTATAAGTCAGTGGAAAATAGATATAATAATTTATTTATATATTTTAACAAATCATATCAATTTTTTTATTAATACTTGCCCATGTTATCACATGCTAGAATAAACATAAATATTTTCTCTTCTTTATGGAATACAAACCCACCCTCATAATTTGTTAAAATATTAACATGCACTCAATTGTTATAATAATTGTAAATTAAAATACTCACAATTATGATTGTTTCACTAAATTTTTATTTAATTAAGTAGTATTATTATCATAATAAAAAAAATTATTATCACAAAAAAAATGTATATAGTAATTTTATTCAATCATAATAAAATTAAAATGTAATTATTATTAATAATAAAATAGATATTTTATATGTTTTTAACATAATAATAATAATATCTATTATGTTAATATTATTACCTGTTTAATATACTAACAATTCGATCATTCTTACTGACGTGGCTACTTGCTTTTGAATCATACAAACAATACCTGATTTTCTATCAACTGGTTATTGAAAGTATTACTTTGAAAGTACCTATTAAACTAACCCTAACTTAATATAATTCTCGATCAGTATTATGTCTTGAAGCACCTGTTTCAGCTACTTTGCATTCACCGGTAAATATTGATTTCAATATTTTATGTAGACATATGTATGATCCAATATTTTATATTAAATTATTTATACAGTATAATCTCTTCTTCTAGCTTTCTAAAAATTTCAATTAAATATAAATCATATTATTTTAATAATTTTTTATTTAAAATATTATTATTTTTTATAAAAAATTAAAACGTGATTAAAATACGAATCTTTAATAAATATAAAAATAAAATTTAATATGAAATAGCATAAAAAAATGAAAAATAAAAAAAATCAAACAAAATTATTTAAATATAAATTTTAATTTTTTAAAAATAAAAATTGATAAAATATTAAAAGAAAATAGTGACCATGAACAAATATTAAAAGACCAATATTTTGTGCATTTTGTATATTAATTATAACTTTGTTATTTTTAAAGATTTGTATTTTAATCGCATTAATTACTTGATCAAAAAATAATAATATTTTAATAATAATTTATTATAATATAATTTATCCTTAATTGATAATTTTAATAATATTAAATGATTAAATAATATCATTTTTAATCTAATAGATTAGATGACATAAATGATATAATTTAATAAATTTCTATTATATAAATATTTATATAAGAGACCTTTTGTAACATATATATAATTTGAGTTTATTGTTTTATTTTGTATGAACATTATCGTCGATATGTCTCTAAGTACCAATGCTAGTTTATATCAGTTACAATCTGACAAAAAAAAAAAAATTAGTTCAAACGAATTTGATAAAAAGATTAAATGCGTTTGAATGTACTTAATTAATTTCAATTTTTATATTGACTTTCAAATATATTTTGATAAAAAAGAATTGAAAAATTAATAACATATCTCATAGATTTTCCTGGTGAATGTTACCCACTTATTATATTTTATGTTCTTTATATAATTTATCCCTATTCCATATTAATTGGAAGATCCCTTCCAAATTAAACGTTTAGTTGCATAATATATTTTATAAATAAAATTTTATTTTTAAGTAATTTTTTGGATATGCATAAATATTTTTTGTTGTAACATAAAAATATATATTTTAATATGTTTAAAAGTGTAACGTAAAAGTATGACATAAAAAAATATTTAAAAAAAAATTAAAAGTAAAATTACATGAATAATTTGTTTGTTAGAAAAAACCCTCATTAATGATAACACATCACACCTCGTAAAGCATTGATAATTTTAAAAGATTATCGATTATAAATTAATAGAAGAAATATTGTTTACTTGTTCACTCTTAAATTATCGACAATTTTAAAAGATCATTAATTATAAATTAATAGAAGAAATATTTTTTACTAGTTCGAAATAAAGACACGTGAACTATGAGATTTCAAGGGCATACCTTGTTATCATATAAATTAAAAATTATATTAATTATATTAACAATCAAAAAATAAAAGAAATAAATTAAAAAAATGACAAATATCATACTATAATGATATAAGAGAAAAAGTTAAAGCGACGTTGGTTACAATATATTAAAGATTTTGTATAATTATTTATTTGATTATAAAATAATATCGTATCATATAATATAAAAATAATATAATTATATAAAAAATTAATACGATTAAAAAATACGGATCTAAACAATATTAAACACTTAAAAAATTAATTTATTAGAATTTTTAATTATAAAACTACTTAATTTTATTTTTCATTTTTAATTTAAAATGTTATAAAAATATAAAATAAAATAAATATTAATTTAAATAAATTTTATATTTAATTATGTTCAAAAATATTATACTACTTCTCGTCCAATACTATATATAATAAATTACACTAATCATGTTACGAAAGTATAATATTAATACATTGGCATGTGTGTGAACACTATCATTAAACAAAAAAAGAAACTGAGCATGGAAGCCGATTTTAAATCCATGGGAACTTTTTTAGGTATGGTACGAGCACTTAAGTTAAAAACTTCTTGTTAATAGAAGAAATATTGTTTACTCTTTCAAGATAAGTCACTTAAAATAATCTGACCAATTAAATGTAGAGTTGTATAATATATGTTTTTTTAAATACATCGATAGTATACCTGATTTAAAAAACTATAGATATAAAAAACTATGGATATGATTAGTAGTAACACTCTATTTATTTAATAGATGTTAAAATACATTGTTATTATTATTTTTTTAGATAAATATTGATCATGCTAAGTTTTTAAGAACTTTACACATAATTTGGAAAAAACTATCATCATTGAAGGGATTAAAAAAAAATAAGAATTAATTCATTCTATTTTATATTTAATTAGGCTGAAAATGAGTCAAGAATATGATTTTTTTTCTTTTAAGAATTATAATTTTATTCTTATTTTAATTTTTTTTTCCAATTTTTCTTCCCCCTAAATTCAAATCCTAAATTTCAAAACCTAAAACTCTAAATCCTAAACACCAAACTCAAAACTCAAAACCCTAAACCTTAAAACTTAAATTCCAAAATCTTAAACCCCAAATCCCAAAACCTTAAATCTTAAACCCTAAATCATAAAACCTTAAATCTCAAATTCTAAAACCTTAAACTCTATTTAAAAAAAAAATAATTTTAACCCTAAACTCCAAATTTTAAATTTCTAAACCCTAAATCTCTAAATCTCAAATCTCAAACCTTAAAACCCTAAACTCTATTTAGAAAAATAATAATTTTAATAATATATTTTCTTTTTAAATAATAATTATTTAAAAAATAATGATTTCAATAATATATTTTATCTAATGAAAAAATAACAATTAAATGATATTATTTAAATTTTATTGAATATAAAAATATTACGATAATTTACAATTTTTTTTCATTACATTGCACTGGCAAACCAAACTAATATTGATTCTTTTTTATTATTCAAATGGTAAAACCAAATAACATTTTTTCCATTCTATTTTGATTCCGATTTCATTATGTAAACAAACGCTACCTAAAGTTTTTAGAAACTTTTGCCTTTTTTTAGGACAAATATCTTAATAAGTGATTTTATTTAATTAGATTTAAAAGTTAGATTTTGTTAAAGATCATGTAAAGATGCTACTTGTTATTTTTTAATTTAAATATAATTATATTACTTATTTTTAATTAAATATTTGATTCCTAAACACAATATCAATAATAAAAATTAAAAAATAGGTATTTTATATATCTTATTATTCATAATTTGATTGATATAAATTATCATATCAATATTACTCATAACTAAATATCCACTTGAAAAGTGAAATCAGGTTTTGAACAAGATGCTAATAAGGACAATTGTTTTTATTATATATAGAATACATTTGTTAAATTAAATATCGATTTGATTCGATTTAAAAATTATTATAATCGAAAAACTATTTTAGTTAATACAAACATAATCACATCGCTTGATTTATAAAAATGTTCGAATCGATCCAATTTTTCTATTTAATTTGATTAAGTTCGATTTTTGAACATCCCTAAATACACGATAATATCTAACATAAAATATCAATTATATTTATTTATATATTAAATAATCAACATAAAACATCAATTATATAAGTTTATGATACAATTAAATATAATAAATTTTAAATACAAAATAATAATTATATTTAAGTTAATTCTTTTGATATTTTAACTATCATTAAAATAATAATTATTTTATAAGTTATTATATTATATTATATTTTTACGATTAATGTAATTAATATAATAATAAAAATATTAAATATAATTATAAATTTATATAAATATATAATTGTTTTTAAATAAAATATAAAAAAAATGAAGATGGGAGAACGAAGAGGGTGGCGAGTATAGTCCACACCTTTAACCCGCTATCGATCATTCACAATCGATGGTAAAGTCGGATTTTCTCCGCAAATTCCTCCACCTAACAGGCAAATTTATCGAGTTGTATAGGTTTTTCGGTGCTTAATGTTTTTAAAAAAGAAAAATTCCCCCCACTTTGTGGCCAAAAACAAGTGCATTGCCAGCTGCCCCACACTGCCAAAAATAAATTGAGTAGAAAAAAGAAAATATAGCCGTTCATTCACACTGACACTCTGTCTTCCTCAAGTCTGTCCTCTAGAAGCTCGCTGGTTTCTTCTTCTTCTTCTCCTCTTTCTGATTATGTAAGTAGAAGGAGAAAAGAAAGATTGGATTTTATCACTAATTCTCTTTATAGAGTCACAGAAATGGCTTTCTGGAGCTTTTTGACGGTGCTTCTTATCCACATTGGCGTATTTGCCAACTTCTGCTTCGCCGCGGATCCGTTTATTTTCTACGATTTTGAGGTTTCTTACATCACTGCTTCTCCTCTTGGTGTCCCTCAACAAGTATGTTCCTCAGATCTCTTTCCTTTTCTTCCTGTCTACTTTCTCTCTCTAGCCCCAACTTACTAACTTTTGGCTACTTTGAGCTAAATCTCGTCTGTGATCTGTCTGTTTAATGCACATTGAGGGGGAAAAAGGGTTCCTTTTAGATTCTAAAAAGTTTCAACTTTTAGTTTCAAATCTACAAAATGTGCTCATTGTAGGAATGAAGCTTACCCTAGCTTGTAGTTACAGTACTAGCAGTAGCCAGTCATCGGGTTCGATGAAGGTTCTAGTGATTGTTTCTATATCTGCATTTTTTTCAGGTTATTGCTATAAATGGAAAATTTCCAGGTCCTACTATTAATGTGACCACTAACAACAACGTTGTTGTCAATGTTCGGAACAAATTAGACGAGAGTTTCCTCCTTACTTGGTAATATTTACAGTATTATTGCACGTGCTTTTATAGTTGGCTATGAAGATGTATAAAAATTCAGCATTTAAATTTGGATTTGTGTAACAGGGCTGGAATTCAACAAAGGCGAAGTTCATGGCAAGATGGAGTTTTGGGTACCAACTGTCCAATTCCTTCTAAGTGGAATTGGACTTACAATTTTCAGGTTAAGGACCAAATTGGGAGCTTTTTCTACTTTCCGACACTTCATTTTCAGAGAGCAGCTGGTGGATTTGGAAGCTTTATCATCAACAACAGAGCTATAATTTCAATTCCTTTTGATACCCCTTATGGGGATATAACCATTTTGATTGGTGATTGGTACACACGAAACCATACGGTAATTCTTTTCCGGAATTTTGAAATTGTATCATAGTTGGACATGGTGGAGATTAAAGATGAAGTGTCTGATATTAACGGTGTGTTTTGAAATGTAGGACTTGAGAACGACCCTTGAGGCAGGGAAAGATCTTGGGATGCCAAATGGTGTTCTTGTTAATGGCAAAGGCCCCTACAGATACAACGATACCCTTGTCCAGGATGGCATTGACTATGAAACAATTACAGTCCACCCAGGTGAGTGCAGTTATTCAGATTAACTGTGTTTCGTCACTATTTTTATAGTTTAAACCACAAATAGAAATTGATTATTGAATAAACTATACAAATGATTGCTGTGTCACTGGAAGGAACCAAATTCTCTCCCATACGTATTTGGAGCTCTTTTCCTGATATATTTATTATTTGTTCCTCTTTTTATTTAATTGCATTTGCAAAGGAGTCGGGGAGGAGCTAGTGGTGGTGTTTGAGTTGTCATGCTTTATATTTTTAGTTTAGAAACATGTTTGACCTGGCATTTGCTTTTTCATAGGCCATGTAACATTGCAATTCTTTTTAGCTTGAATTGTGCATGCTAGGTGGCTCTTCACTCCTTGAATATTGTTGCTTTGTGGTTGCAATGCTTTTGGTATTTGTATGCGTGCTTAAAAATGTGATTCAGATTCCAAAAGTAATAGGAGACCCGGGCTTGGTCAATGACCATTGAGAAAGAATTTTTCAATATATGAATATATACAAGTTTTTGGGTGAATCCTGGTCAAGAACTTGTTGCTGCAGTGAGTGTATTGTACCCACTGCTTAGTGATTCTGATGCATGAAGTAATTAGCCACCAACTACCCCGACATTAAATTTCTACAATCTGGTGCATATCAAATACTTTGGAAGATTTTAGTTTACTTGATTTAGTATAAATAAATGTACCCTTGCTGGATAGTTGGTAGTTGATTACATCCTTTATCAGTGCCTTTAGATGAATGTGTTAATGCTGTTGTTATAGCTAACTTTTGTATGGTTCAACTTTCGAAGCTTTCTGTAACATGGATTGATATCTTGACAGGAAAAACTTACCGCATTCGTGTTACAAATGTTGGAGTATCCACAAGTTTGAATTTCAGAATCCAAAACCATAATCTGCTGCTAGCAGAGACCGAGGGATCATATACAGTGCAACAAAACTATACTAGCTTAGATATACATGTTGGACAATCTTATTCCTTTTTATTGACAACAGATCAGAATGCAAGTTCCGATTACTACATCGTTGCAAGTGCTAGGTTTGTGAATGAATCTGTTTGGAAAAGAGTTACTGGTGTTGCAATTTTGCAATACACAAACTCCAAAGGGAAGGCTAGGGGTCCCCTGCCAGATCCACCAAAGGATGAATTTGACAAAACATTCTCAATGAATCAAGCAAGATCTATCAGGTTTTGTATTCATTTTGATTTTATTGTCTTAGAAATTTGTACTTTCGCTTGATCATTTTTCAGTGTTCTTTTAGAGCTTAAATCCCACTATGTTTTTTTAAAATATATATTCAATACCTATCTATGGTCAAATTTTGCAGATGGAATGTATCAGCTAGTGGTGCTCGCCCTAATCCGCAAGGGTCTTTTAGATATGGCTCTATCAATGTGACTGATGTCTATGTATTGAGAAACAAACCACCTGTAATGATTAATGGTAAACGTCGAACTACTCTTAGTGGGATCTCATTTGTCAATCCTTCCACGCCAATTAGGCTTGCCGATCTTCACAAACTAAAGGGCACATATAAGCTTGATTTTCCCAAAAGGCCACTCACAGGACCACCTCGCATGGGAACATCAGTAATAAATGGAACGTACAGAGGATTTATGGAAGTTATACTACAGAACAACGACACGAAGATGCAAACCTATCACATGGATGGATATGCATTTTTTGTTGTTGGGTAAACTTAAATTTTCCCTTTTACTTAATATTTTCAATCAAATTATTCATAGAAGTTCTTTCCCTACAAATATGATTTATTTTTTTCTCATTGAAATTTGACGTTTGCAGGATGGATTATGGTGAGTGGTCAGATAATAGCAGAGGCACATATAACAAGTGGGATGGAATAGCCCGCACCTCAACTCAGGTATATTTTATGACATGTTATTCACCATTAATTAATTTAGTTTTAGTATCCTCTTCTATGTTGCTTGGTACTGAAAAAGAGCTAAGCTGCCGAATTTGTTTAGTTTCAACCGAGATGACCTGGACTTCAACCCTCAATTAAAAACTTGATAACAATGCTTCCAAGAATACATACTTGTCTTTCTTTGGGCTTAACTATTTATTCTTCATTTGTCTTTTGCTACTTATAGTCGAATATGATTTAAACTATGTTGGTTTTATGCTTTTAGGAACATCAATATGTGTGCATTAAAAGACACTCTTAGTCAATGGCTTTAAGCTCTTTGCCCCCATTGTTTATATATATGATATCTTCCAATCCAAAATCAGAAAGTGAAACCAGCTTCATAGTCCATGTCTTGCATGACATTCCTTTTATATGCATCAGTATAGCGAATTATGATTCCATATTGTTCAATCTTTTAATGCCTTCCTGGATTGTCGGCTCTCTTTGTTCAGGTGTACCCTGGGGGATGGACAGCAATTTTAATCTCTCTTGACAATGTTGGTGTCTGGAACCTTAGAGCTGAAAACCTTGATTCATGGTATCTTGGCCAAGAAACATACATTAGGGTTGTCAATCCTGAAGCTACAAATAAAACAGAGTTGCCGATGCCTGATAATGCCCTTTTTTGTGGCACTCTTAGCAAATTACAGAAGTATGTTTGCATTACTTTAACTAGGCAATGAATTTGAACCAAGTTATTATCACATAAATGAAAACTTCTCTTTATTTATTAATTTTTTTTTTGTTCAGGCCACAGAAGATCTCTTCGGCAGCATCAGTTACAGGCTTCAATTCAATATTCTTCATTCTACTGATGGTCATTTCTGCTGTAATTCTCTCTTTCCACTAAACAATATATTTTCCACAATGTTGTGTGTCCGAGTGAGGGTTGTGAATGAGTGTTTAAGCTTTTTAGTCTTGGTAGATATGAATTTTCAGTGATTTTTGACATGTATTATTTTTTCCAATTTTTTTTTTTGTTTAAAAAAAACAAAAGAGGGTGGTGAGAACCCATCTCAATTTTTTTGAAATTACCAGTAGAGAGTGGAGACACACACCGTTGCAGAAAAGGTGAGGGGATTTCGAAGCTCAAACTATTAACTTCTCGTACGACATTAAATTAATTGGTTTTATCAATTGGGTGCCTTAAAAGCCGGCTTTCCTATTTACTTATACAGTGTATCATTCTTTAATTATCTGCAACCTATGTACTCATCACAATTCATCAATTTAATACAATAGCTAGTGTATTTGTAGTGGACATTTCATTGTTTTTAAAACTTGTTTCAACCGCACTTGGAGCAATTGTTATAAGCTCAATATATTGCTATGGCAAAATAATGCACAGATTACTATGATTCAAATATTCATGAAGGCAAAATAGTCTCTCTTTTGGGTGGTTACAGTATATAAATTCATCGATATGGACATAAATTTGCATGTATTTTTGCAGTATATAAATTTACTTAATGAAAATGATTTTTTTTTTTTCAAATTAAGAGTGATATTTAGGGGAGTAACTGATTGAAATTTCATGTTTTTGGGAGATCTGAATTGAATTTGAAGATTTTTTTTATCTAGATTCGATTTGATATAATTACTGTGAATATCATAATTTTATCGGATATAATAAATTTTGATTGATATTAAAATTAATTTATAAATTATTTTTATATATAAATTACGATTTATATAATATTTAAATTTTAAATTTGTACATTTTTAACAAAATCTATTATCATAGTTACAACTAAAAAATGAAGAGAATACAAATTTTTTGCTTCAAAAAATTATTATAAAGATTTAATATTAATATTTATTTTTTAAGTTAAAATAATACTATAATATAATTATAGTATTTATAATATTTAAATATAATATATTATAAAATAAAATATGTATTTATTTATAATTTATTGTTTAGGTCAAATCGAATACAATGGATTATAAAATCTATCAATTTGAATTCGAACATATTATATACTTTTTAATTTGAATTTGATTACACTATAAATTTTATTAATTCAATTCGATAAAATTATTTACTTACCTATAGTAATATTAGCATTTCTCAAATTTCATTCATCACAAACTAAATAGAACTAAAAACATATGCAGAGCTTAGGAGATAGAACTCTGCCACCAACTTACTGATACAATGTACTTAGGACAAGCAAGTATCATAATCAGTAACTCCATCTTCAACTACCTAAAGCGCTTAAGGAGTTTACAAGACTGATGCTAGTTATTGAATGTTCTGTTTCATACCAAATACAGTTTCTTTAAAATATTTTCAGTTATTTTTATTTTTTCAAAGTTAAAAGTATAACATGACAAATCCGTTTATATTCTACTCCACAATTTCTTAAACAACAACGACAAATATTTAATTAATTCACCAAAAAAAGAAAAAAAGAGAATAAAAAATGAAACATATAATTAAAACCAATCAAAGACGAGAAATAAATTTGTCGTTATCAAATATATTGTGTATTTTCAACATATGGAGTAACAGGACTAGTTCTGGATCTTATACACACCAATCTCATGTTTAACCATAATTGAGTAAGATGTATCTTCTACTCAATAATTAAACGGGTGGTATAAATGTACATATATACATATATTTTTTTTAAATGCATTTTATTTACTAATTTTTAAATTAAATATCTAATGTTTTATTATTATTATTATTATTATAAAAATAAATACATCTAATTATATAATTATTAGAATGAATATTTCAGGTATCATAGTTATTTTAAAAAAGCATTTCTAGATCTTACATAGATCAATTTTTACACTAAAGTTCATAATTTTTATAAATAATACAACTAAAAATATCCAATTAATAATTTATAATATTAAAATATATTTTTACACCTAATAATAAAACTACTATGGCATTTTTCTCATAATTAAACCATCCATTATTCTACTTTATTCTCCAAAAAAAAAAAAAAATTACATCCCGATAGCATCATTTAATTTTTTTTAACGTGATATAATATTATATGAATTAAGTATTATATGAGTAAATTTATTTTTCTAACCATAACACTCTAGTCATTATGTTTTTACAAAGTACACTTAGGCATCTCTCGGTAAGAATATGTCACGTTAGTAACTTTTTTAAAAATATAATATTATTTTTTTGATAAAATATAAAATATATTTAATGAAGTAAAATTATTATTTTAAAGTTTTCTCTCCTTTATACCATTTTCTCATTTTTGGTTCATTTTTTGTGCCACTTTTTTAACCATAAAGCTGAAAATATCAGTATTTTTTCATAGATTTTTTTTGTTAACTCCATATTTTACACATAGCTAGAAAAATGGACTATAAAATAACCGATGCTATATAATAATTGGTATAGTATCTGATATTGTAATATATTTTTTTTCAATTATGGAGAGAGTAGGGATGATTAACAAATTATTTTATGAAAAATGGAGAAAATTTAAATAAAAAATATTGATATTTTAACTTAATTTATAGCTAAAGAATGACATAAAAATTGAATAAAAAAGAAGAAGGAAAGAGTATAAAAAAGTAAAAAATTTAAAATGATAATTTTCTCCCATTAAATATACTTTATTATCATGAAATTTAATTTATTAATTAAATAATATTAAATTATTCAAAATTAAAGTGATTAACATATAATTCTTTATTATAAAAATAAAATAAGTAAAATATATATTCTAAAAGTCTTATTATATTATATGTAAATAAGAATAAGAAAAACATTAGTAATTTAAACAAATTTATTGAGAACACAGTTTTGACGGGAATCAAGTGCAGGATTATTAATGTACGTAGCAGCACTATGATACTCTGAAAGCTTATTTTGGGGGTTACTTAATTGCGTTATCCCATAGTGTCCAAACAAAGTGCCATGTGTGTGTTACATTTCATTTATAACATGTTTTATTAACTAGAATGTAATGAAATTAGAATTAGTTCTTTCAAATTTTATATTTATTTGAACAGAAAAATGAAAACGAAATGAAATCGATTACTAAAAACTAAATACTAAACTTAAATATCAAAACTTAAAACTCTATTTAAAAAAAAAATTAATCCTAAATCTTAACTCATAAATATAACATTAAATCTCAAATCCTAAATTCTAAAACTTTATTTAGAAAAATAATAATTTTAATTCTAAATAATATAACCCTACGTTCTAAAACTTTAAACCTTATTTGAAAAAATAATAATTTTAAGAATAAACTTTAACTCACAAATATAATCCTAAACACTAAAACTCTAAAACTTATTTTAAAAAAATAATTTTAATAATATATTTTATTTTTAAATAACAATTATTTAAAATAATAATAATTTCAATTATATATTTTTATAAAAAAATAATAATTAAATAATATTATTTAAATTTTATTAAATATATAAGTATTAAAATAATATATAAAGTTTTTCATTTTATTCTAATTATCAAACAATTCACATTTCTATTTACATTCCGTGAACTGTCAACCGACGTTCATTCATATCATCAATTTTCTTATTTTGAATTTGGCAGAATTTAGTCAATCATGTTCCAATGAAGTGAATCCACTTCGTTACTATCGTTAGTACTTTTGTTTTGTGCTAAATAGGTTGATACGCATGTGGTGATTTATCATAGAAGAAGAGAGACGGAGGAGTTAATATAGACAGGATCCTCGTAAATATTCTTTTACAGATTTATTATTATTAATAGTTAGTTTTAATTTTGTTGTAAATTAACACTTGCGGAAGCAAAGATCGGGTCCAATTTTGGTTACACAAATTAATAATAATAGGTAACGGTAAAAAGTAATAAGCACTAAGAAATTAAATAACACACAATGATTTAAGTGGTTCAACTTTTCAATGTAAAAAGTCTACTCCACTGACGACGTTATAACGAGGAAAATCCATTCATAATCAAAAGGAGATATAAACACCAATTTTCAGAGAGTTTCAACAAAATACACTAATATCAAAATGTACCCAAATATTTTCTGCAAAGAATCACCAAACAAACCCAGCAAATATATTTCAGTTTTATTTGATATTACCGAACAAGAGAGAGCATGGAGGTGGCGAAAAAACTGCGTTGTTCTCTATCTTTCTGTCTACACGCAGCTTCTGTCTTCAGCTACTGGTCTTCACGCAGCTTCTGTCTTCAGCTGCTGTTGTGTATTTTTCTACAGCTCCTGATATTTCTCTTTACTGAATTTGCTATCTGCACTAGCTGTTGCTGTTTTATTCTACAACTGCAATTCTTTTCTCTCCGGTGGCTACTTCTATTCAACCTCATCATACGCAGGAAGGGAAATATATATATAAGCTGGGAAATAATAGATGGGCTTATGGACTTGATGTTTTGGGCCAATAATAAATAACAAATCTATACCTTGGCTCAAAACAAAGAAAAACAAATTCTTCAAATGAAATTCCTCGGATTACCAAATAACCGCCGTCCAAAGCCTCGAAGGGTGATCATCTTTTGCAAATACCAATCAAGTCCAAACAATGCTTGAACTTGTTAAATGGTACTGGTTTGGTTAACATATCAGCTGGATTCTCTGTAGTGACTATCTTATTGACAACAATAGCACCCTGAGAGACAATGTCACGAACGAAGTGATATCTGACATCAATATGTTTGGTTCTTTCATGATACATAGTATTCTTAGTCAAGTGTATCGTGCTCTGACTATCACAAAATACAACAGAAGTATCCTGTTGTAAACCCAAATCACAAACCAAACCTCTAAGCCAAATGGCTTCTTTCACTGCTTCTGCTGCTGCCATATATTCTGCTTCTGTTGTAGACAAAGCAATTGTAGACTGTAAAGTAGCCTTCCAACTAATGGCACAATGAGAAAGAGTGAAGATATAACTTGTCAGAGATCTTCTTCTATCCAGATCACCAGCATAATCAGAATCCACATAACCAATAACACTGCAACCAATATTAGAACTCCCATTATATACCAAACCAAAATTAGATGTACCTCTCAAATACCAAAGTATCAATTTCACTGCTTGCCAATGACCCTTACCACGATTACCCATATATCTACTGACAACACTAACTGCATGTGAAATGTCTGGACGAGTACAAACCATAGCGTACATCAAACTGCCAACGGTACTAGCATATGGAACCTGAGACATGTACTGCTATTCTTCTTCTGACTGTGGTGACAAATCCAAAGAAAGCCTGAAATGCGCAGCTAACGGCGTACTCACAGGTTTAGAATCTTTCATACCAAAGTGTTCAAGAACTTTTTCAATATAACTTTTCTGAGTCAAATAAAGCTTGCCCGCTTGTCTATCCCTGTAAATTTCCATGCCCAAAATTTTCTTCGCTGCACCCAAATCTTTCATCTCAAACTCACCATTAAGTTGAGACTTTGATTTCTGAATCTTAGACTTATTCTTAGAAGCAATAAGCATGTCATCAACATAAAGCAACAAATAAATGGATGAACCATCATGAAATCTTTTATGATAAACACAACTATCATAATCACTCCTAGAATAATCATGATAAATCATAAAAGAATCAAACCGCTTATACCACTGCCTAGAAGATTGCTTTAGCCCATATAAATACTTTTTCAATAAACAAACATGATCTTCTTTACCTGGAACAACAAACCCCTCTGGTTGATGCATATATATTTGTTCTTCAAGCTCACCATGTAAGAAGGTTGTCTTGACATCAAGCTATTCTAATTCCATGTCAAACAATGCAACCATAGCAAACAACACACGAATAGAGCTATGTTTTACAACAGGTGAAAATACTTCATTGAAGTCAATACCTTTCTTCTGACAATAGCCCTTTGCAACAACACGTGCCTTGAACCTAGCTGCTTCAACCTCAGGTATACCTTCCTTTTTCATGAAAACCCATTTGTTTCCAACAATCTTCTGGCCCTTAGGCAGTTTCACCAATTCCCAAGTATGATTCTTGTGAAGTGATTCAATCTCTTCATTCATAGAAACCAACCACTGAACAGACTCATCACAAGTGAAAACTTCATGATAACTAGAAGGTTCATACACCTCAATAGACTCTGCCACAGAAAATGCAAAAGAAACTAAGTCTGCATCTGCGTACCTCTGAGGGCGTCGAATCTCTCTTATTCCTTTACCTTTAGCAATACTATATAGTTGCTCTTCTGCTACATCATGAGCATAATCATCTATCTCATCCATAGATGGTTGATCTGAAGTGCCCTCTTGCACTTGACTAGGAGCTCCACTCTCAAGCTCCACCTGCTCACTAACACCGTGGTCTTTATCTGCAACAATAGACTCTTTTTTCTTTTGCAACATGGAAAACTCATCAAACTTAACATCTCTGCTAATCACAAATTTAGGTGACTTGGGTTCAACACACCATAATCTATAACCCTTCACCCCAGAAGGATAACCCAAAAATATGCATTTCAGTGCCTTAGACTCAAGTTTACCATCATTAACATGAACATAAGCAGGACAACCAAAAACTTTCAAATCAGAATACTTAGCAGGAGTATCAAAGAATACCTCAAATGAAGTCTTCGAATCAATTGCAGTTGATGGAGACCGATTCACCAAATAGCAGACATGGTTACAAGCTTCAGCCCAAAAGGATTTATCCAAGTCAGCTTGAAAGAGCATACAACGAGCTCTTTCTAAGAGAGTCATATTCATACGTTTTGCTACTCCATTTTGATGTGGTGTATGACGCACAGTGCGGTGTCTCACAATGCCATTTCTTTCACAGAACTCATTAAACTGACTGTCACAAAATTCCAAACCATTATCAGTTCTCAAATGCTTGATTTTTTTTGCTTGTTTGATTTTCTATACAAGCCTTGAATTTCACAAATTTTGAGAATGCGTCATTCTTGCTCTTCAAAAAATACACCCAAACATGACGAGAGAAGTCATCAATAAAAGTCAACATATACCGGGCACCACCGTTAGACACAACACGAGAAGGACCCCAAAGATCTGAATGAATATAATCAACAATACCTTTCGTTTTATGGATGGTTGTACTGAACTTGACCCTGTGATGCTTTCCATAAACACAATGCTCACAGAAATCAAGTTTCCCAGTTTTCTGACCACAAAATAAATCCCGTTTGCTCAAAATAGACATCCCTGCCTCACTTATATGCCCAAGCCGCATATGCCATAATTGAGTAGTGTTTGAATCTTGAACTGACGAGGATGAAACTGATACACTGCCAATAACAGTGCTACCCTGAAGCATATAGAGACCACGTTACAATTTCCCTTTAATAACAACGAGAGCACCCTTACTAACTTTTAAAACTCCACCTTCAGCTACATACTTGTAGCCTTGTCAATCAAGAGTACCAAAGATATCAAATTCTTTTTCAAATCTGGAACATGACGAACATCTTTCAAAGTGTTAACAATACCATCATGCATCTTAATTCGGACAGTACCAATACCAACAACCTTGGAGGACATATTTTTTCCCCTCAAGACAACACCCTCATCAATAGACTGATAAGTAGCAAACCAATTTCTACTCGGGCACATATGGTAAGTGCAACCCGAATCAAGAATCCAAACATCTCCAGGAGAACCAATAGATACTGATAGAACATTTTCACCATCGGAACCAGAACTATCTACAACACCAGTAACATCATTAATACCAGAAGACGTTGCGACAAATTTTCCTTTACCATTGAGTTTAGGAAAATTTACTTTCCAGTGCCCTTCCTGACGGCAATAGTTACATTTATCTTTTCTTTTTCTAGATTTGGATCTAGATTTGCCTCTATTATTACTTGTGCCCTTTTCTTGATTTCTACCTCTGACAAATAAACCACTGCTGTTATCATTGTTGCTTGTAGACACATTTTTCTTCAATTCTCTGGAATTCAAAGCTGCTTTGACATCTTCCAAAGAAATAGTGTCTCGCCCATATAGCATGGTATCAACAAAATGTTTAAACGAATGAGGTAAAAAACATAATAGAACTAAGGCCTGATCCTCATCATCAATCTTAACACCACCATTTTTCAGATCACGAATAATTTTTGTAAATTCATCAAGATGATCGTGCAAAGGTGTACCTTCTGACATTCTGAATGTATACAAACGCTACTTCAAATATAACCGACTTGTCAAAGACTTGGTCATATACAAATTCTCCAATTTAAACCATAACCCAGTAGGAGATTTCTCATCACCAACCTCACGTAATACCTCATCAGACAAGGATAACTGAATTGAACTGAGAGTATTTTCCATTAATGCATCTTTTTCTTCATCAATCAAATTTTCTGGCAATTTATCATTGCCTTCAGGTGTTTTAACGAGCCCTTCTTTAACTAATACGGTCCACATCTTCATACGCCAAAGACTGAAATCATTTCTACCATTGAATTTTTCAATTTCATATTTTGACACCATGACAGAAAACCCAATATTAAATTAACAGAACCACAACCCAAAAAATATGAAACCAATTAGATAACCAGAAGCTCAAAATAAATCCAAAGGAGCAAACTTGATCAGTTCCAATAAATAACAGAATAACCCAATAGCTCTGATACCAATTTGTTGTAAATTAGCACTTGTGAAAGCAAAGATCGGGTCCAATTTTGGTTGCATAAATTAATAATAATGGGTAACGGTAAAAAGTAATAAGCAATAAAAAATTAAATGACACAATGATTTAAGTGGTTCAACTTTTCAATGTGAAAAGTCTACTCCACTGACGACGACATACCGAGAAAAATCTATTAATAATCAAAAAGAGATACAAACATTAATTTCTAGAGAGTTTTAACAAAATATACTAATATTAAAATGTATACAAATATTTTCTGCAAAGAATCAACAAACAAACCCAGCAAATATATTTCAACTTTATTTGATATTACTGAACAATAGAGAGCATGAAGGTGGCAAAAAAACTACATTGTTCTCTATCTTTCTGTCTTCAGCTGTTGGTATTCACGCAGCTTCTGTCTTCAGCTGCTGTTGCACTAGCTGTTGTTGTTTTATTCTGTAACTGCAATTCTTTTCTCTCTAGTGCCTGCTGCTATTCAACCTCATCATACGCGGAAGGGGAATATATATATAAGTTAGGGTACAAGTTGGGTAATAATAGATGGGGTTATGGGTTTGATGTTTTGTAACAAATTTTTAATTAAAATTTTAATATAAAACTAAAGTTGATTTTTATTAAAAAAAAAACAGAAATTCATAGAAGAGACTCGAGAGATTAGTAAAAGGTAGAAATGAGATTTAAAAAAAAAAGGTGTACGTTATCTGTCGCACCCTCAATATGCTCATATTACTTGGATATTATGGACTCTTAATCACCGTATTAACTTATACTTATCAAAATAATGAAAATACGAAGGATGATATGAATTAGTTAAATGAAAATAATATTAATAGATGATATGAATTAGTTAAATGAAAATAATATTAATATATGTTTATTTGAGTATTAAAATTAAAAAATAATTTTTTAAAAATTTTAAATGAGATAAATTAAAAATAATTATAAAAATGTGTCAAATATAAAATTTTCTCTCGTATTTTTAAATGAGGTGGGAAGAATAAATATTCATATTAATATTAGATTATTTTACATTTTATTTTTGATTAACAATCAAACCAAAATTATAGATATTTTGAATCATTTACTGCTTAAACAATTTTGTTAAAACAATAAGATCATTTTGTACCGTGCAAATACTTAACTTTGTTTTCTTACTCAATTTAAATAAGACATTGATATGTTGGCATGCAACAATATTTTGTCGTTAGCTCTAAAAACACACATGTGACACAACATACAAACAATCAAAGCCTGATTTAATGTTTAACTGTAATCTTTTCTTCTGAGAAAATATATTGAAAGGTTAGGTTTTGCATGCACTAAATGTTTATTTTTAAACTTCAAAGATTTGATTCCTTACCTATATTAAAAATAAATATCCTTTTCATTTATTTTAATGGGAATAAAATCATCAAAATATACTTGTGTGGATATTGATGGGTAACTCGGAGAATATTGGTATTTTCAATGTAATATTTTATTAAAAGATTTTATTTTAATATCCAATTTAAGAGTTAGTATCATTTTATATCCTTTTTGAATATTAATTAATTTTTTTTAACTAAAACACCCTTTTATCTTTTAACAAAGGATTTTTCATTTTAAAAATTAACTAGAGTTAAAAAATTGATTTTCTTTTAAAGGTTGGTTTCAACACTTTATACTAAAAATTATGAAAAAATAAAAATGTTAATTTTCTACCTTTTAAAAAATATATAAACAAGTACTAAAAAATCATAATATTCCAATAATTTTATTAAGATGTAATGAAAATATTTTTCATAACTAACTGATAGGATAATAATAAAAATATTTTTCATGATTAATTAACTAAAAATATTTGTATTAATAAGATTGTCATAAAATAAAATCTTCTAAAAATTAATTTCTATTAACTTTAGTTAATTTCTTAAAAAAAACTTCATTAAAAGGCCAAAATGATATTTTTGGTAAAAAATAATTAATCACTATTCAAAAAAATAAAAAGGATATTAATGTTTGGATTATGATATTAAAACGAAACATTTTAATAATAAAAAATAATTAAAATACCATATATTAATTGATATTTTTGGACCCTCCATGGTACAACAATACAATACTACACTTACAACTCGTTAAAAATTGCATCTTTATACAAATAATATACTAAAATATCATAAAAACATATAAATTGTCATTTTTTTTAAAATGATCACATTTAATAATTTGTTTGGAAAAATAAATATATGTCAAAGTTATGTTTTTTTTTTCAAAAGGTAACATAATTAAAGTGATAGAACTTGTTGTGATTTTCTAATAATATAAGAATAAAACTCATATTTTTTTAAAGTTATTTTTAAATCAAATGTTTAAATCATATTAAAAAATACTATTTAATAAAAAAAATTGATAGACATAATTCATCATTCTACTAACTTTAACATTATTAACTAATATTACTTTTTACATGTGTTTGATACATTGTTGAATTCCCATCGATATTAATTTAGATGAATACTTGATGAAATAAACTTATAAAGACTACAGTATTCTGTAAGAATGATAATTCACCCAATTTTTTTTAATTAAAAAATGACTTTTTTCTATACATAATTCAAGATCACCATAAAATGACTCCTTTTTTATATTTAGAAGAATTATTTTTTTTCAACTTTCATCATCTTAATGAGTGTATGTCCAACCAATTCTGCAAAGAGCCACGTCTTACTCTCGTATCGAAGTGATGAGTGCAAATTAAATTATCTAAGAAAGTAACTCAAAATGAATTGAAAAGGATAATAATAATTAATATATCATAAATTACACAATCTACGGTTATAAATAAATAAATAATGAAAAAGTAAAAGTATAACTGATACGTGAATGAGATACAAGATAAAAGATATTTTAAAATATAAACGAGGCCTTGGACGAATGTAATTAGAGTGAAATTATTATAGCATCATATTTTTATTTTATTTTATAATATATTTATAGTTAGTTTTAAAAATTATTAAGAATATTTATAATAAATTTTAATTGATATAAAATAAATATATTAAAAATAAAAAAGTTATTTTTGATAATTTTTAAATTTAATAATAAATAAGACGTGACAAAAATAGCGCTGAGTTAAATTTCTTGTAATCGAATAATCTTAATTATTGTGATGCTGCTTAATAAAGTAAATTGCAATAACTTTACAAAGTAAATTAAAAATAAAAATAAGACGTGCATGATTCAAGTGCTCATTTAACTTATAATGATAAGAATTAATTTTTCAAGAAAAATATATCAGTTTCAATAACCAAATATTCAATTAGATTATATTATAATATAAAGAATAATACTAGCAAACTTTTTTGTAGTATGCTAAAATAAATTTTAAAATTTTAAAATATCTTAAAATTTATAATTATAAAATTTTTATTTTTAATAATAAGTTTAATATTCAACGATTTTTAGTTTAATGAGTAAATCTAACCTAAATATGATTAATTCTATCTAAGTTGAAATTCGGTAACTTAAAGAACTCATTCGATATTGTGTTCAGATTAGCTAGGTAAATATTATTTTTATAAATTTTAAGATTGAAAAGAGTTGTTTGATTTGGAATACACATAGTGATTATTAATTTATTTACATAAATAATTTACTAAATCAAATTTTATTAAAAAACAAAATATGATTGGTAAATAAAAAACAGAAAAGAAAGGAAAAACAGAAGAAAAAAAGTGAGAAAAATATTTTAAACTTAAATGTGTAATAAATTATAAATAATATGTTATATTATTATTAGTAAATATAATCGATTTATATAATTATATTTAATAAAAAATTGATACGTTAATTATGGTAATAATATAATTGTGATATATAAAAAATAAGTATTTAGTTTGATAATTTTATTTTATAAAAAAATTAATTTATCAATTTTGTTATTTTTATTGTAATTGAATAATTATGTTGTTATAATCTCTTAAAATAAATTATTTTAATTAAAAATTTAATTTCTTTTATTATAATATAAAAATAGGTTTTATACGAATTTGAGTTATATTAAAAGAATAAAGATGGCATGGAGAAAGAAAATAAGTTTTTTTAATGAAATATTTTATTTAAAAAATTATAATAATATAAATATTTAATTATAATTAAAAAAATAACAAAAATAATAAAACTAATTTTTTTTTTACATAATTAGAAAAATATAAAAATGATATCACAAGGGATTATGACATAAAGACTTTTTTCTTGAAAAGCAACACCGCGTCCCAGGCAGGTAATAAATAGCCTTGTCTCTCATTTACACGTGTGCTTATTACATTCCATAACTTGTTATAAAATGCTACTCTTTCTCGTAGTAAACCAAATTCTCATATGCTCTTCAAATCCAATTCGACTACTATTGCCACTACCAATCGGGCAACGCCAACTAGCTTTAAAATCAGAAGTCACTGAACTAGCTCAAGATCTCACCTTTCTTACAATCTGATTGAGATTTCTCTTGACTTTCATTTCTATCTCATACCAATCTAGTTAAATTTTATTTTTGTATTTCAGATAGCTTGATCAAAGATTCAAAGAACATGAGACGAAACAGAGGTTTCAAAGTTAGAGGCAACAACTTAGTAAAGATTTGCAAATGGGCTGTCCGACCCATGACAAAACTCGCCCAAAACAAGTTTTTCTTCAACTCTCAAATAAAAAATGCAAACCCAATGTCCAAAGTTTTGAACTTGGTTCGGTGTCTTCGACGGGGAGCAAAGAAGCTCTGTTTTCCTAAATTGGGTTATGTTCCGGTTGGTGATGACCCAATAGAGACTAAACCAATAGAGACTAAACCAATAGAGACACCGAAAGGACATTTGGCAGTGTATGTGGGCGAATCGGAAGGTGACACACAAAGATATCTAGTGCCTGTGATATATTTCAATCACCCACTGTTCGTGAAATTGTTGGAAGAAGCAGAGAAGGTATATGGGTTCAACCATCCGGGTCGGATCACCTTACCGTGTGGAATTCCGGAGTTTGAAAAAGTACAGACCAGGATTGCATTAGGAGATAATTGTCAAAGACAACGGAATAGGAGAAAGCTTCGTCTGTATTGTCGACAATCTTGATAACGTGTGTATTTTAATTTTTGGTGTTTCACATTTTTGACTTTGGTAATTTGTCAAAAGCCACAAGGCACACGATTTACTCCACGTTTTTATTTTAAAATTTAGGCATCCGAAAGCAAATTATAAGCTCCACACATATCCGAAAATGATAGTATTAGGTAGGGTGTTTTTCACGGAACGAGAACGAGAATAAAATGTAAAATGAAACAATTTAAAATGTAAAATGAAACAATTTTGTTTAGTTTAATCAATGTAATCAAAAAATAAAATTAATATTATAGTATTTGGTTTATAATTAGAATAGAATGTAAAATATTGTATATTAATACCTCTATATTCTGTAAAGTTTAAATAATATTATTAAAATTATTATTTTTCTAAATAGTGTTTAAGATTTTGAGGGTTGAGATTTAAGATTTAATGATTTAGGGTTTATAATTTTAGGATTTGTGGTTTTAGATTTTGGGTTATATCTGTGAGTTAAAATTTAGGGTTAAAATTATTATTTTTAAATAGAATTTAAGGTTTTGAAATTTAAGGTTTAAGATTTAGAGTTATATTTGTGGGTTAAGGTTTAGAGTTAAAATTATTATTTTTCTAAATAGATTTTAGGGTTTTGGGTTTTGGGAATTGAGATTTGAGATCTAGGATTAAGATTATTATTTTTCTAAATAGAATTTTGGGTTTTAGGATTTGAGATTTGTGGTTTAGGGTTATATTTATGGGTTAAGATTTAAGGTTAAAATTATTATGTTTTAAATAAGGTTTTGAGTTTTGGAATTTAGGGTGGATAAATTTGAAAAAAAAATTAAATGAGAATGAAATCATGATTCTTTAAAAGAGAAAATGAATTCTGATTCTTCTCTTTTATGAATCTATTACATTCTATTTTCATTTTCAGTCCAACCAAATATAAAATTGAAAGGAATAAATTATAATTTTATTCAATTACAATCAACCAGTCAACCTCTAATGTACATGATCAATATGTTTTCTTTTTGCGTTCATGTTAACATGTTAGTTAAGTATTATGGGTGTCTAAAAACTGGATCAAATCGAATTAAATTAAAAAATCGAACCGAATTGATTCGAACAATTTTATAAATTAAACAGTTAGATCCGATTTGTATTAACTAAAATTGTTTTTCAAATTATTCGGTTCAGTTATATTAATTTTTAAACTGATTAAAGTAGTTTTAATAATGTATTAAATTTTTCGTATCACTTTTCACAAACTGTTGATTAAATTTATCATTAGATGTATTATATTTATGTATTATTAACTTAACTAAATCGTTGAAAACCATTCGATTACAACATTTTTAATAACCAAATGATTCGATTAATTTTTTTTACTCAAAACCGAATTACCCTATAAACCCTTATTAAGGACTACTAAATATACTATAAATGTCTAATATAATATAGAGTTTTGCAAATGAGGTGTAATTGTTAAACATAGCATTTTTCCCCGCCCACTGTCTTTTATTTTCAAAGAAAGGAGGGAATCTATTGAGAGTAATTTTATGAGTCATTTTTTTTTTGCATGAAATTTTTTATATGCATCACGTTCTTATTTATTAAAACGTATTATTGATTAAGATATTTTAATATACTTTTTAACGTACAATGAACACTGTCAAGTTAATTATTATTTTATAATAACTTGTACAAAAAGTTATTTTTATCTATTAATGACATCGAAAACATTCAAATACACAACTTATATAATCATATTTGCAACTAAAAAATATATCTTATTTAAAATATAATTATCACAAATCATAACACTTTCTTTCTTTTTTTAATTATTGAGTATTTACTTTTTTTAAAAAAATTACACTAATATTAAATTTTATTAATCAATAATATTATGCAATTACGTACTTTAAAAAGAATAAATTCAAAGAATACTCCATCTAACAATTTGACTGTAACAGAGAACAAAGCTGCAAAATACAAACCCACCGACCGACCATAAGAGAAGAAGATGCAAAGTGAGATAAATTACCTAACTTTTCCGGATGCCTCACGAGATTCTGTCTTACTATTTCTTTTTAATTGTTTATCATGGCAAAAACAAAACTTTTTGGGAAAAAAAAAATAACATACCTAATTTGAAAAAAAATAAATTTATTATAAATTATTATTTAAAGATCATATTATATCTATTTAATTATGTTCAATATTAGACTCCGTTTAATTTGTACAATTCTTAAAATATTATTTTTATTATTATAAATTTTAAAAGATATTATTTAATATAATTTTTTAACTTTTCATTGTTCGGAAAAAAAGCTTTCAAATATTCTATAAAGAAATAATCTTTGAAAAAATAATAAAAATAATACCCTTTATATTCAACTTAAATGTTTTATATTATATTTAACGTCAAATTGATATCATTCAAGTTTAAGTACAATTATTCAAACCAATTTGATATTTTTATGTTAAATACTATTCAACTAAATCTCATTTATTATTATTGAATATTATTTTTATTGTTATAAATTTTAGAGTGTTTTTATAGAATTTTTCAAAGTATTTTCATATCAAGTTGAGATACGTTTTATATTTAGATGACAGAATGTGATGGGATAAAACAAATAGATATACTTTTGTGATCCAATGAATGCATCTCAACTTGATTGAGATAAATAGTAGTGTTCTTCCATAAATTCTGTATTGATGTTAGTCCTTGCCTTCGTCATGCCAATAATTTTCTTCGGTATTTTTCATCAGAAGCTTCTCTGCCCAATGACTACTAAATAGCTCCAAAAATAAAAATAAAAAAAATAAAAAGCCTGGTAATTAGCTCAATTTGGGCTTTCTTCCCACCATTAATTTCCTTTTTTGGGCCCTCTGGCCGAGCATATTTTGGCTTGAATCAAAATCCATGCCTTTCAGAGTTGTAGAGGTTAATGATAGTAATATAGTCTCTTCTTTCATCTAGGACTCCAAATCTGTTGCATATACTTATATGCTATGGATGATGGGGAGGCAAGTATTCTACAGTTCTAATAGCCTTTAATATTAATATTGGAGTTTAAAATTACCATCTTTGTCATAGTACGATTAACAACACTACATTTATGTTACACAATCAAGCACTGTAGCCTGTCTGTTAGAAAGATGCCAGAGTCCACAGTCATGGCCACTATATGCAGCCAAACAAGCCTCTTCCATGGAGTCATGGGGAACTCCGTTAAAGGATTTAAGATTTATATCCAAGAGTGACACTATATATACACTAAAAAATAATACTAGTTACTTTTCAATTATTACTTATTTTTAATTGAAAAAGATGTTATATGTATCTCATTTTAATAAAAATATGTTTAATTATTGAATTTTGTTGATATATCGAGTGTTAAAAATTTAAAATTTAAAATTCAAATAAAACAGTTCCATTTTATATATTAATTGTTATAATTTCATAAATATTACACTTAAAAATTTATTCGTAGAAAGTTGAGATGGAGAACGTGTCCCTCCTTACCGGTACATAAATCCACCCCTAGGAAACTCCATTCTTGCAGATTTTCGCCAAGATCCCGCATGTGTTTCATGCCATGCTGAAGACCAGCCATACATTTTTGTTTAATACAATATCTAAAGAAGGTGACACAGTATTGAACAAGACCAAGTTCCTAATAACTATATATACAACAGCACAAGTAATAGCAATTTACCTCCCAGCACTACACTGTCATATACCGCAAAATAGACCCGCGAACCTTTTCCATGAATTCTGCTGCTTTTTCCTGCTAGAGCACAAGTTGGATGTATGTTAAATGCAGATAGTTATATTTTAATCCAAAAGCAATTTTAATGCATGCCTCTTTACATTAAGTTTCTCAGCAAAAAAAAAAAATCTATGGTAAATTATGTTCTTTCTTTAGAAAATTGTTTGGCATTGTACTCCTTTGGAAGCAAGAATTAGCATATCAGATATAGGAAATAACATTTTAAATTTAGGAACAACAAACAAAAATAGTGAAATGTTTTGGGGAGGTCCCCTATTTTTCTGTGCAGGAGGATTCCGAATGACTATTAGTACCTGATTACCCCTGTGTGCATTTGCAATGTTTTCATCGAGAAGGGTCAGTAAGGATCTATTAAGCTCGTTTCTCTCCACCATCTCCAGCAACTGCATTATTCAGACAAATTCAATTGAGTCTTATTTAACATATTTGTGCCAATAGGTTTAATGAGGAAGCAGAAATGGTGGGTAGCATATACAGTTGCTTTCAAATCCTTTGATGTCAAGATGTTGGTAAGACTTTCCTTGGCTGTTGTGAGCTCCACTTGCATTTTATCATAAGCTTCTGTAATACAAAAGAAAATCAGGGTGGCCTTTGAGGAAACAAGCCATAAATCCAGACATTTATAACCAAAATTGTGGTACTCTTAATAAACCTATTCCTTCCTGCAGAGCTTTCTGCAATGCTTCTAGCTCAATCAATCTATCTTCCACAGCCTAAGAAAAACCATTAGCATATTTTCACACTTTGAATCTTTAATATTAAATCAACCTAAACAAAAATATAGTTTCCAAAGAGAGACCTGAGTTTTAGAAACAGCAAACCGAAGGTTGCCTAGCTCGAACTGCAGGTTTGAAAAAAAATCCTCCTTTAACCTGAAATCATCTATCGAGTTTAAAAGAAAAAACTGCAATCATCATTAGCATACAACTATAGCCAATAAGACTCACGAGAAGAGAACTAGAAAAGTATGTGCAGCTCTTCTGTCCAACAAAAGATAAATTCTATTATATATGTGAGCCCTCAATCCATAATCCATAATACTACTGCAAAAATGTATACAATTAGCATTCCTCTTGCCACAAGTTAAGTCACAACAGTGACTTAGTGGCAAACCCATGCCTAATTTGAATATACCCTTAATTCAATCACCACATCATCCCTCAAAATAATGGCCGTGCATTTTTCAACAATAACATCTCCTACAGAACCACACGAATAGGAAAAATCTAAATATCACAGTTTTATGATCTCAGTAGAGTTTGATTGTATAGTATAATTGTACCCACAAAACTGTATCAAATAACACTACATCAAATAAAACAAATAAGTTGTGTTTCTGATATATATAGTAGGTCACAAAGAAGGAAGCAGACCACTGACCTAGGTCTCAACCTAGCAATTTCGTATTCAATATCCTGCGCTTCAGTGTCTAAAAAATACTCAATCAGCTCAGCAGGTGTATCAGGAATAACCCGAGACTGAAAACAAACAAAACCACAACCTCATAACAATCATATCATCAAATCCCACATAAATAATAATACGAGGACCTCAAACAAAAATCCAATTTGTCGAATTACTTGTCGAAGAGTTTCGCGACGGTCTTTCTCTTCGCGGACTTGTCGTTCAAAAGCTTCTCGAGCTTCCGAGTCCTTCTCAAGACGTCTCTTAAACTCTCTCCGAGCGATGTGACCCGTTTGCCGTTGACCCAACAAGCCTTCTGGGTCCTTCCATGTAATAAAGAAGTCGTAAGATTTCAAATTACATACAACGATACGCATTAAATTTCAGAAGGAATAATTGAAATCAAAAGAAACCGAGTTATAAAGATACCCATTCAACGCATGAGATTCTCATGGGTTTGTAAGGCACTACTTTCGAAAAGGTTCGAGCTACTGGAATAGTATTTGCGATTCCAAAGCTTAAAGCGGCCATCGGTAGCTCTCTGTGAATGTTTGAAGCCTTTGCTAGTTCCAACCTCTGGTTATGGCTCGGCTTGTATCTAATCCTCGTTCAATGGCCCAGAGAGTAAATAGAAGCTTATTCGTGGCGGGAAACAAAGAGCTCATGGACGTGTAAATAGCAATTGCAGTAATTCTTATTTCTTTATTTAATAATTATTTATTAAATTTAAATTTTAAAAGATACTAATATATATATTATTAATTTAAATTATTTTATAATTAAAATAATTTATTAATATTATTTTTATATTTATTTATCTCTATAATATATAATTTTTTAAATAAAAATACAAGTATAAAATATTCTTAATTTTTTGACTGGGCTCGTTTTAGTAGATATAAATTCCATTTCTCACATCATGGACTATTTTTGGACCAAAAATTGGGCCTCAATCCATTATTGTAATGGGTACAGGTAAACTAGCCCATACCTTTTCAAAGTCAGTCCACGTTCATGCTAAAATTGGAAGAGCTAACTTATTTTGATGTTTATTTATGTTCAATTTTTAATTAATTTGATCATATTTTTTTTATTGAAAATTAGAAATAAGAATCACTTTAAAATTTGTTGCCACAATTTTTATTTTTGATTTTTAAAATAATAATAATAATAGGAGACATATGATATTTTTTGAAAAAAACATTATTAGCCATTACTCTTTCTTAAAAAAATGATGTGAATTTTTTTAAAATACTTTAATCCGCTTTACCGCTTTCATCTGGCCAATGGTTTTCTCTCTTTAATGTAAAGCTAGCCAAATGATTCTTAACTTGAAAATCAAGGGAATGATTGTTTTATTTTTATGAAATAAAAGGCAGTTAATAATGCTTGCTTTGGAAAAGATAATGGTATGAGTATTACTTTTTTAGATAACGATATTAAAATAATAATTTTTGTACACAAAAAAAATTATATAAATTGTACATTTTATTTTTAATACTAATTTTACCTTAGTATCATTAATATTCTATAAAATTGTAATTAATAATTTTTTTATAATAATAACAATTTACATTATAATAATATCATTATTTTTATTTTTTTATATATTCTTTAAAATAAAAAATATAATCCATGTCAACACAACACAGGCATGAAAACTAATAACTTTCACACTGTAAATATGTTTCTTTTAGTAATTGAGGTGTCGTAATTCTATTATATATATTATGGAATTGAAAGAATTAAAAAAGAAAACAATTATGTAATTATGTTTATGTGGATTTTTTTTAATATAATGATTGATTAAAATATATATTTTTTATTTATAATTAACTATCTCATATTACGACTACGACTACGGCTGGTTATAGTAAATAGATTATATATATATATATATATTAGCCATTCCAATATTATGGCTGTCAATTCTGCTTCTCTTGCCTACGAGTCATACTTTAATAATATAAAAATTAGTAGGACGTTTTAAATGTATAGTCTCAATTATATATACACGATGAATATAATTATTAAAAAATATTTTTGTTTTATATTTATTTATTTAGATTAGTTAGATATTTTATCAATATCTTAATTAATATATTAATATTTAAATATATCATGTTATTAAAATATTTTATTTTAATACTTAATTTAAGTATTAGTATCATTTTTAAATAATATCAATTTTTTACCCAAAATATCCTTTTAATAGTTTTATAAATGATTTTTTTTTCTTTTTGGTAATTAATCAGAGTTAAAAAAACAAAAAAAATTATTAATTTTCATAAACTTTTTTTTGTAACATTATTAATAATACAATTTTTTTAAATATTTTTATCATATCCCAATAAAATTATGAAAACTATTTTTATCATATCCCAATAAAATTATTAAAATGTTATAATTTTTAGTAGTTATTAATATTATTTGTTTTTTTAAAAACAGAAATTTAATAATTTTAATTCTTTTCTTAAATTTTAGTACGAAATGTTGAATATAACCTTTAACAAAAAAAAAACATTTTTTTAACTCTAGTTAATTTTCACAAGGAAAAAAATAAAAATCTTTTACTAAAAAGACAAAAGGGTATTTTAGGTTAAAAAAATTGATTTACATTTTAAAAAAATAGAAAATATATCAATACTTAAATTGAAGTACTATAACAAAACCTTTTAATAACATGATATATTTAAAAAAATTAATGTAATTTACCATTTCCTCTTAAATGATTTTATATGTTCATTCAATCTGCTTTATTTTATGCACTTGTGTCCATTATAATAACATCACTGAATAAATTAAATATGCTATATCTTATCTTCAAGATAACATTATTAGGGTTTTTGAGTTTTGCTTTACTTTATTTCTTTTTTTTACCTAATTATATTGTTTTCTATTATTTTTTCACAATTTTCTTTTAAAGCATAATAAATTTATTTTTCAAATTTATTGTATTTTGTCGAAATTAATTTTATTTTTAAATTCTATCATATTTTGGTTATAATTTGTATGCAAATTTGAAACTGAATCATGTGATATCAACTAATTGGATTAAAAATACATGTATGACTAAAAAATACAAATGGGCCATAAATATATAAAAAAAAGAGTGTCATGATGCAAATTTTATATTTATTATAAAAATTATATTTATATTTTATACTTATTTTTTAAAATAATTTAATCATTTTATTATTAAAAAGCAAATACACAAAGATAATACTTAAATCTATTTAATATAGTTGAAAAAATAAAGATTAAATTTATGTTATTTTTTAATAATAATAAGATTAGAATATCACAAAAATAAATATAAAATATAGATATTATTTTTTTAATAAATAAAAAAATTATCAATATTTAAAAAAAATAACTTCAATTTTTGCTTAAGATTGTGATTATTATTATTAAAAATAATATTATTTATTAAATAGGAGTAAATAAATAATATTATTACTTTATTTAAATTAAAAAATTAATTTAATTTATTATATTTAAATTAAATTAAATCTATATATTTTTTAATATATTGAAAAGTATATAATTTGTCATATTTAGATTTTATAAAAAATTATAAATAAATAAATATTTTATATTTAAATATTATGTATATCACACGTATATATTATATTATTATTTTAGTTTAAAAATTAATATAAATGTTAATTTTTTATAATAATTTAATAATTATAAAAATATATTAATTTAAAATTTAAATATTATGTATGTTATATTTTATATATAATAATATATAAATAAATTTTAAAAATATAATGTATTTAAATTTAAGTTGATTTGAATTGGACGTACTATTCTGTACTCTTTCACATTTATCCACTACACCACACAGCGGATTTTTGAACCGACTCTCACTCGGTGTAGACAATTGTTTTCTTTTTCCGATTCTAAACAGTGGCACCAATGGACGCTGAGAAGTTGAACCAGCTCAAGCATTTCGTAGAACAGTGCCAGTCCGATCCCTCCATTCTCAGTCAGCCTTCTCTTTCCTTCTTCCGTGATTATCTTGAAAGGTATAAACCTTCATTTTACTCTTCCTTGTTCGATTTGGAAGTTGCAGAAATATCTCCGTTTTTAATTTCAAGATCACTAACTGTAAACCGTTCGATTCAGTGTCGACGCTAAGCTCCCCCCTTCTGCTTATCCTGGCGGCGAGTCCAAATCGGTATCTTTGATTCACTATTTGTTATATATATTCTAGGGCTTAAAGGTATATATTATGCGCCTTTTTGTACATAAAAGGGCGAATAAGTGGATTGATTGCAGAAAAGTTACGCCATGGATGAGAGCGACGAGGACATTGCGGATGCCGAAGGCACACAACAGAGTACGTATGAAGAAGAGGATGATGAAATAATAGAATCTGATATCGAGCTTGAAGGCGACACTATGGAGCCAGACAATGATCCTCCACAAAAGGTTTTATTTTCTAAATCATTCGAATTTCCTATCAATAAAGTGTTCTATGTAGTGAATAATCGAGTGGCTGCAGATGGGAGACCCGTCGACTGAAGTCACCGAGGAGAATCGGGATGCCTCGCAGATGGAAAAGGGTAAAGCCATGGAAGCCATTTCTGAAGGTATGATTGTCATTTCATGCTTACGTGTATCTGGCACTATATTCTTCATTATTAGGTGAAGGATGGGCATTCGGTTTGGTTTTGAAATTTGAAGTGTTTCTTTGAATTCAAGGTAAGTTGGAGGAAGCGATAGAATATCTTACTCAGGCAATTTTGCTTAATCCGACTTCAGCCATCATGTATGGAGCTAGAGGTATGCTTGTATTTGAGATTTCGCTATTGGTTTGATCAGTCGTCTGATTTTGGGATGCCATGACATGCTGAGTTGTGTTTGATGCGTTGATAGCTAGTGTTTACATTAAAATGAAGAAACCTAATGCTGCCATACGGGATGCCAATGCTGCTCTTGAGGTTGGTCTTGTCTTACCTTGTTGGTGATTAACGATGTTAAATTCGAACACCCCTTTGATATTTTTTTCCACTTTTTGTTTTAATTATGAATGTTACTGTTTATTTGATCTATGCATTTATTTCAATGTACCAGTGTCCTATGTTACCCATGAAATCTGGATACGGTTTTTTTAAACTCATTTTAAATTTTGTGTATTAGTTATCAGTACATGTCTTCCTGATTTACTTGTAACTATAGAAAAGAATCATGGTCATGCTTTACTACATATCCTTGTAATACTGAGTTTGCTGGGTATTTGAAGCTGTCCTACTGTATATTGGGTAAATATAAATTTAAAGTATTTTCTTCTTTTTATCTCAGATTAATCCAGACTCTGCTAAAGGCTACAAGTCTCGTGGTATTGCAAGGGCAATGCTTGGTCAATGGGAGGAGGCAGCAAAAGATCTTCATGTGGCATCAAAAATAGATTTTGATGAGGAGATAAATGCTGTACTCAAGAAGGTTCTCTCACTCTTGCTCTTTCTGTCTGATTTAGTTTCACGAGTTTGGGTTTTGATTTCTTTGCTTTTGTTGAGTATTTATAGCCTCATGCTAAGTGTATTGTAGATCTTTATATTTGTGTTTTTGGTGGAAGAATACATAACATCATATCTATGTGTATAAGCTTTTCTTAATTGTTCATTGAAGAGTGAATTTTTATATTCATGATCATTCCTCCATATTTTGTGGAAAGACAACTACTCCTTTCTACTTCATCCCAAAGATATGTTCTGCCCATCCCCCTCTCTCTCTCCTCTTCCCTCCTCGTCCTCGTCCTCTTCTCTCTAAAGCACTTAAATTGTGAAGGGCTCTGGCATGGGTTACCTAAATTTTGCTAGTTCATATCATTTATCAAAGTGATGTTAGTATTGTTCAGTAAATAATGTTTTGTGTGCCCTTTCTATCTAAGGAAAGGGAATCTTTAGCATTCGATTTGCTTCAATCAATTTCAACAAGACTGATTATGGTCGGATTTATTGATGGTTCTGTTATTCAGATTTACAGAGTTTCATGATTGATGTAAAACTGTTATGAATATGTTAGTTTCCAATATGTTTTTCGTTATCGACAAAACTGTAGTTTTCATGTGACAAACTGCTGCAGGGGGTTTCTGATGGATGAGGCTAATCTCTTGTTTCAAAAAGAAATGAATATAGGACACTTGACAGATGCATTCATATGCTCCCCTACCCTATCTAATTATCATTCTTAGACCAATGGTAATTGAAATTCCTTGACTTCCAGGTCGAGCCTAATGCACACAGAATTGAGGAACATCGTCGAAAGTATGATAGACTGCGCAAGGAGAGAGAGGAGAAAAAAGCTGAACGTGAGAGGCAACGTCGCCGAGCTGAAGCGCAGGTAAAACACTTTATATGATCAATTTTCTAGGAGAGTTCAATGTTGCTGTATGATTCAACATTTTGTGTGCCTTTTTATTCTAGGCTGCATATGAGAAAGCTAAGAAGCAAGAGCAGTCATCATCTAACAGAGCAGGTGGCATGCCTGGAGGGTTCCCAGGTGGCATGCCTGGAGGGTTCCCAGGTGGCATGCCTGGAGGGTTCCCAGGTGGAATGCCTGGAGGGTTCCCAGGTGGAATGCCTGGAGGGTTCCCAGGTGGAATGCCTGGAGGATTCTCAGGTGGAATGCCTGGAGGATTCTCAGGTGGAATGCCTGGAGGATTTCCAGGTGGAATGCCAGGAGGATTTCCAGGGGGTATGCCTGAAAGTTCCCCTGGTGATAAGCCTGAAGGGGTGCCTGGAAATGTTGATTTCAGCAAAATATTGAATGTAAGTCTGTTATGTCTTTCAATTATGTATAGTGAAAAAAAGAAGTATTTGTTGCTTTTCTTTGCCTTTTTCTTTCTTATATTATGATATATTTATCGTTTGTGTTTAATATTTAATTTTGAATGGGATAATCTTACCTTTTATGGTTTTTTATATCCTTTATTCACCTTATTCTTCTATTTGGTATAGACCATGTTGCATTTCTGTGAATTGTCTTGCTGATGTGATTTTCTTCTTGACAACTTGGACAGGACCCTGAACTGATGACAGCATTTTCGGATCCAGAAGTCATGGCTGCTCTTCAAGATGGTATCTTCTGATGCTTTATATATATTTACATATTATCCTTTCCTGGGTGGTTGACCTTATGGTAAATGCGAATCAGTTTTCAAGTTTGAACTTGTTAAATGTATGTCTTCTTTCAAGTTTGCATTTCGGTTTTTATGCCAGTTTCAATTTAGATAATCAGGTTATAAGTGTTCTTTTCCAATATTGTATGGTAAGTTTTTTTCCCATGCCACCCATGGTTTTCTTTATTTGCTTTTCAATGGTTATGATTGAGGTGACTGGGGGCTAATGTGATGGTTTTGCATAAGTTATTCCTTTTTGAGTACTACCATATTTCACAAATCTATCACAATTGTGACAGTTTTGTGGCTTCGACTTAAATACAGTGTAGCCCACTGTAGTCATGTCACTTGAGATCTATCTAAAATTTGTGATAGACTTTCCTTTTAGATTTTATTCATACATTGAGCACATATTTAAATGGAGGTGTGGATATTAAATTATCTTGAATAGTTGAAAGCCAGTTGGTACCAAAATTTCTTATTTATGTCTCTATAGAGTTTACATCCTTTTTTGAAAAGTTATTACTGAACATAATATTATGGATATTCTTTTTGGACCCTGAAGAATATTAATGTCATTAAGATCAATAGTTGAAATGCTGAAAAGGAGTGGAAAAAAAGGTATCCTGTACTGTTGTTGCAATATATGAATGAGCGATTCAATAATCTTATTATTGGTTGGTCTTTTTGCAGTGATGAAAAACCCAGCTGATCTGGCAAAGCATCAAGCGAATCCGAAGGTGGCTCCAATTATTGCAAAAATGATGGGCAAATTTGCTGGAAAGGAATAAATGACTTCCTAGTTGTCATGTATGAGGATGATCTTTTAGTTGAAACAGGGTGTAAGCATCAGTTTACTTCTGTTTGAGAGTGGAATGATTGCAGGTTGTGGGATGTGGAATGTTTTATATTGCGTTATGAAAGTAGATCTGACGTAGGAATTAATGCTACTGGAGTTTATTATCTTATTGTTATTTTATTGTTGAAAGTTTTCAGGCTTATATACTTGTGGTCCATTAGTTTACTATTAGTATTTGTAGTTTGTGTATTTGTCCCCCAGCCTCCCCTATTTCTTCTTCTTCATTTCCTCTTCCAACACTACTTTTTTCATCTCTAAAACTTAAAAAAATTATACATTTTAATCTTGAAAGTGTGCACTTTAGTTTTAAAACGAAGCATGCAAGTCACGTAGTTTTGGACTTTTAGGATTAAATTACATATTTTCTTTAAAGTTATGGAATTAAAATCATCGGAATTAAAGTGTTTATTTTGTAAAAACTGTGTGACTTCATATGCCCTTCATCTTTTTCTATTTTTAAAAAAAGGGTCCTCAAATCATGAAACATGGTGCCGGGTGCCAACTCTTAGAAACCATAAGCCAACTTGTTCCTATTATTTGCTGATAATTGGGGATTCATAAAAGGCAATCGAAAAGATCCTTAAGAGGCCGATTTCCTAGTGGATCAACATTTTTTAGTCATGTTTAAGCTATATGATTCTATCACTGCCTTTAATGCACATGTTCACTTATTTATATATTTATTTTCTCGCATGATTTTAATAGATAATATAGAGTCATGACCACGAAGATAACTCTAATGTAATGTTTGGTAGCATTACTTTAATATATTAGTTGCATCATCATATTGGTCAATACTTAATATTGTACGTTAGTTTCTAGTTCTCTCGAATATTCCGCTGCAATTTTGAACTAATCGGAAAAGTATGGAATAATAGGGTGATGAAATAATAGCCATGATAACATGTTCCGATTGTCTTCATATTTGATAATTACTTCCGTTTGTTCGCAACTGAAGGTTATTATTAGCCTCCGAGGTAATTTAGATGGAATTTTTTTAACCCTTTATTATGTGTGCACAGATGTTCTTTTTATATATATATATATAAAGTAAAAAACATGATTTACGTATATTTAAAAATGTGATTTTTTTTCAAAACTCCACGTTTTTTAGTGGTTATAACTTAAAAATTAATTAAGTAGCTTAATCATATAATTTTTAGCTTAAATGACACGGTATAGAATTTCATTTAATCAAAATTAGAAATATTAATAACATTATGTACCATTAGTGTTATATCAATCCAAATAGATGTAGAATTTAAACTAATATTTAAAGCCTTAGCTAACAATGGATTTAAATTCGCCTTCTCCCAAAAAAAATATATTTAAATTCGTTAAAAAAACTTTTTAATTTGATAAAGAATTGAATTTACAACAAAAATAACTTATTTAATTACTACACAAATCATCCCACCATCTTCATTAGAGTTCTACAAAAATTATCCTAACCAAACTAACTTAATCATTTAGAATCAACCTAACCTAATTTGTTGATTTTGAAGGATTTTTAGATTATTTTGATTTTAAAATTCGAATAACCGATTAAATATGAATTAGTTCGGTTTTTAAATTTTAAAAACAATCAAAATTGAATCAATATATATATTAATTTTATTATATTTATTTTTAGATTATTTATATTTTCTTCAATTTAAAAATTCAAATTTTTAACATATAATCTTAATTATCTATAATTTTAATTCATTTTTTTGTAGTTATATTTGTATGCATAGAAATATTCAAATTAATATATATATATATATATATATATATATATATTATTACATTGAAAGTTTAAAACTATATAATTTATACATAAATAATTATGATATTTTATATATATATATATATATTTAAATTTTATAGAATAAAATTTATTTTTAAAGAACAAAAATTTATACCTATAATAAAATAAAATTTTCAAAAATCAATACAATCAAACCAATTTCTTTGGCTCTGTTTTGATTAATTTTACATCCTTAATTGGTTTTGTTTGTTTATTATATTTTAAGAATCAATTAAATGGAATTGGTTTAAGTTTTAATTCAACACCTAATCAATCCAATTCATACAACTTTAGTCATCATAATCATTCAGGCTGTTTGAAGTATTGTAACACTATTTGAAGTTGCTACCTCGAAGTCTTAAAGGATGTCTTGTAACCAAAACATTAGTTATGCTGTTGATTGTGATTTGTGAGACATTTCACTTACTAATCGTAGTCTTTACCTAAATAATGAAATGGTTAATTTACTTGGAAGAATAATACTCCATCCCAAAGATAGTATCGGCAAAATCATTACATATCTCAAACCTGAAAACAAAAGTCTAATTGGATACATTTTTTTTTTGTTGCTTCTTAATCTTCCACGTGATTCTGGTTACTATTTTTTCAAGTCTTTAATTTATTTTTCATGAAGTCAATGCCTTAATGACGATTGCATTACTTGATAATTGCGTAATTAGATGCTCTTTTCATAATGGTAATAAAATCGATATCATCGTAGTAATTTTTTATATATCTCAAAATTTACATTTTTTTAAAACACCTCTAATTAAATTCAAAAAAATTAAAAGTTTTCCAGGCACACAAACAATTTGCACAAAAAATTCTATAATATCCCAATAAATAAAAAAGACCAATCATTTAAATAACTAATGAATTATCTTCAAACATCAATTAATAATAACCTCGAAAAGATTTTCACTAAAATTCAAAATTTTCACTAATAATATTTAGTATTTTTAATCACAACCGATAGAGTAAGTTTCATTGGTGGAGAAGCTATTAATTCAAGTGTTAAAAGATGATTGGTATATAAGTAATTTTATTATGATTATTTTAAGAATTTAATTATTAAACATTAAATAATTTTTTTTATCAACCGACACCGACATCCTTACAAAAATATTATCAAATATTGATTTATTATTTTAATATTATTAAATTTTACAAATATTATAAAAATATCATCCAGGTATATATAACTTATCTTAACTAATTGAAATTAATAATATTTTTATAATATTTTGTAAAATTTAATAGTATGAAAATAACAAAAAAATTTGATAATATTTTTGTAACAATTACAAAATTTAATGTTATAAAAATAATAAATCAAAGTTTGATAATATTTTCATATCAATTTTTAAAATTTGGTGATAGAAAAACATATTTACTAACTAATTGAGGTATGTTATGAAATGAACAGAGAGCTTCTTTAGAATTTCTCTAAATTTTGTTATTATAACAATTAAAATAATAAAATGTATGAAATATTTATCTTATATTTAATATTAATTATATTTTATTATTATTATTATTTGATAAAATTATCATTAATAATATATTTTTATAACAATAAAAATTAAGATAGTGGGAATATGGCTGCCTAAAATAGTTGTTATTAATTGTCATGTGAAAAATATTATTCAGTGTGTTTTAAAAAAAAACAGTAATTAACTCCGCAGTCAGCATATATCATATGATCAAAATTTTCAATTGGGTTGCTAATGGGTCGCTTTAATATACGCTTATTGGTGTTTGAAACATGATAATGATGTCTGCTGTGGGTAGAGTTATCAATTAAAATAATATTATAATTTATAAATTTTCTGAGTTTATTTTTTATTATTTTACTTATTTTTAAAAATTGGGATAAAAAATAATGAGATATTTTATTTATTTTAAATAGGTATAAATAAGATAAATAATTATAAAAATAATAAAATAAAATAAATTATAATTATCTTTAATAAACAAGACTTTACTAAAGATAATTTTAAATTGGATGATATGAGATTTAAATATGATAAAATAATTTTAATACATGATATCATTAAAAATATTAAATAAAACATAAAATAGGTGAAAAAACCTATTTTGTATCTCTAAATGGAGTTAGGCATATAATTTTTTGATTAGTGTATTATTAAACTTTTATTTTATAAAATTGGTGCACTTTATATTAAGATTATTTGAAACATCAATTGATTAAAAAATTGGTAAAAATTTAAATTTGATTTGTATATTAAATTACCATATATCTGATAAACTATATCTAATAAAAAAATTATCAATCAAAAAGAAAAAAAAAACTACTATTACATCAATTCATTTGAAAATTTGATAAATTTATAAATATAATAATATTTCGTCTAATTATAATATATATATATAATACGTGTTAAAAGTTTAAAGTTACTTATACATATCAATTCATAAATAAAAATATTAATTTCATCCATTTCATATAAAAGAATTGCTAAAACTTTTGTCTGTATGCACCAAACTCTTTTATGTTCACTACCTATTATATTCACGCAAGGGGGATATTGATGGGTTTTTATAATATATTATCAGTTAGTTTGTATTTAAGGAAGTAAAAAAGTCCTTAGCAAAAACAAAAACAATAATAACGAGGATAATACATAAATCATATTAAATTTCAAACCCTTGCCAAGTGATGCATCTTATAGGTCAAAGTCATATCATATCATCTTTATATAATTCTTATGCATAATAATATTAAATTAGAATAAATGACAAACTATTTATTTAAAAAAATAATCAATAACATCATTCTAGTCAATTTCACTACTATTTATAAATTAATTCACAAATAATGTAGTAAATTAAAATGTGCTTAATATAAAGCATATATCACAATTTACGATAATAATAAAGGATAAGTTAAAATTTAATTGATTCTTATATATATATATATAATAAAGCATATAATCACATCCATTTAAAATTGTTATTTTTATCAATTTAATTATTTTTAATTATTTAAAAAAATAAATCAGTTAAATTGAATCTTATTCTGAGAACAACTATGAATATTTATAAATAGAAAAATATCTTAAAAAATAAAAAATAAAGAGAATAAAATGATTTATATGTTTATTAAAAGTGAAACAATTTAAATGAGATTGAAAATAAAGTTAGGAAAATGAATAATTAATCCAATAACTAAAGTATGATTACTATAAAAATATATAATAATGTCAAATTTAACAAGGAAAAGTATGACAGTGCAAAATTTTCTTTTTGAATAAGAAAACTCAATTTTCACGAGATTCTCTCTCAAGATAAACGTGAAACGTGATATTAAATTTTTTGCAAAAAAATATTTATTATTATTATTATTATTATTTTTTGAAACAGAGTACCCTGTTTTCTTTTCGTTACGAAATAGAGTCCCCTGTTTTTTACTTACGAAACAGAGTCCGCTGCATATTTTGATAAATAGAGTCTCTCCTGCCTAAAAGACAAAAGACTTTGTAGAAAATATGACAATATAAAGAGTGAATTAACAAGAAATTAAACCCATTTTAGATTATGCTTAAAATACCCTAATTACAACATTTGTTTTTAAAAAATAATAATTACAATTTCACCTTATATCATACGGTTTATTTCAAGTTGTAAAAGCAGAGCAATGTTTAAACTTAAAAGCATTAGTAAATCAGAGTACTCTATTGCAATAAGTACACGTAACGTAGTGATGACGAAATGGATGATGGAATGGTTGAGTAAGAGTGCAATCATTCACAATGGGGTTTGGGTAGCAAAATGGGAACATAAATTTTTTTTTTCTTTTAAAAAAAAAAACACATGTAGCTCCTCTACCTTAATTGGGTCATTATACACCAGAAGATCACAGTTTTAGTTCCCTAGTCTCTATCTAAACTCGATGGTGGAACCTCCATAACAATTTTGTTTGGTAAAATTGTACGTATCTTAGATGTAAGATGTATTATAACTCAAATGTTACATTAAATTTAATAAATATATATAGTTGAACCTAGTTAATTTTACAGTGTAATATTTTTATATAAATATATTTTTATTTTTAATATATATTTTTACTAAGTCTAAGGACCTTATATATTATATATAGGTGGTTGCGGGGATTTGGGGTCTTAAGATGTTGGTGATTTCAGGTTTAGCGATAGGCTGGCTATAGCAAACTAAAGTGAGTAATATTGCAGCTAAGAGACTGAATAATAATAATAAATCATTTTTTGTTATATTGTTGAGGTGTGAGTAGTTATGGGTAGGAAACCTTGTTGTGACAAACTTGGGGTGAAAAAAGGGCCATGGACAGCTGAGGAAGACCAGAAGCTTATCAATTTCATTCTCATAAATGGTCAGTGTTGTTGGCGAGCTGTGCCTAACCTCGCTGGTCTTCTCCGTTGTGGCAAGAGTTGTAGGCTGCGTTGGACTAATTACCTCCGTCCTGACTTAAAGAGAGGTCTGCTTACTGAGGCCGAAGAACACTTGGTTATTGATCTTCATGCTCGTCTTGGAAATAGGTAATATTCATCTTGAACATAGGCATGGTTATTTATATTTTGATATATCCTTGTAGAGCTTGGTTTGAACTTCTTTACTATAATTTATATATATTAGTTAGTTAATAAATGTGTACGTTGTATCTTAAATAAAATGGATTATATCTATTGGAAAAATAATTATTATTTTTACCTAATTTGTTTAACAGATGGTCAAAGATTGCAGCAAGATTACCGGGTAGAACAGACAATGAAATAAAGAATCATTGGAACACACATATAAAGAAAAAGCTCATGAAGATGGGAATAGATCCAGTTACTCATGAACCTCTTAATAAAGATCAATCTATGACTAATGAAATAGCTTCAAAAACACACGAAGATAATAATACTGAGAGTCAACAACATTCTCAAGAAAGAAACCAAAGCATAGTCAACTCTTCAGAAGACAACTCAAGTACTGAAAACTCTTCTACATCGCAAGATAACATAATTTACAATATTGATGAATTATTGATGAACAATATGTGGAATATTGATGACTCTGATTCTCTTATTAATGATCCCTCGTGGAATTTTCAACCCATTGAAGGAAAAATAATCGATGATCATTTGGGATTTTCATTTTTGGATTGTCATGATTTTGGAATTCAAGATTTTGGGTTGGATTGCTTTAATGATATTGAATTCAACTCCCTCAACAATTTAGAAATAGGAGAAAAAGCTTATCAACTATGACTACTACTACTACCTAGAAATATATATAATATTTCAAGTATAATACAATTATTTCAAATTGGCTACATGTTACAAAAATTACATGTGATCTCTTTGATCAGGTTGAGTTTTAGGTTATTGGTGTTGAATGTTTCCTTGAATTTTGCAATAGAAAATTCTTGGATGGTTGAAGTTAAACCTATTTCTTATGTGTTTGTCTCAACAACTAAAGCAACAGTGACACGCTAACAAAGACAGTGTTGTCATATTTGGTTTTATTAATTATTGTAATCATGTGTACCCAAAAATAAATAAATCAGGAGTAGGCACATGAAAGTGAAATTGTAATGATATGCTTTATAAAAATAAAATCTTTACTTGTACATAGTTGTACATAGCTGCTGTACTTTTCTGCCGACATAAAGATAAGAGTTAAATTAAATTAAATTAAATGGTTTGTGTATTGTTATATATTGCTCGTTAGTGAGAAAATTAGAAAAGTCTCACATTTATTAGGAATGAAGATAGGTGTTTGTTTTGGGGCTATAAATAAAGCCCTCATTCACCATTTGAAAACATCCCAAAATTTGTAAATCTTCCTCTCTTTTGTAAGGGTAATTGATTAGCTCAATTTTGCCCAATTAGTTATAATTTTGGAGTTCATCCAATTGGAGATAGTGGAAGTGGTCAACGACGCCCGAGTACCTAGGTAACATTTATACCGAACCTCGTTAAATTTTTGGTGTTATTATTTTTCTGCTTTAATATTTCTGTTTCAATATCTGTTTTAGTTTATTTTAGTATTATATTTCCAATAGCATTATTTTGTCGGGTTAGTTTGAGTTCTATTCATTTAAATCATAAGTGAATAGTTACTACTTAGAATAGGGAAAATATACCCGATTTTCCCAACAATTGGTATCAAAGCTGAAGGTTTTCTACCTAGACATTTGTTTGTATTCCGTTTGTTTGCTATTGGAATATAATTGCTAGTTGTTGTAATTTGAAGAAATGGCGGAAGAAAAATTTCTTTCAAACAAAGGCCAGTCATCCACGTCAAGTAGAACTATGGTGATGAATGCAAGGTTCGAGGTGGAGAAGTTTGATGGAACCGGTCATTTCGGCATGTGGCAAAGCGAAGTTCTAGATGCTCTGTTTCAACAAGGTCTAGACATCGCTATTGAAGAAGAGAAACCAGATGGAGCAGATGAAATAGAGTGGAAAAATATCAACCGATTGGCATGTGGTACAATTCGTTCGTGTCTCTCAAGAGAACAAAAGTACACGTTCATGAAGGAGACATCCGCAAGTAAGTTGTGGAAGGCGTTGGAGAACAAGTTCATGAAGAAGAGTGGACAGAATCGGCTCTATTTGAAGAAGAAATTGTTCCGGTTTGAATACCTTCCAGGTACTACAATAAACGACCACATTACTGCTTTTAATCAATTAGTAGCAGATTCGTTAAATATGGATGAAACTTTTAAAGATGAAGATTTAGCCTTGATGTTGTTAGCTTCCCTTCCTGATGAGTTTGATCATCTTATTACGAGCTTACTCATTGGGAAGGATAAAGTGTCTTTTGAGGAAGTTTGTGCTGCTTTGTATAGTTATGAAATTAGAAAGAAAGTTAAAAGAGAAAGTAGGAATGAAGCAGCAGAGGCATTGTTTGTAAGAGGACGTCTGCAAACACAACATAAAGGAAGGAGAGGTAGATCTCTATCAAAAGGAAGACTTGGTAAAGATGAATGTGCCTTTTGTCATGAGAAATGCCATTGGAAGAAAAATTGTCTGAAGCTACAAAAGAAAGGAAAAGCTGTGCAATCTGATGCATGTGTAGCTGAAAGCAATTCAAATTCAGATTTTGCATTGGTTGGTTCGTCAACATCATCTCATCCTGGTGATTGGATTTTTGATTCAACATGTACTTTCCATATGTCTCCTAACAAGGAGTGGTTCTTTAACTTTGAAGAACTAGACGGTGGAGTTGTTTTCATGGGTAATGATTATCCATGCAAAGTTTTGGGAATCAGTACAATTCGTTTGAAGAATCAAGATGGTTCAACCAGGGTTTTGACAGATGTTCATTATGTTCCAGATATGAAGAAGAATCTCATTGATGTGGGAGTCTTAGAATCAAAAGGCTTCACTGTGACTATACAAAATGGGGCATTGAAGGTTACTTCTGGAGCACTTGTGGCGATGAAAGGTGTTCGAAAGAATAACTTGTACTACTACCTTGGTAGTATGGTTATTGGGACAGCATCAGCAACAGTTTCAGAGGAAGAAAGAGATTTAGAAACTACCAAGCTGTGGCATATGCGTTTGGGACATGCTGGTGAAAAAGCTTTGCAAATTCTAGTAAAGCAAGGCCTGTTAAAAGGTGCGAGAACCGGCAAGATGGAATTTTGTGAGCATTGTGTATTGGGGAAGCAGAAAAGAGTAAGCTTTGACACTGCTCTCCATAATACAAAGGGCATTTTGGATTACATCCATACGGATGTATGGGGGCCAACAAGAACTCCATCCATGAGTGGCAAACATTATTATGTCACTTTTGTTGATGATTTTTCCAGAAGAGTTTGGGTGTATCTCATGAAGAAGAAGGATGAAGTGCTGGGAATTTTTTCTCAAATAGAAGAAGATGATCGAGACTCAGACTAATAAAAAGATCAAGCGTCTGAGGTCTGATAATGGCACTGAGTACACAAACGATCCATTTATGAAAGTTTGTGAAGAAGAAGGGATAGTGCGACACTTCACTATTCGAAAAACACCACAACAAAACGGAGTTGCAGAACGTATGAACCAGACTTTGCTGGAGAAGGTTCAGTGTATGTTGTCAAATGCTGGTTTAGGCAAGCAGTATTGGGCTGAGGCTGTGACATATGCATGTCATCTCGTCAATCGTCTACCATCGTTTGCTCTTGAAGGCAAAACACCTATGGAGGTATGGTCTGAAAAACCTGCTAGAGATTACGATTTCTTACATGTGTTTGGTTCAATTGCATACTACCATGTAACGGAATCAAAGTTGGACCCAAGAGCCAAGAAAGCCATTTTTTTGGGGATCCCTTCTGGTTCTAAGGGATATCGACTATGGTGCCTTGAAACGAAAAAGATAATCTTTAGCAGAGATGTTACCTTTGATGAATCTGCCTTGTTGCAAAAGGTAACTAAGAATATTGATGGCACTTTAGAGCAGGTGGAGCAAACTCTGAAACAAGTGGAGTTTGAATGCAAAATTGTTAATCCAGTTAGTGAAGATAAGACAGAAGCTGATCCTCCATTGACAGAAGATGAATCAGATGAAGAGGTTTTAACCCAAGAACCTCCACAGTAACAAGAAGAAACTGCAGTTGATAGGCCACGACGAAAAAATGTCAAGGTACCTGCTCGATACAAGGATTTTGAAGACCTACCTGCTCAATTTAAGAATACGGTAGCCTGTGCACTTTCAGTTGTGCATGATGATGTTCCTTCCATATATAAAGAAGCAATTAGAAGCCCTGAAGTTGAAAGATAGAAGGAAGCCATGGATGAAGAACTTCTATCCCTTCAGAAGAATAAAACATGGAAGTTGACACAACTACCTAAGGGCAAGAAGGCAATTGGATGCAAATGGGTGTATGCAAAGAAAGATGGATTTCCTAACAAAGATGGTATTCGCTACAAGGCAAGGTTGGTGGCTAAGGGCTACGCTCAGAAGGAGGGAATCGATTATAATGAGGTATTTTCTCCAGTTGTAAAACATTCTTCCATTAGAATTTTGTTGGCCATGGTAGCACAGTTCGATTTGGAACTAGTTCAACTTGATGTGAAAACCGCATTTCTTCACGGTGACTTGGAAGAGGAGATCTATATGTCTCAGCCAGAAGGGTTTATTGTTGCCGGTAAAGAGAATTGGGTTTGTAAGCTGAACAAATCATTGTATGGATTGAAGCAATCTCCAAGGCAGTGGTACAAACGATTTGATCAGTTTATGTTGCAACAAAAGTATACCAGAAGCACACATGATCATTGTGTGTATTTTCGCAAGCTACAAAATGAGTCTTTCGTCTATCTCCTATTGTACGTCGATGATATGTTGATTGCATCGAAGAGCCAAGCAGAAATTGAAAAGTTGAAGGCTCAACTAAGTCAAGAGTTTGAGATGAAAGATTTGGGAGAAGCCAAGAAGATTCTCGGTATGGAGATAAGCAGAGACAGGAAGAAGGGGAAGCTTAGTTTGACCCAGAGTCAATATTTGAAGCGGATACTACAACGTTTTGGTATGAATGAACAGACAAAACTTGTAAGTACTCCGCTAGTTCCTCAATTCAAGCTTAGTGCTCAATTATCTCCTAAGAATGATGCAGAACGAGAATATATGGCAAAGGTACCATATGCAAATGCAGTTGGTAGCTTGATGTATGCAATGGTGTGTACAAGACCTGACATTTCACATGCGGTTGGTACTGTAAGCAGGTACATGCATGATCCTGGTAAAGGACATTGGTTGGCTGTGAAATGGATTCTACGGTATATTATAAATACTGTAGATGTTGGTTTAGTATTTCAGCAGGATAATACCATTGGTCAATGTGCAGTCGGATATTGTGATTCTAACTATGCAGGAGATTTAGATAAGCGTCGGTCAACTACTGGTTATGTGTTTACTCTTGCTAGAGCACCAGTCAGTTGGAAGTCTACCTTACAGTCCACAGTTGCTTTGTCTACTACAGAGGCAGAGTATATGGCAGTTACAGAGGCTGTGAAGGAAGCTATTTGGTTACGAGGTTTGCTTGAAGACTTGGGAGTTGGTCAAAAACATATTAAGGTGTTTTGTGATAGTCAGAGTGCTATTCATTTAGCAAAGAACCAAGTCTACCATGCACGTACAAAGCACATTGACGTTCGTTATCATTTCGTGCGAGAGATTATTGAAGAAGGTGGAGTACTAGTTCAGAAGATTAGTACGACAGAGAATCCCGCAGATATGATGACCAAGGTGGTAACAACAATCAAGTTCAAACATTGTCTGGACTTGATTAACATCCTACAGATCTGAATTGGCACTGGCGTCGTTGATCTAGCAATTGAAGAAATCATTTAAAACCACTAAGTCGCTAAGGTGGAGATTTGTTATATATTGCTCCTTAGTGAGAAAATTAGAAAAGTCCCACATTGATTAGGAATGAAGATGAGTGTTTGTTTTGGGGCTATAAATAAAGCCCTCCTTCACCATTTGAAAACATCCCAAAATTTGTAAATCTTCCTCTCTTTTGTAAGGGTAATTGATTAGCTCAATTTTGCCCAATTAGTTGTAATTTTGGAGTTAATCCAATTGGAGATAGTGGAAGTGGTCAACGACGCCCAAGGACCTAGGTAACATTTATACCGAACCTCGTTAAATTTTTGGTGTTATTATTTTTCTGCTTTAATATTTCTGTTTCAATATCTGTTTTAGTTTATTTTAGCATTATATTTTCAATAGCATTATTTTGTCGGGTTAGTTTGAGTTCTATTCATTTAAATCATAAGTGAATAGTTACTACTTAGAATAGGGAAAATATACCCGATTTTCCCAACATGTATTTTATATTTATTTAGAGTACTTTGTTATATAACCTTCAAATTGTCACACGTACTTTTTTGTTTATCGGCTAGTTTTGTGTTATTTGTGTTTTCTATTTTTATTTTTTAATTATAATGAAAGTCTTTTGTTTAGATCTAAGAAATTGTTTAATATTCTTATAAAAAAATATTAGATAAAAGTTAACTTTTTATCTAATTTTTTCTTAATATAATAAAATATCAACACATGCATGTTTATCTATTTTAATCAAACATAAATAAAATTTTTATTGTCCTATATGTAATTTTATATATTAGATAATAAAAAATTTATTTTATTAAATTTTTTGTTTAAGTTTAAAAGAATAAAATTTCTCAAAATATTTTAGTAATTTTTTTATTATATATCTATTGAAAAATATAATTATACATGTAATACATATATTATTTTATTATATTTAATAAAAAATTGGATAAAAATTAAATTAAATTTTTATCTAATATATTTTTTATTAATAAAATGACAAAATGATATCTTTTTTCCAAATAAAAAAACTCAAAGTATTAGTTTGCTGGCATAAAAAAAATTACTTCACCCTATACTTTTACATAATGCTATAAGTAATTTTAATGTTAAACTATAGCAACATCATTATGAATGTAGTGATTTTATATTAAAATTATCAATAAAATTTAAAATTTATAATAAATCAATCAAAATAAGACGTAAGAAAATAAAATAAATTTTAAAATTAAGATATTAAATTTATCAAATATTTTAAATAAAGTTAACCTCATTGCAAAATCCCAAACACTTTATCAAAACTAAGTTAATAAATATATAAATAGTTTATAATAAGTGATAAGTATATTCTTAAGGTATTCTTTCAAAGAATTATGTGGTTTTAAAAAAATTATTTATTTTTTAATTTAGTTTAGAAAAGAAATAAATCATAAATATTCTAACAAATTATTGGATATGTTTATCAATTTTTAATATCAAGTTCGGTCAAGAAAAATTATAAATTAATTAAAAAATTTGTTTTGATAAGAAATAATTGATTAATTATTTAATTTGTTTGTCTACTAAGAGTTATGTTTGTTAAAATCTCACCATCTATAATCAAGATTTTCTTTAACTACTAATTAAAGTTATTTTTTAACCATATAAATTAATAAAAATAAAAATAGATTTTTATTTATTATACACAATTAAGCATAGATAATGTATCTAATGTTTAATTCTAAAATATTTTCTTTAATCATATTTGATCTATCATTAATTTATAATTAAATATTTGAAGAATATAAATAAAAAATTAATCCTAATTTTTAATAATTTAAATCACAAAACCGTTTTTTCTTATCATAGAAATGAGAAACTAATATAATCATAACTAAATTAACAAAATTCAATGCAATTATAAAAGGCACCATATTATAGAAAGAAGTAAATAATACAATAATTAAAAATATCTTTTTTATTATAAGTGATTGCATATTGGATAAAGGATAACAAAAGAACATTAACTATGTCAAAATTATACAAAAGTTTATCAACTATTACGTGGGGCATTATAAATACATTAACTTCCAAAAAATATATCATAAGAATATAAATTTTAAAAATATTATATTTGTATCATGTGAGAAAGATAATGTATTTTTAACATGGGTAAAATAATCATTTTAATCCCTAAAATAAAAAATTCTTAAATTTGTTTTCTAAAAATAAGAGAATTTTATTGAAACATATAACTTTGATTTGTTTTCATCTTAGATAAATTATGGAAATTTTAATATATATTTATGCATATTTTTAATAAAACTTTAGTAATATTTTTATAATATATTAATCTAAAATAAAGTTCTTTCTATGGTTTGAAGTAGAATCAACCGGGGCTAACCAGGAAATATTTATATTAGCCATCCTCGTACGTAGAATAGATTTATAATTTTAAAAATAATATTTATATTTATATTAAAATATGATTATTTATATATAAATAAATATATATATAAAATAATGAATAGATATATTTTATACATTATATATATCATAAATCATGGTATAATCATAATTAACATAACATATAATTATTAGTTAAAATTAAAATTTATTTTTTAAAATATAATTAACCGTTACATGTTAATATCATAATTTTTGATAAATATGTTTTTTTACTGGTAGACTTAACTATGTAGAGTTCCATATCAATCTCAATTTTTAATAGGGTATATTTTATATATAATATTTATAACTATAAATAAATTATATATATATAATAATAGTTATATATTTTCTTTTTAAGTTTTAATTTTAAGATTTTATTACTTAAACACATAATAAAATTCAATAATTTATATATATTTATATTCAAATAAAATATATATAATATTTTTACATTATTTTTACTATTATATAATACCCTCTTAAAATAAACTTTTAAATCCGTCGCTGTTTTATTTATAAACATAAATCATATAAAAGTTAAATACAGCGTATTGGTATTTATTCTTTTCCGTATCAAACCACAGTTCGAATAGCACCGTTAGATCCTCATCCTGACCGTTTAATCTAAAAAAAGAAAGTAGAATCAGTTTCAAGGCGAAAAAAAATAAAATCACCTGTTTTTGAGCAAAAAGAAATAGAATCACACGTAATCGTATGATTTGACCCAAACCGATCCATACTCGATATCGCTCCACCATGACCGTTCGATCTAAAAAGAAGTAGAGCATCCGTTTGATAAGAAAAATAAATTAATGAATAGGATCACCCGTAATTGTATGATTTGACCCAACCCGACCCTGTACTCGATCTCCCTCCACTCTCTTTCTTCAACTTTCTGAGACCCTCTTAGTCTTTGCGGCAGCAAAAGGAAGAACAGCCCATCTATGGTTGCGTGAGATCACAGCCGTCCGATCTAGGGTACTCCTGTTAGCATCAATCATCATCGGCTTCTGATTGCAGACTCGTTACGTCCTCGAACCACAAGGTCCTCATCTCATCCCCACCACCTCTCCTTTCTTTAAATCGTTTAGTTGTATATTTGAGAAATTGAAAACAAAAAAAATTTCCTCGATTAAATGCACCAGTTAATCGTCTGGTTTTCAATTGATCGGTGCCTTCCCTCATAATATTCGATCCCTTTTTCCAGATCCCTACAGTTGTCTCTCTCTTACATTGTTAATGTTGCAAGATAGAATTAGGTTTTGTTATATGAATATGCTACTAATAGGATTTTGTACACCACTTCTTAGAGGTAATGTATCACATTGATTAAAGACAACATTATGTTAAAGCTTATAAGAATATTGGCTGTCTCCACCCATATTTGGTTAACCTATTAGGATTAGAAGACACATAGTTCTCATGGGCTTTTACACCACTTGTATGGCTATGTGATGATTGTTAAAGATTTTTTGTTTTCTGATTAAAAAAGATAGGCTGGAGGTTTTTTTTTTTTTTCTTTTTTCTCCTTTCTTTGGGATATTGATACTGGAAGTTGATTCATATGACTGCATTTGGAACTTTAGGAGTGTAAGGATGCAGTTTGAAATGGGATAGAGTTCTGACTTGAAAGAACATATTATTAGATAGGATAAGTGCTAAGGACATATAAATTTGCACCTATATTTGCGCTTATATTAATTATGTTGTGATACGGGACCAGATAACTTTGAAAATGAAAAAAAGTGCTTTTCAAGAAAATTTGAGCATGCGTTACGCCATAATTGGTGTGAGTGCAAATATAGATACAAATTTATGTAATCTTAGCATTTCTTATGATAACTATCTTATATTTTTTCTTCTTGGGGAAGTAAGAAGGAACTTACACTATATGCTACTCTTTTTAATTTTATAAAAGAGAATATAATTGGACCAGTGCTACTAAGAAGAATGTTAAGGACACAAATTTGCACTCACATGTTGTTACACGTATCAATATTATTTAGAAAAATGAATAATATTTTTCAAACTAATTTTGACACATGACATGATATAAGAATTATGAATGCAAAAGTGGTTGTAAATTTGTGTGATATCAGTATTTCTCTAACTGTCAGTTATCACTTCTTAACGATGATAGATTCAGCTGTATGATAATCCCGAAGTTTCATACTCCTGTCTTTCTTTACCCTTTGATCTCCCTTGTCTCAAAATGTTATTTTCAATATTCTGTAATTCTCTCTATATCATAAAACTACGTGTTTAAGATCGCATGCATCATTTTGAATGATAGTTTTCTGAATTTAGAACATGCTGGCTTTTGCTTATTTGATAACAGACAATATGGTCCCTGACAAACTAAATAGTTACTTTTTGAAAGTATTTTAGTTCTGAACCATCACTTTGGATCCATTTCTTGTAATTGATATTTCTAGTTATAAATTTAGTTATAAATTAAGTTTGTGTCATTGAGTTCTGAGCCACTGCTTTCATTCTATTGATGCCTCCAGCTCCAGGTATTTCCCCTAGGAGTTCCTCCATTATGGGTGATTTTACCATTCAGATTAGCAGCAACCTTGTTAACAGGCTCATTGATGATGGTGATAAACCAAAGAAGACAAAAAGGACTAGAACTAAGGCAACACGAGAGCCTCAGCAGCCCCAGGCTGGGATAAATCAGACGCAAGTTTCTGGTGTTAATGAAACACACAAGGGGGCAGCAGCATCGGGATGGCCTCCTTACTTTATGCCTGTAACCCCTCCTTTGCAGTCTGCAAATGTAGAGCTGGATGCGATCCGATCAGTTCTCAAAGAGAGTGAGAGTGTCATGGAGAAGTTGCAGAAACAGGAGGAGACCATGGTACAGGAAGTAACGCAGAGAGCAAAGGATCTCCGTGAGAAGGAGTTCAAGCTTCCCAACCAGAAGCCCATGCCCTGCTTAGTTGAGTCAGAGGCTTGCTTGGATTGCTACAAGGACCATGTCAAGGATCCTTTAAAATGTGCTCATTTTGTTAAAAACTTTGCAGATTGTGCACGAAGAGTTAGGCAGCAAGTGAGCTCAGCGGAGTAATGTTTCCTATACAGAAATTTCACGTCACAGTTATGTGAAGAAAGTGATTTTGAAAAATTTGAAAGTAATAACCAAATTGGATTATTTTCTGTGCTGTTGTTAACTTGATTACATTCCCTTTGACTTGTTGGAGCCCCCAACTGCTGTTGGCGAGTATAATTGGAGCTTCAATAGTTTCAGCAGTCATCAATATGGTTTACTTACTGACTTAAGTGTCTCGTTAGTAATAAGTTCTTTGTGAAAGTTTGCCTTCATGTGCATTGATTTGCTCTGTTCTCTTATAGAAATGTTTTTCCAGGAGCAGGAAACGACCATAAGCTTAACGGTAAGCGAATCAAATTAAGTTGTTCATTACTGACGTTGAATGAACTCAAGTTTTTTGTGAAATCAAGTACCATCTCATTGGTTTTGAAAGCGTGTGGACTGAGTTATATGATACAGAACAAAAATCACGGGATTTTTTTTCTACTTCAAACTATAAAGGTTGAAAATTAAACTTTAGATCTTTAATCAAGAGTATCAGAGTCTTATCAACTATCAAGGTAAAATCATAGGGTTATCATTAAGACGATTCAGTTCATTTTTAAAAAATAGAAAGAAAGATGATTCAGACTAAGAAACTAATAGAAAGACCGAACATTTTTTTTCCAATAAATAAAAAAGAGTAAGCACGATGTGAAACTCGAAGTTGGGGCATCAATTAGTTTAGAGAGAGATTATTAACACTAGTCAAGGCTTCGGTATTTTACTGATAATCTTATTAAAGAAAGTGTATATATTTGAAACTCATGTTATCACAATTTTCATTCCACAAAAATTGTATATATATGGTAGAAGAATAATTTTTTCTTTATAAAAATATTTATTATTTTATACCTTTTTTCATATTTTTTTTTGTCCATTTTATAACGAATAGATCATATCTATCATAATAATCATGTCCATCTTTACCATCTTCTTTGTCATACACCTTATACTACCAATCATCATTTACTGTTTGTAGTAAAATAATTCAAAAATAAAATTTAATTGAAACTAAAGTTAGAAAACCATTAACTCATTTGAGGTTATCAATGATTATAATTACAATAAGCTCATTTAATCTTGTGTTTTATCAAAGTTATAATCACTTTAAATTTGATCAAATATAAAGTAGTTAAAAAAGATAAAGAGATCAATGAAATCGAAGTGAATGAATTAGTGTAGTGTCAATTAGGATATAGATGGATACTACAAATAAGTTTATGTTAGCTTAACTACATAATCAATAACAAAAATACAATTTTTGATTGTTCTTCATTAAATATTAAAAAGTTAGTTGGTTGATAAAGGAATAAAACGTTATTAAAAATAAAATTTAATTTAAATTAAAGTTAGAAAACCATTAACTTATTTGAGGTATCATTTTTGTCAATGATTGCGATTACAATAAGCTCATTTCATCTTGTGTTCTATTAAAGTTATGCTCACCTTAGATTTGATCAAATATAAGATGATCGAAAACAATAAAAGAGTCAATAAGATCAAAGGGAATGAATTAGTGTAGTGGTGATTAAGACAGAAATTGATATTACAAATAAGTTAATGATAACTTAACTACATATTTAGTATAAAAAAATATAATTTTTGATTGTTTTGTAAAAAATATTAAAAAGTTAGTTGGTTGATAAAAGAATAAAGTAATATTAAGGGTAGAAAGAAGAGTATGATCGATGGAGATTATCGATAATTGTTAGGGTAATATGAAATGTTTTCGTATTAAAATTGACAACAAATGAGAGAATACATAAAATAATAAATATTTTCATAAATATAAAATTAAAATTTTATAAATTAATTTTTTTTAAATTGAATCATTGATCACTTTTTATTAAATGAGAGACTACTAATATACGGATTTGATAATAAATTTAAATATATACCTTTTATTTAATAAACATATTATTAAAATATCAAATCCCATTAAAAATATACTAGAGGATGTTGATACGTTATGTTAATTGATTAAAGGATTAAATTAAAAAAAGTTTATAGAATAAGGCTATTCATATTTTTTTATAATATAATAAATATATGTTTAATGTATTTTTATAAAGGGGGTAAATATTTATTTTTTAGTAGGAAAATACATTTTTAGTTCCCAGCCATAAAACAATTTAATCCTTATTCTTTTATATGAAGCAATTGAATTCCTATAAAATATGTAATAATTTAGTATTTATTTTTTAAATTTGTAATAATAAATACAATATATAACACATTTTTATGTTCTTAACATAATAATAACATGTGATTGTGTTCTGCGACTAAGTTTAAGTATAATAGCATGGTTTTTTTTCCATCTTTTGCAAAAATGTAGGCAACTAATTATGTTTGTCGCTCTTTCTATCTCTCTTTTATGTTCAATAGCTAATTTCTCATTATTTTTAGCTGCTTAATTTATGGGGCAATACTAGTGCTAGAATAATGAGGTAATTCATTCAAGTGGTTAGTAATTACTAATTATAGTTTCTGTTTATTATAATTCACTTGGGTAATTCTGGTATGTTGTAACCTATACAGAGAAGGACATAATGTACAAAAATGAAACTTGAATCGACATTAATGTCAAAGTAATTTCATTATAAAGTACATTTTGTGTAAGCTATATTACTATATAATGAGTTATTTATCTGCAAAAATTGCATAAGTGCTTGCTTTTAAGTTTTAACCAGGCAAAGTAAAATTTGTGATGGACATTTGTAGTTCAGTATGTTATTAAGTTCTGCACTTCTGTTTTCCCCTTCTCCCTCTAGCTTCACTAATTCACCTTTAGGCTACACATATTTACTAATTTACATATTGATGAACTCAAAAAGCAAGAATTTAATTGAAGTTTTGACTTATTGAAGATAATGGTTAGAGGAAAGGATGCATGTTGGGAGCACTGTGTTCTTGTTGATGCAAATAGACAGAAGGTTAAGTGTAACTACTGTCAGCGGGAGTTTAGTGGAGGGGTTTATAGGATGAAGTTTCACTTAGCTCAAATCAAAAACAAAGATGTAGTTCCCTGTGCTGAAGTCCCAAATCAAGTGCGTGACCGTATCCTAAGCATACTAAACACTCCCAAGAAACAGAAAGCTCCCAAACGACAGAAGGTGGATGATGCAGTTGCTGCCAACGGTCAACAGAATAGCTCTTCTGCTAGTGACGGTTGCCATCCTAATCACGGATGTAGTGGTCAGAATGGAAGTGTTTCTCCTCCTTTGTTATTTGCACAACCTTCACCACGTATGCTGCCAGTGGTGGATGATCCTCAAAAACATAAGAACGACCATGCCGATAAAAAAGTTGCTGTTTTCTTCTTCCACAACTCTATCCCTTTAAGTGCTGCAAAATCAATGCATTATCAGGAAATGGTGGATGCTGTAGCAGAGTGTGGTGTGGGATACAAAGCTCCAACTTTTGAAAAACTTGGGTCTTCTCTATTAGAAAAGGTGAAGAGTGATATTCATGATTGTTACAAGAAATATAGAGATGAATGGAAAGAAACTGGATGTACTATCTTATGCAACCACTGGTCTGATAATAGGTCCAAGTCACTTGTAGTGTTCTCAGTTACATCTCCAAAGGGAACAATGTTTCTGAAATTGGTTGATCTATCAGATCATGAAGATGATGCTACTTATTTGTTTGAGTTGCTTCAATCTGTTGTATTGGAGATTGGTTTGGAAAATGTTGTTCAAGTAATAACTGATACTACTGCAAGTTATGTTCATGCAGGTAGGCTTCTTATGGCCAAATACAATTCATTGTTTTGGTCTCCTTGTGCTTCTCATTGCATTGATAAGATGTTGGAGGATATTGGCAAGCTGGATTGGGTGAATGCTGTATTGGAGGAGGCAAAGGCCATAACAAGGTACATATACAGCCATTCTTGGACTTTGAATACGTTGAGGAAATTCATTGGTGGAAGAGAGTTGATCAGATCAAGAATTACAAGATATGTAACCAATTTTCTCTCCTTGAGGTCACTTGTGATTCATGAGGACAATTTAAAACACATGTTTTCTCATTCAGAATGGTTGTCATCTGTTTATAGCAGACGTCTCGAGGCCCAAGCTATTAAGCCCTTGTACATGGATAGGTTTTGGAAGGATGCACATGATGCTGTGAAAGTGTCTGAACCACTTGTTAAAATCCTAAGAATTGTAGATGGGGACATGCCGGGCATGGGCTACATATATGAAGGAATAGAGATGGCAAAGTTTACAATAAAGGTGTTTTACAAAGGCGTAGAAGAGAAATTTATGCCAATTTGGGATATAATCGATCGTAGATGGAATATGCAACTTCACTCATCCTTGCATGCAGCTGCAGCATCCCTAAATCCTTCAATATTTTACAACCCAAACTTTAAGATTGATTCAAGATTGAGAAATGGGTTTCAGGAAGCCATGTTTAAAATGGCTATTACAGACAAAGACAAAGTGGAAATAACTAAGGAACACCCTGTTTATATAAATGCACAAGGAGCACTTGGGACTGATTTTGCAATCATGGGAAGAATATTGAATGCCCCAGGTATGTGCAAGCATTAGCTATCAAATAACAAAGCCAAAAAGAAGAAGAGAAGAGGAAGGAGGGGGGGGGGGGGGGGGGGGGGGGGGAGTACTTTCTAATTAAAATTTTCAAGTTAAATACATTATCTTCCTTCCAATCATTTATAAGCAGTGAATTTAATTCCTGATTCAGTGGAATTTCCCTTAGATAGATAAACGTCTATGTAAAGGAATGCATGGCTACTATATCTTTAGCTCACATGCAGAATTATTAGTTTTCATGGGAATTTTTAGGTTGTTTTGCTAAAAGATGAAAGGATTCGTCACCCACATACTATGATATGTTTTATTTTTGGATTGTTGGCTCATATCCTAATAGCGTGTGTTCTTTTTCTAGGACTGTTGACCTAGATAATCATGCTGACCTTTTCCTTTTCTTATTTATTTGTTTGTTTCTTAGAAGAACATATTAATTTGCCTGTTGCAATCTCAGGTGATTGGTGGGCAGGATATGGTTATGAAATTCCAACACTTCAAAGAGCAGCAATAAGGATATTAAGCCAACCCTGCAGTGCTCATTGGTGTAGATGGAATTGGAACACATTTGAGAAGATAAATTCAAAGAAACGCAACAGAGTAGATCAAGAAAAAATCATTGATTTGGTTTTTGTTCACTGCAACCTTTGGTTGCAGTCTATATGTCAAAATAGAGATGCAAGATGTAAACCCATTAACTTTGAGGAAATAGATGTTAGTTCTGAATGGCCAACTGAGTTAGTATCTTCCGCTTCACTTTTGGATGATTCATGGTTGGATAATTTACCCCTTGATAGCAGTTCTTGTCCCTGAAGACTCTAAAAACTTGTTTAAAGAAAATCAATGGCCATTGTAACTTTGTATTGTATAGTAAATTAGTAATCAGCTGTATGATCGTATCAGTAGTTTTTGTAAGTTTAATCTTGAAATTGAAATGGATGGAGAGCCACATATTTTTTCCATCACGTCACCCAACTGTGATATGCATCCTTTGGGTGTAAGGAAGCCTACGAGATTGGATAGGTGTAAACTCAATTAACTAAGCTATAAAGTATTCTCACAAAGTTGTCTTCTAAGTAGTTTACTAATTAATTTGTAATAGGGTATATATTAAATTATGTTAAGGTAATTGGGTTCTTTATTCTTGTCGTTTAAGAACAATGTTTTTTTTATCTTATTATTTTTAAAAAATGATTGAAAAATAATAAAATTAATTTTTGAGTATTTTTTTAAAAAACAGAGTCAAAACAATCACTGTGTTATTTAATCCATTACTTAAAAAAAAAAACGCAAAAAGTGCGTAAGAAATGAATAACTTTAACTAAGCATCCCTACCAAATCTGAACATTTTACAGTCGAGAACCCATCTGAACATTTACTCGAGAACCCAAAATGATACCCTATATTAGCCTCTTCGATGGCCTCTAATACCTCTGTGTCCTTAGCCACTTTGATCTCCTATAACCTAGCTCAGTGTTCTTCGGAATTCAATGTTTAATCTTTTTTTTTTGTTAATAGCATAAAATTTGGTTAGTTTTTATTTATTAAAAAAATATATTAAAATGATTAAAATAATCCTTCAAATAATTTTTTTAAATTATTAAAATAATAAATTTATCAATTTTTAACCATTTTTCTACCGATTAAATGATTCTTTTTATAACTAAAAAAACTACATAACACAAAAGCTAAAAAAAAAATGACTAAAATAGTTATCACATATTTTACACGTGACTTTATTAATAGAGTTTAAAATTATCATTTTAATCATTATATTTAGTTTTCAGTGACTTAAACTCGCACTTGTTTCAAGTTATATGCTTTAATAATATCAAATATCTTTTGTTAAAAAAAATCATTTAAAATATATGGTTTATTCTTTAAAATTTATTAATATGTCTTTAAGTTTTTAAAGTCCTAGAGTTTTAAAACTTTATAGATAGATATAAAAATATGAATTAAAAATTGAAAGAATAAATGTTACGATTTAAAAATTTAAAGATTTATATATAAAATTTTAAAAATTGAAAGATTATAATATAAATAAAATTTGGAACTTTTCGGAAATTGTTAAAATTATGGGATTATTAGAGTAGTTAACAAAAAAAATAAAAATTTACCGTTATGTGCGATGACTTAACTAATCTGCACATGATGTTAATTAATATTTCATTAAGTCGTATTGAAACCCAAAGAACCTGAAGCGTTGATCATTATTAGTTTATGAACCCAAGTGACTCTTCCTCCTTACCAAACACACCTCTGATTTTTTTTTTCCATTGGGGTGGTTTACTCATCACTTGGTTTCATCAAACATTCAAACCTTTGAAGAGCAATCAAACCTCTTCTATTAACGAGATTGAACCATCCTTAGGACATGTTAAATCCGAACAAGCTTACCAAAAGTCTTCATAGAGTGTAAGATCACTAATATTTTGTATGGGTTTTTGTTTGAATGTTGTGTATTTGTATTTTTTGTATATGCTAGCTTTTATATTGTCCATTTGCAAACTAGATCTTAATGAGATCATATAGGCAATAATCAATCAAATAAGTAAAGTATTAGATTATATGTCAAAAAGATATGGACATTAATGAGTACATGGATTATTGTTTCGACCTATTTCTATCATACTCAATGTCAGATGAAATCATCCTGTTCTAGACTCTCATCATTTGTCGTGATAGGAGATAACTTTGGAGTTCTATTTGGCTCATTGGTATTAGACATTTGTCCATACTTATAAGGTAGATTATTTTTGAAAATGAAGAACCATTAGATATATCATTTGTATTCTATATTCATGTTAATATTAGACTTGATTTTGAAAATAAAAAGGTGAAAATATGGGTCATTCAATTTATTGTTGTACAAAAGGCATTTGATTTGGCGTTCATTTATTTATTTTAGTTTTGAAATGATTGTTAATTAAGTATAAAAGGTAATATTTTAATATATTAAGAATATGTATTAATCTATATAATATATATATGTGATGATTTACGTGAGTTTATTGGACCAAGTCAATTTTAAGACTTTACTATGTCTATGACTGAAGACATTGAACCTGAAATTCATCCAGAGGAAATGAAAAATCCACCACAGTATTTAAATAACTCATTTTTAAAAAGAGGAATAGAAGTAAGTAAGTAATGTTCACCCCGATAATAAATCTGATACGAAGAAACTAAAAAAATTTAAGTTAGAAATATGGTATCATTTTTCATATATTTTACTCTATGATATGGAAAATCCCAGAACTACATGTCATTATTGTAAAAAAAGTTATGCTCCTTATCCCACAAGGAATGAAACTACATCAATAATTTATGTAAAAAGATTCTAAAGAAGTAGATAAAGGACAAAAAATGTTAAGTTTTCAAACAAAAAAAGGAGAGGGTGATACGACAACTCATAAATTAGTTGACGTATCATTTTGATGCAAAACATGCTAGAGTTGCTTTGGAAAAAATGATTATTATTGATGAATTGTCTTTTAGGTTTGTTTAGGGTGAGGGATTTAAAGATTTTATAGCTGAAATTTGTCCTAAGTTTTATATGCCATCTCGTCAAATAATTTCTAGGGATGTGTTTCAACGTTATTTAGATGAGAAAAAATGTTTGAGAAATTTTTTCATAAGTGAAAAATAAAGAGTTTGTCTTACTAGTAATTGTTGGACTTCAATTAAAAATATTAATTATATTTGTCTAACCACTCGTTATATTGACAAAGATTGGAAATTACAAAAGAGAATTATAATTTTTTGTCAAGTTGAGAATCATAAAGGTGATATAATTGAGAGAATGATAGAATAAAGTTTACGTGATTGGGGTATATGTAAGGTATTTACCATAACACTTGATAATACTTCCTCAAATGATATTGTTGTGTCATACTTGAAAAGGAAGTTAAAAAATTGGAATGATGGACTTGTTATGAGTGTGGAGTTCTTTCATATGCGATGTTATGCTCATATTTTGAATTTGGTTGTAAGAGAAGGACTTAAATATCTTCACAATACTATTATGAGTATTTGTTATGTAGTGAGATATGTTAGATCCTCTCATTTGAGATTACAAAAATTTAAAATTTTTTCAGTTAAGGAAAATATCGAGTCCTAAGGAAGTGTTATGCTAGACGTGCCTACAAGATGAAATTCCACATATCTAATGTTAAAATATTCTTTAGATTTCAAAAAGCATTTGATCATCTCGAAGAAGAAGAAAGAACAAACTTTATTTCTTATTTTCATGAGGAGCGATCGAATGTTGGGCCTCCAACATTAGATGATTGAAATAATGTTAGTGTTTTTGTCAAGTTTTTGAAGACTTTGTATGACTCTTACATTAGTATTCAGTGCATTTTATATATCACATCAAATTTATATTTTACAGAATTGCATAATATTTCATCTTTGTAAAGATTATGAGTGTTGGCTATTTTCGTGGATAAAATATTTATCTGTAAATTTGTTTTTAGGCTTGCTATCAAGTCTATCAAGAAAAACCAAACAAATATTAAAGTTTCAGATAATTGTGCTTTAGATATATCTTTGATAATTACAACATATATGATTACATTTATGCAATTAATAACAGATGCTTATAAATCTGAAATTATTTTTAGTGCTAAAATATGAAATAAGATATGCTAAAAGATATTAGATAAAATATACTCTAAATTAAGATATGCTAAAAGATATTAGATAAGATATATTTTAAATTATATTTGAAATCATTATTATAAAAGATAACATAAACTTTATTTTTAAAATATATTATATAAGATATACTCTAAATTATAGTTGAAATCTTTAGCATAAAAGATAGCATAAAATCTATTTTAAAATATATTAGATAAGATATACTTTAAATTATAACTGAAATCTTTACCATAAAAGATAACATAAAATCTATTTTAAAAGAAATCTATTTTAAATGGAAGTTATCTTAATTAATGAGAATTATTAATCCTATTTGTAATAGAAAATATATTTATTAATTACATAGGATTAAAGGTTTTAATTTTTCCTATAAATAAAACTAATTTCTTATTGTTTCAATTAACCACACAAGAACATTATTTTAATCTTCATAATTTCTCTCTCTTGTTTTACAAACATAATATCATAATTCTTTAGGCTTTTTTATTTAGTTAATCTATCAAATATTGGTGGTTATGTTTGATTGATTGATAAACCTAATTATTTTATGATATTTTGATAATATGTTCTTATGGCTTCTTCTTTATTTTTGTTCTTAAGTTGTTAGATCAAATAATTGTTTTTGTCATATTATAATTATTTGATTTGATTATTAATCTTTAAAGAAGCTATTTTTATTGAACTCATGTTTGATCTTTTTGTTCTAGGATTTGCTAGTTGATTTAATTTAAATGACATATGTTTTGAATCATCTAGTTAGTATTATTCATTATTAAATCCATTCTAGAACACATACGAGCACTTGTGTTTTTGTGTTAATTATTTTGCAGTTACTTCAGGAACGTATCTGATTGGCGAGAAGCTTATTGGAATGTTGGTCTGAAAACCGCTCACGCTAATATTGGAAACTATGAAAACAAAGCAGAGGCTCGTAAGTAAAGTACATTGTGACAATATCCTAAGGAGGGTAGCATAAGACCGAATTTGTACTTGAACATTTGATTTTTATAGTGAAAAGTTAGGTGGTCCGATGGACCGATGGTTTTCCTCTTAGATCATAGTTGTGGCCTAGGTTGTTTCCACCTAAAAATATCGTGTGTTATTATTTTATTTCCGCACTTAGTTTTACACATGATTGCATGTCTGACTGTTTTGTTTAAGTTATTAAATTATAAATTAGTAAAAATTAAAAATAACATATTCATCCCCTCTAGGTTAATTAGGTCTATAATTTATAAATTTTCAATCTCAAATATTTACATGGTATGGTTCCAATCATTTGTTGTTGAAAATATGGTTGTTAGCATGAAATTTTGTTTTGAGAAATATTGGGAAAATGTAGATAAGACTAATAAGATGTTGTATGTTGCATTTGTAATTGATCCAAGGTACAAATTTGAGTATTTGGAATTCCTATTTGAAGAGATTTATGATTTTGAAATTGTTCAAAAATTGAGAGATAATGTCAAAAATACTTTCATGGATATGTTCAAAGTTTACTAAATGTTAGTGCATGGAAAAGATTTTCAATCTAATGTGACTCAATCACAAGATGTAATAAGAATGATTCCTTCATCTGAGAAAGTAAGAAAGATGAAATTTCTTAAACGCTTAGAGGAGAAAAATAGTTTGGAGTTGAAAACTGAGGTTGAGAAATATTTGAACAACCAATGTGAAAATGTCATGTTGGATAAGTTTGATATATTGAAATGGTGGAAGGTAAATTCTTTTAGGTTTCATATCATCTCTCTCATTGCACGTGATGTGTTAACAGTTCAAGTTTCAACTGTTGCATCAGAATCAACTTTTAGCACATGAGAGCATAATCTTGATCCATTTAGGAGTTCTTTGAATCCTAAAATGTTAGAAGCATTAGTATGTAGTCAAAATTGGTTCTATTCCTCCATTAATAATGACTATGCCGCCTTACCAAAATACAATGATGACCTAAAAATGGAGATTTATGAAGATGTTGATTTAGGTAATTGCAAAACTTAAAAATTATTTCTAATTTTGTTTTTAAATATTATTATCTAATAATATATGATTTTATTTGATTGTAGAGTAACTAGAGCTCATTAAAGACATTACATTGATCGTTGCTGATTAATAATGTGTAAGCTTTAAATATTATTATCTAATGATATATTGTTATTGATTGTGAGTTTGAATGTTTGTATATGTTTAAGAATTTCGTGTAAATGAGACATTTGGACTTTATTTCTTCACGTATAATCTTTTTTACTTTTAGATTTCGATAACATCTTATATATTTATTTATGTATTTATATATTTAACAATAACATCTATCTATGTATGATGATTAATGAGTATCACATTCCACTGTATCCTATTAGACTATATCATATTAAACTATATCATATTTATGTATTATTAATTGTTCAAAACCGTTAACCAAATCGGACCAAACTATTAGGTTACAACATTTTGGATAATCAAACACTTTGATCCGATTCGATTTGAACAATATGAACAGTTCGATTTGGTTAAATTTTTTTAATTAAAAATCGGACCGGACTGAACCATGGATACTCCTATTACTGATGTCAGTGAGAGATAAAATAACACAAAAGACTAAATTTTCAACTAAACATAAAAATATCACATCCAAACTTTTTAAAATTAAAAATGGACATCCTATTAATTATAATATATGAGTATGAAAATATCCATAATCATTGATATTATTGAGATAATGTCTTGTTTTTACACATTTTGACATCAAAATAAAATATCCATATTTTTAACCAAATTATCGTAAAATTGTTGAAAATATAGTTTAATATCATTATCACTTAAATATCATTTAAATATCTTTAAAATATAGAACAAAATGTAAAAAATATCAATTCTTAATTTATTTTTCACTTTTTTTTCTTTTTTTCTAACCAACATTTCAATTCAATTTTTTCTCACTTTTGTAAAAGATAATATATTCTCTTTTTTCTTATTTGTTTTTTTCCTATACGTACGAGTACTGTTAAAAACAAATAATTTATTAAATTTATTTTCATACTATTGATATTTATTTGTTTATAATAGTTACAATCAGAAAATCTAATTAACTATTTCAAACATCTAAATTTTCAACTAAATTACTCAACATTGATATGATAGTATTGAGCTTCACAACAGGAGCGAAAATGTCAGTGTAGTCAACTCCTTCCTTCTGTTGAAACCCTTTGACAACTAGGCGGATGTTGTATCTCTTGGAACCATCATGATCCTTTTTCACCTGGTACACCCATTTGTTGCGAAATGTCTTATTTCCCATAGGTAACTCAGCTAATTCCCATGTATGGTTTGAGATGAGAGATTTCATTTCTTCTTTCATGGCAAGCTCCCATTTTATGGAATCTCAAGTCTGACAAGCTTCATCATAGCATTCAGGCTCCCCTCAATCAGTCAGCAATATATAGTTCATGTATCTCTTGTTAGGCACATGAGGTCGAGAAGACCTTCTCAATATAGGAGCTGGAGTAGGAGGTTGTGGTGTGTCGGACTGTTGCGTACTGTTCTATCCAACAAATTCCTCTGGTTGAGGACTTGTTACAATTAGTTTTTTTGCGGAATTATCTAGGACATCATCTGCATCTGCAAATATTGACTCATTCTGCAAATATTTTATACATGTCCTTATACATCACCCTTTCGTTGAAAATCACATATTTACTATGGATCATTTTCTTGTTTTCGTCATCCCAAATGCGGTAGCTAAACTCATCCTCACCATAACTAATGAATGTACATTTCTTGGATTTGGGATCAAGCTTATTCCTGCCTTGATAACTGATATGCACAAATGCTACACAGCCGAAATTTTTTAGATGTGATAGTTTCACCTTTTTTATACTTCATACCTCCTCTGGTATTCTATGCTCCAATGGAACAGACGGGCCTTGGTTGATCAAGTAAGCTGTCGTGTTGACTACTTTTGCCCAAAACTGCTTCGGTAGACTTGACTGTATACAAATGCTTCTAGCTCTTTCTGTCAATGTTGGGTTCATATGCTCAGCTACACCATTGTGTTGAGGCGTGTCTGACACAATTTTTTCCATTATGATCCTATGCTTATAGCAAAAAGTTTTGAATCTCGTGTCTTTATATTCACCACCATTATCGATTCTGAGCTTTTTGATTTTCAAACCTGTCTCATTTTCCACCATAGCTTTCCATCTTTTGAAAGCCTCAAATACTTCAGACCTATGCTTTAGAAAGTAAACTCATACCTTCCGAGAGTGATTATCGATGAAAGTCATGAAGTAGTATTTCCCACTAATGGATGAGACAGTCGTTGGTCCCCAAACATCAGAATGAATAAGCTCTAGCCTTTCCTTCTTTGAGGTTCTGTCACTTGTCTGAAAGCTGACTCTCTTTTACTTTTCAAGTATGCAATCTTCGCATATGTCTATCTCCGCATATTGTAGACCTGGAATTTTTCCTTTTAAGTGTATAATCTTCATCCCCTTCTCATTCATGTGACCTTGTATCTGGTGCCACAAATTTGGTGTTTCATTGCTTGCTGCAACTGTGATTGAACAACATCAACCTTTGCAGTTTTATATAATAAATGTGACAATAATAAACACTTAGCAATATTTATTTAAAACTAAATAATTTTTAATATTATTTTGGTAGATAAAAATTCTAAATATATTTGTTATTATTTTATCCATGTTTAATTCATGTTTAAAAATAAATTAAATATTTTATTAATTATTATAGATCCAATCTGTGAATCTTATTATTACAATTAATAAAAAAAATAGATAAAAATGTAGAGATGCAACCCATATATAATTAATCTTTTATATGTGATTGAATTTTTATCTCTATAAAAGTACTCAAATTTATATTATGTTTACAAATATGAGTTATTTGTAAGTTAATTAATATTAATTAATTGATATGATATAAAAATGTATTTATATTTATATTTATCGAATTCACGTGAAAATGTTTTTCAATGAAGGTTTTGCAACGAATATGACGTGTATATCTAAATTCCCTGAGTATTTTATTTTCTTTTTGCAATAAATAAAAAAGTTTTTAAGTTTTTCTCTTTATTAAAATAATTGGGATGGAACATGAGGCAGTTAATAATGTTATCATCTATGCAAGTAGACAAGCACTTGATTTGTCTTTTTTTAAATCTATCACTCACTTTTGATCACCGCAAATTGTGCTTCTCCTATTATATATCTCCATTACACTCTCTCTGTCTCTGCATTGCTAAAACTCTCTCTTCAATACAATGTTCTCTTTCCTAACAGATGCTTTCAATGAGAAACATGAACTTCTTGTATTAATTCTGACCCTTTTTCTATCAACTTCTGTTATAGTGTTATGGTTGCTGCAGAGAAGCAACAAGTTAGGGAAGACGAATCCTTGTCTACCACCAGGGCCTAGAGGTTTGCCTTTAGTTGGATACCTTCCTTTTCTAGGTAGTGATCTTCACAGAGAGTTTTCTGATTTGGCCAAGGTATATGGCCCTATTTACAAGCTCTGGTTTGGCAACAAACTCAACATTGTGATAAGTTCACCAACTCTGTTGAAAGAAGTGGTACGTGATAAAGATGTAATTTTTGCTAACCATGAACCTTCGATTGTTGCAAATATTTTTTCTTTTGGAGGCAATGATATAGTTTTCAATCCCTATGGTGAAGAATGGAAGAAGTTAAGGAAGATATTTGTTCGTGAGATGCTAAGCAATTCATTGCTTGATAGTTTATATGCTTGTAGAAGAAGTGTGGTTAATAAGTCAATTAGAAATGTTTATGAGAATATTGGAAACCCAATTGAATTCGGAAACTTGGTATCTTCAACAGTCGTTGAATTAGTGATCAATATGATATGGGGAGACTTGGAACAAGGAAATGACAATATGGCAAGTGATGTTGATGCATCTAAATATAGGGAGCTTACTGCAGAACTAATGGTATTGCTTGGGAAGCCTAACATTTCAGACATTTTCCCAATTCTTGCAAGATTTGACGTACAAGGATTAGAAAGGCGATCAAAGAAGTTGGTTTCTGAACTTGAATCGATTGTCGATTCTGTGATCGAGAAGAGAAAGAATGTTACTGTTGTGGACAAAGATGTTAACAAGGGCTTCCTACAGTTTCTCTTGGATCTTCATGAACAAAAGGATTCTAAAGTATCCATTAACACTGCCCAACTAAAGGCCTTGCTCATGGTACGGTATTATGATTCATCGTTTACAATATTATTTTTCATGAATTTTTTTAACTTTTTCAATCTTCATATCGCCATATGCCGACTTATAAAAAGTTACAAATATGTGTATAATTTCTACACATACACATGAAAATTTCACACACTTGCCTAAATGTTTTTATTTTTCCATTTACACCACGATGATACCTATGTTTTAAAACCAATTATATATTGTAAAATCCACTTATCTTAACCACGTATGTGAATTTCATTCGTTTTTGACATTTGAGGTTTTCATTAAATTATGTATGTGTTTAAAATTTTGAATTTTTGATATATCTTATTAATTTTGTTTACAATTTAAGCATCTTAGAGAAAACTTGAAATTTTTATTACATTTTTGTTAAATTGATTTTGTAACGTACATGTTGAACAACAGGACATTATAATAGGTGGAACAGACACTACTATAACCACAATTGAATGGTTAATGGCAGAGCTATTGCTCCATCACGAGATAATGATCAAAGCACAACAAGAATTGACACAAATTGTGGGCTCGAGCAACATGGTAGAAGAATGTCATTTACCATATTTAAGTTATCTAAGTACTGTCATTAAGGAGACACTTCGCTTACACCCACCATTACCATTATTAATACCTCATACTCCAAGTCAAAATGAAACAATAGGTGGGTATGAGGTGCCCAAAGGTGCCAAGGTCTTCTTAAACATATGGGCAGTACATAGAGATCCTAGTATTTGGGAAGATCCATTGGAATTTAGACCCCAAAGATTTCTCAATGGTTATGGAAAATTTGATTTCACTGGTAATAGTTTTGAGTTTCTTCCATTTGGATCTGGCAGAAGGATATGTCCTGGAATTTTACTCGCAGAAAAATCATTGCTTTATGTAATTTCTTCATTTTTGCATTCATTCGATTGGGAACTTCCTAATGGTGTAGATATTGAATTATCAGATAACTTTGGAATTGTGGTGAAGAAGAAATTTCCTATAGTTGTTATTCCAAAGCCAAGGTTAACTAGTTTGGGCCTTTACACCTAAAATTATTGTTCTTTAAAACTGCATTATTATAATTGTACTCTCATATCTTGGAATAAAATATTAAATATTTAACTTTTTTATATGTTTAGTGTCTATTATCTATGAAATAATACGAGCACTTTTTATTTTCTCATTCTCATATTTACTTTTTGAGCAATTTTTCAATATAGTATTAAATTTAGATTTAATTTTGAATATCTAAAGCTTTATGGTATATATTTAGTCGTCTTTACTATCCTCTTAATGTGTTTCAAATTTTGTTTTAAAATAATTAAAATTTATTAATCTAGATGTAAATCTTACAATTTTTTTAATTTTAAGTTACATGTTTTAATATTATTTGTTAAAAAGAAATTATAATCATTCAAAAAAAGTTATATCATAGCATAAATCTTCCAATTTTTTATAATATATGTTTCATTCTTTATATTTTTAAAACTTTACTAATAGTTTCTAAACTTTTAAAATCTTAAAATTTTAAAATTTTACGTATAAGTCTTAAAATTTTGAATTACATATATGTATTTTAATAATCAAATTAAGACTTATATAAAATTAAGAAAAAAAAATCTATTTACAAGAATAACTTGTTGTATAGTAATAAGTTTGTTAAAATTATGACCCAAAACCCGATATCTTATTAAACTTTATATTAATTTGTCATATATATATATATATATATATATATATATATATATATGTTCCCAACCTATTTGACCATTAACAAAAAAAAAAATCATTAGCCTTAACACCATTTCCATTATAAGCGCTCTCTTACTTTTCTTCATTTCTTTCGAAATCGTCATTGGAGCTTTTGTCAAGCTCCCTCGTGTTTCCAACCATATGTTGTTTTTTGCTTTTTTCACATCTGGCTCAATCTGGATAGAGAATAAATAATATAGCTGCATGAAATTAATGGTAAGTAGAAGCTGTCGACTAATATCATTCATATATGGTAATATTTGATTAAATAATAAGTTTGTTAATTTATTTTGATGTATATTACTAATAAATTAGATAGAGTTATATTTTTGGTGTATTTTGGTTTTTGTATATTTTGTAAAGTTTTCTGAAAATCGGTATTTGTATATTTATTTGATTATTAATAGATTTTTTTCGGTGTATCGTCGTCAGTGGAGTAGACTTTTTACGTTAAAAAGTTGAACCACTTAAATCATTGTATACATTTATTTTCTCATTGTTTATTATTTTACTGTTACCCATAATTATATATTTATGCAACCAAAATTAGACCTAAACTTCGCTTCCGTAAATATTAATTTATAACAAATTGATATAAGAACATGTTGAACAATAGGACATTATAGTAGCTAGAACAGACACTACCATAACCACAATTGAATGGTTAATGCCAGAGTTATTGGTCCATCCAGAGATAATGATCAAAGCATCACAAGAATTGACACAAATTGTGGGCTTGAACAACAAGGTAAAAGAGTCACATTTACACCATTTAAGTTATCTAAGTACTGTCATTAAGGAGACACTTCGCTTACACCCACCATTACCATTATTAATACCTTATACTCCAAGCCAAAATGTGACAATATGTGGGTATGAGGTGCCCAAAGGTGCCAAGGTTTTCTTAAACATATGGACAATACATAAAGATCCTAGTATGTGGGAAGATCCGTTAAAATTTAGACCCAAGAGATTTCTCTGGTAATAATTTTAAGTTTCTTCCATTTGGATCTGGCAGAAGGATGTGTGCTGGAATTCCACCGGCAGAAAAATTACTACTTTATGTAGTTTCTTCATTTTTGCATTCATTCGATTGGGAACTTTTCGATTGGGAACTTCCTAGTGTTGTAGAAATTGAATTATTAGACAACTTTGGAATTGTGATAAATAAAAGTCCCTTATAGTTGTTATTCCAAAGCCAAGGTTATCTAATTTGTACATTTACATTTGAAATTATTGTTGTTTAAAGTTTTCTTTATATAATGGTATTCTCGTAACTTGATTTTATTATGTTAAAGAGTATAAATAAATTATTGTATTCAACTTCCACAAATTTGAGTTTTAAGTAGAATTAATGTAACATTTTTATATGGTTATCCCTAGTGTTAATTAAAATTCTTAAGTTTAACGGACTCTGAAAAAGACAAAAAAAACATATTCTTAAAGAAAGTCAAGTGACGTGACTTTTTGCAAAAAAATAAAATAACTCATATTTTAAATCGAATGTTAAAAAGTATAAATAAATTGTTAAGTACACCACACACAAATTTAATTTTTTTTAAAAATTAGTGCCTAACATTTCTATTGAGTGAAACTCTGGTAGGGTTTCTATTGAAGAATAAAATATTAAATATTTAGTTTTTTTTAATTGTTTAGGTGTCTATCATCAATGAAATAATGTGGTTTTTTTGCTTTCTGATTCTCATCTTTACATTTTATCAATTTCTCGATATATTAGAATCAAATTTAAATATATAAAGCTTTCATAATATCTACTTAGTAGTGTTTACTATCCTTTCTCCCGTAAAGTGTTTTTCAAATTTTGTATTAAAATAAGCATAATCATACTTAGTGGTCAGCTCATTATATTCATAATTTTTTTCCGTTTTAAATCACATATTTAATCATATCAAATATCGTTTGTTAAAAAAATAGTATTAAAATGTATGATTTATTCTTCAAAATTTTAAAAGTTTACTAATTTGTCTTTAAATTGTTAAAGTCTCAAAGTTTTAAAATTTAACACAAATGTCTTCAAATTTGAATAAAAAAATATATATTATAATAATCAATTTAAAAATGATATATAAAATTTAAATTTTTTAAATTAAATCTTAAAATTTAGAAAATTAAAGTTTATGTTTGAAATTTTAAAAGTTAAAAAATCATAATTATATGCTATAAAGTTTAAAAATTTATGTGCATAATTAGTTAAAATTTTGAGATTATGAAGTTGATAATTAAAAACAAGCTTTATGACGTTGAATCTATTATTATTATTTACCATTATATACGTGCGAGGACTTGAATAATTTGCACTTGAATCTCTGTTAATTAATATTTCATTGAGTCACATTGAAGCCCACTTAACCAGAAGAGTTGATCATTAGAGAGGTTGCAAACAAGAAGGCTCTGATTGCTTGTTGTTAATTTAGAGAGTCCCACTTAACCAGAAGAGTTGATCATTAGAGGTTGCAGACAAGAAGGCTCTGATTGCTTGTTGTTAATCTAGAGAGTCGAAAGACTTGGGGTACATAAAGTGCCTAGTTCAACAAGCATCGAGGCAGTGTATTCGGGGAGTGGTGACCTCGTTCCGCACTGTTACTCTACAGCTATACTATACTTGACGTTGGCTCCATACTGTGTAAGTTAGTTATGGAGGGAAAGGAAGTTGAATAAAGACTCTAATTTCAAGTCACGAGGAAGCACAACTCTTCCTACTTACGAAGAACTAAGTATCCATTTTATTTAATGAGAATCTTACTTAAGTATTTGAGTACATATGGAGAATTTAAATTAATTAAATATCAATTCAATATTAAAGGTATCTATGATTATTTTTGCATCTTTTTTGAATTAATTCATGCTAAAATGCTACAGTAAAAACAATAATTTTTGTTTGACAAAAGAATGATATAACCAATCTAGGAGTATTTATTAAAGTATTATTATTGAAAAGATAGAGTCTATTTTGGTATAATAGATCTCAAGTATATTTATGTTTTTATTTACGTTAGATTTCATATTTAACACATACGAATATTTAGTATATAGGTTATTCGATCGATCGAGTATCAAACTACTATTATCTAAGTCCTCTGAGTATATAATTTAATATGGGATAGATCAATCAAGGACTAGATTGATTGTGTATTGGTCTTATTCAATCTATCAGGTCTTGATTTTTATTTTTATAGGTTGGATCGATTGAAATTTTTCTAAATTGATCGATGTTTTATTTTATCATTACTTGGATCAACTAAAAAATGTTTCAATCGATCAAGATTATTGGTTCGATGGATCAAGTTAGGCTTAGATCGATCGAGCTACAAGATTTCAACTTTGACCTAATTGTTTTACTTAAACCAAACAATTTAATTACTATATTATTCTCATTCTTTAAAGCTATATCAAGTGATTTTGGGACAAATAAGTAATTAGCCTTTGACCTAGTGCTTATATAAACCTAAAGCATACAAATCTCTCAACATAATTGCTTTAAATTTTGTAACTTATGCTCTCTCTAAATTTGTTTTGTAAAAATGAATATATTACGCTTTTTTATTAATTAGTCTATCAAACATTTTATGATTGTGTTTGATTAATTAACAAGTCTACGTTATTTGTGATATGATGCTTAATCATCTGTTCTAGAGTTTGCTAGTAATTTTGATTTATCTGTTATTCTATTAAATAATCTAGCTAGGATTGATCATTTTTTAATCCACTTTAAAATGCACCTTGCACTTGTATTTTTGTGATAACTTTTCAGTTGCTAATTGAATGTGTTCGATAATATGTCACTTGAGTTTATCGGAACATTAGTCTAGATCTAAACACCTTACTTGTGAAGATCGTGAAAGAAAGCTAAGGCTAGTAAGTACTTAGGGGAATTACCTTGAAAGGTAGTTTAAGTCATATCCTTATAATTGAACATATTTTCATAATGGACAGTTATGGAGTCGGGTGAACCAGTGGTTTTCCTCTTAAGTTGTAATTGTAGCCTAAGTTTTTTCCATCTAAAAATCTTACATGTCAATTTATCTTTTCTTATTATTTTACTTATATATAATTACATGTTTGGCCATTTATAAAATTTTAATTTTGCATATTTCTATTAATTATATATTCATCTCTAACTAATTAGATCCATAACTTACAAACTCTCATTTGATATCAGAGTGGGTTACTAGATACCCTTAGTGCTGCCTAAGATCTTATTATGGATCATTTGAAAGAGGGTTTGTCTACAACATGTGCTCCTTTCTTTAATGGGTCTAAGTATCTATATTAGAAGGCTTATATGGGAGCCTTTCTATGTTCTATACATGAAAGTATCTTGAACTCTATTATTTATTATTGGAAACCACCCACGGTTACCAAAGATAACGTAATCACTATTAAACTTAGGAACGAGTATACTACTAAAGATAAAACTTGTAATAACTAGAAACAAAAGGATATAAATACTATCTTCGGTTATGAGTCTAGCGACGAATTTTGTCATATATCTAATGTTGAAACTACAAAGCATGCTTGTGATATTTTAGAGATTTTCAATTAGGGCACCACTCAAGTTAAAAGAACAAAACCTTTCATTCTATGTATTAGATTTAAAATCCTTAGAATGGAAGAGTATGAAATCTTTCCTAGATTTTATATTAAATTATGTGATATTTCTAACTCATTTGTTAATCTTGGTAAGAAAATTAAGGAACTTAGGTTGGTTCAAAATATTCTCTGCTCTTTATTAGATCACTCATATGCTAAATTCACTACTATTGATGAAAGTAAAGATGTGGACACTATCAAAATTAAGAAACTAGTTGACTCCTTCTCACTTCTAAGATGAGTTTTTGAACACCTTCAAAGAAAAAAGGTTTCACTTTTAAAACCGACATGACTAAAGATGGTGATAATGAAGATGAAGATTAAAGAAAATCTTCAACAAAAAGAATCTTCAAAGCAAAGGACAATCAAGTCATCCAAAGAATCAGAATCTGAGAAAACTCAAATATGTGAGTTTTGAAAGTAAGAAATCTAAACCTATTTTAACTTAATGTTTTAAATGTATAGGTTATGGTCACTTTGTAGTTTATTGTGCCCACTAGAAGAATAAAACTAGAAGAGCCTTCAATATTACACTTACTGACTCTGAAAATGATAGTAATAATCGAGTTCAATCAAAAAACAACGACAACAACTTTCTGTCATTTATTGTAACAATTGTTGTACACTTCTAATATTCATTCAAATGGTGAAGAAAATGACTCTGAATTCTTATTAAATAAATTTAATGTTAATAGCCTTGATGAATTATTAATAAATTTAGTAGGATGCAAAAAGAAAAATGATATGTTGCTTATAGAAGTAACTAAACTTAATGAAAAAAATAAAATCCTATGAAATAAATTCTTTGGTGCTTGAAAATGAAAAACTTGATTTGTGTAAACATATTAATGATCTAAATTCAAGTCTTGTAGGTTTAAAATAGGAAAATCAAAACATGATGCAGGAACTTGAACAATTAAAGGAAGTTGTGAAAAAATTAACCATTAGAAATGAAAGTCTAAATAAGGTTATAGATTATGAAACACCTTATGGAGACAATAGAGAGGTAGGATATGTAGATGAGCACACTATGTCGTCTTCTTCAAAAACAACATCGTTTGTAAAACCCTCGGGTCCCGACTCTTCACATATTGCACACACATCTTATGCATCTACTTATAGATTTATTTCTACATGCCATAAATGTGATAGAAAAGGATATATTAGACCTACGTGTAGATTCTTAATGACCTATAACTATGTCAATAACTTACATGCATCCTATTCAAGAATAAACAGTTATGTTTCCAAAAGTAAGCATATTATTAAAAAAAATAGGAAATATTGGGTTAAAAATATGATTTAAATTGGTTTGTAGCCTACATTGTATTTAAAACTAAATCTACTGCTACTTGGTATTTTGATAGTGATTGTTCTAGACACATGACTGGTAACCGTTCTCTTTTCAAAACTTTTGAAGAATATAATGATGAAGCAGTTACTTTTGGAGATAGAAATGAATATAGGATTATTAGTAAAGGTACAATTCATATTGAAGGCATACCTAGATTGGATGATGTACTTTATATCGATGGACTTAAAGTTAATCTAATAAGCATTGGTCAAATTTGTGACAAAAACTATAATGTATAACTTATCAATAATCATTATATTATAAATGATCCAAAAGGTAAATGTGTGATTAGAAGAACTATGTCTCATGATAATTGTTATTACATTGATATAGGTCCTAGTACTACTTGTAATTTTGCCAATAATCATTTTGCTTCATTGAAGCATCAAAAGATAGACATATATTTCAAAGATCTTATTAATTTGAGCAAAAAAGAAAGTATGTGTAGTCTACCTACACTTTCTAAAGCTAAAAATGTTTTTATGGACCATTCCAACTTGGAAAACAAGCTCGTTCTTGTTATAAGAAAATTAAAGGAGTTAACACAAGCAAAATACTTGAGTTAATTCACATTGATCTCATGGGACTTATGAGAACTGAGAGTTTGGGTGGTAAGAAATATATCATTTTGTTGTTGATGATCTTTCTCATTTTATATGGATTGAATTTCGAAAAGAAAATTTTAATGCATTTGATTTCTTTACTTTTTTGTCTTAAAGTGCATATTGAAGCAGGTAATATAATAACCAAAATAATGAGATTAAGGATTGATTATGGGAAGGAATTTGAAAACTCAATATATGCTAAATTTTGCAAGCGATATGGAATAGCATATGAATTCTCTGCACCAATCACCCCATAACAAAATGGGATAGTTGAAAGGAAGAATAGGGTGTTACAAGAAATGCTAAGAGTTTTGCTACATACAAAAGACATTCTCAACAAATTTTGGGCTAAAGCAGTAAGTACTTCCTACTATATAGTGCACCGTGTCTACCTACGCTTAAGTACAAACCAAACTCCCTATGAGTTATGAAAATGTAAGAAACCTAATCTCAAATATATGTGTGTTTGGAAGTAACTATTACACCCTTAAAGATTGTGAGAATCTAGAAAAATTTGATTCTAGAAGTAATGAAGGTATATTCCTAGGTTACTCATTAACAAGTCGTTCTTTTAGAGTATTCAACTTGAGAAGTAACACTATGATAGAGTCCATCAATGTTGGTGTAGATGATACAAGTACTAGTACTCCAGTTACAAATGATAAAGATGAACCTCTAGATTACTAACATGTTATGGGGTGGAATAATTAGGGTTCGAGATGAAAATGATAAGGATAGTTTGGGTCAAAATTTAGGGATGTAATGATAGAACTTTCAGATCTTTTAAGAATGTCAAATCTTTCAAACATCTATCTTATTCTTGCCTAATTCGACTTACAAGGGATAAGAAAACAAGATGAATGGTTTGGCTGAGAAGTTAGATAAGATCTTTGAGAGAGTGATTGATCAATGGTTGAAGCTTGAGAAAGAAGGACAGAACATTGACAAAGATGTTTTGAAGTTTCTAATGGAATTTAAAGATGATGAAAATTCCCAAATGTTGTTAACTATGATTCATGTCAAAGCTATATTCATGGTATGCCTTGATATTTCTATGGCTACTTTCTCACTAGATTTTAATTTTTTTTATCACGTTAAAAATGAGGAAATAATAATGCAACTTATAATAAAGAAAAACATTTTTTTTTAAGAAGTTACTAAATTTTTTAATTTTTTTATATTACTTTTTTTACACACAATAACAAAATGGGGTATTAAAGTCGGTTAAAAACCGATTAAAATTTTTAATTTTTTTTTTTACAAAATTTACTTATTTTCTATTATACTCAAATTAAAACTTGTATTCAAATCACTAAATAATAGCAGGAAAAACAATTTGTTTAACAAATAGTTTAAATAATACAAATAATTAAAAAATAAAATATTAATTAATAGTAGAAAAATTATCATAGTGTTGTTTTATGTTATTCAAGATTATCATATTTTTCTCCTGATGTTATAATACAAACTTACATATATAATACAAAAAATTATACACATAAATAATAACACATAATAACAGGAAAAAATATGAATAATACGTGCATAAAATTAATAGAAATACTTACAAGAGTAAATGAAGTGACAAAATGAAGGAAATGAAGAAAAAAATTGTGTTTTGTAAGTAAGAAATAGGTATAAATTTTTTGAGTATTTTGCTCAAAAAAATAGGAGATCTAAAAGATTAGTTAGAAAGGAAGAAAACTCACTAACCGGGGTTGGAATTGGTGGTCGTAAATAGCCGGAAAATGAGAAAGAGTGGAGGAGAAGTAGATGAGGTTTTAAGTTTTTGAGAGTTATGTAGCGTTTGAAATAGTTTCTGTCTGAGTAAGAAATAAGAGAAAAAAATTTATCTGTGTGTGTAGTGTCAGTTCTACACCAAACCGACTTTAAATTCATTATAAGTCTTTTTTTTTTCTTCAAAAAATGACTTTACATATCGACTTAAATACCTTTTTTGTAATAGTGACATGTCTTTTTTCTCACAATTTTTTTATAAGCTCCAAACCTTAAGAGAAATAAGATAAATTTGACTTTAAAAAATCATATAAAGGGAAAAGGAAAAACAAATGTATTCATATGTTTTATAATTTTTTTAAACAATTATACTATTTATATATTTGTAACTAATATTATATATGAAAGTTTATAAAATATGAACATCATTAACTTAAAAGGGATGAATATGTTATTTTTAATTTTTATCAATTTATAACTTAATAACCTAAACAATGCGGTCAGACATGTAATCATGTGTAAGAATAAAGTGCAAAAATAAAATACTTACACGTGATATTTTTAGGTGGAAACAACCTAGGCCACAAATATGACCTAAGAGGAAAACCACCAATACACCAGACTACCTAACTTTTCACTATGAAAATTAAATGTTCAAATATAAACTCGGTTTTATGCTACACTCCTTAGGATACTGTCACAATATACTTTACTTACGAGATTCTGATTTATTTTCACAATTTCCAATGTTAACGTGAGTAGTTTTGATTTAATAATAAATAATCATAACTAGATGATTCAAGACATATATCACTTAAATTAAATCAACTAACAAATTTTATATCAAAAAGATTAAGCATAAATTCAATAAAAATAATTTTTTTGAAATTTAATCATTAAATTAAATAATTATAATCACACATAAAATTATTTAATTTAAACATGTAAAAATCTAATAAAAATAAACTATATAAAAATAAACACCAAATAGATCCAAATTAATTCACATCACTTATGAACTCATATCAAATATCATATTTGATACTTTTACAATTCTATTTTCTCCTCTCAATAATTATTATATTCAAATTATCTAATTTATATTCTATATATAAACTTAATTACTTGTATATCTCTTTATATCGTTTGATGATGCTTTTACGATTCTCTTTCCTCCTTTCAATAAATACTTTACTTTATTTATAAGACTTAATTACCTTTTTATTGTTTTCCCATCTTTCTTCAGCACCCTTTACTCTATATATAAACTTAATTACCTTTTATTGTTTTTGGCTTTTTCTTCGTCAGCTTCGGCTGTTTTTTTGGATTCATTCGGCAGATATTGTTTTTAATTCAATCACCCATTAATAATTATTAATTCAACCCTAATCTTTATATATATATATATATATAGATAATAATAATGAACTAATAATATTAAATTTAAATATATTTTAAATTTAATTTTTAAATCTCATTAAAAAACTTAATATTATAAAAAATATATTTTTAAAACATATCTAAAAAATATTTAAACATATCTATATAGGAAATAACTAATTAATAATTGCATAAATTGATTCAAGTTTAAATAAATATTTTAGCACCAAAAATAATTTCAAATTTATGAACATGTGTCATTAAATGCATAAATGCAATCTTATGTGTCGTAGTTATAAAACATATACTTAAAGTATAATTATCTGAAACTCGAACATTTGTTCAGTTTCTCTTGATAGACTTAATAACATGCTCAAAAAAACTTACATGTAAATATTTTGTTCACGAAAATAAACAACACTCATAATTCTTACAATATATATATCTAAATGAATATTATGTCATTAAGATTGACATATTCTTTTATAATTCTTGATTATTTGTTTATTTCAATTCTATTTTAAAAAACCTTATGTTATATATGTGGTATTTTGAGCAACAACAAGAATACATACACATAATTAGTTAAAATTAACTATTTATTGTTTTATACTTTCAAAGATTTTAGTTTTTTAATATTATAAATTAATTAAAAATAATTATTTTTATAATACTAAAAGGTATGTGTCAGAATCCAAAAAAGTCTAGCACACACCAAACAAACAAACTTAACAAAAATAAGATGTAAATTGTCACTTGTATTTTTCATGTTCTTAATTTTTAAATTGCTTTATTTTTATTTCCACAAAAAAAGTTTACTAACAAATATTACATTCCAATAATCCAATACTATCTATTGTATAAAATAATTGACTATATAAATATCATTATTGTACTTCATCAAGACCAATTATATAATAAAAAAATAATTATTTTTAATTTTTAATTTTTTAATGTCTATTGCTAATCTTGTTTACATGCATGTGTGGACATGATATGATACTAACAGGGACAGACACATTTTATAGAACAATTGAATCTGCCATGGCTGAAATTATGAACCAAGAAAAGGTAATGAATAAAGTAAAGCAAGAATTAGAACGATTAATTAGTAAAACTAACATTGTGGAAGAGTCTCACATTCAAGAGCTTCCATACTTACTAACTGTATTGAAAAAAACTTTAAGGTTACATTCATTTCTGTCTTTATTAATCCCTAGCATTTCTAATGAAACCTGTAATTTGGGAGGCTACACAATTCCAAAGGCTACTTGGGTAATTGCTAATGTATGGGCTATACACACATATCCTTGTAATTGGACAAACCTTTTTTGAAATTTGATCCAAAAAGGTTCTTTAATGCTAAATGGGATTTCAATGAAAATTATTTCAATTATTTTCCATTTGGGTCTGGTAGAAGAATTTGTGTTGGGACAAGTATGGCTGAGAGGATGATTTTGTATTCACTTGCTACTCTTTTGCATTCTTTTAATTGGAAATTGACTCAACATAAGAAATTAGACTTTTATGAAGAATTTGGGCTTGCATTAAATAAGAAGATTCCTCTGGTTGCTATTCACGCACCAAGGTTATCTCATCATGAACTTCATGTTTGATTAGTTATTTGATTATAGACAGTAGATCATGATTATTTGTAATATTTATTTATTTTTTAGTAGTAATATCAATTTTAATGAATAAAAATAAACGGCTAATTTTCTTGTAATATTAGTAACATTTCACATGTAAATTTAATTCGATTTAATCATGAATGATATGATCTGAACTAATTTGACTTGGAGCTTGTTTAGGCTCAAATAAATTCAACTTTACAGTAACTAAATAATTTGAGTCGAACTAAATGTCAAATATTTATAATAAGAGATCAATCCTACCTCGACTCGAACCGTTAATTAAATTTAAATTTTATAAAATATATAAATATTTTTTTTTACATAAATAACTTAGTTATTCAACATGATTTCATTTTTAATTCTTTCATTTAAAAAAAATATTTATTTTCATATAATATTAAAAAACATATGTTCATTTACATTGTAAAAAAAATAAACGTATATTTTTTTCGTAAGTGGATTTAAAATAAAACTTTATATATAAAAAATATTATATCATATAATTAAATCTATATTATTTAAATATTTCAATTATTTAAACTCATAAATTTACTTAAGTAAACACAAAATTCAAAAAAGTATGGCTAGAATCCACGTGAATATTTTAAAGTTGAGTTTTGGAATTAAGCTAACTTAACCAACCCAAATTTACATTCATGAATAGCACACATTCATGATTTGTAATATATATATATATATATATATATATGGATATGATTATTGGCCATAATTTTGTACATAATTTATTACTCACTTATTTCAACGGGTGAGATTTATAAAAAAAATAAAGAAAACTAATTATTGGATATTAGTTCTTAATTCAAAGAATAAACACAAGGACCTTAATTCAAGGAATAAAACAAGGAGCTTAATTCAAGGAGTAAAACAAGGAGCTTAATTCAAGGAGTAAAACAAGGAATCCTTAATTCAAGGAGTAAAACAAGGAATCCTTAATTCAAGGAGTAAAACAAGGAATCCTTAATTCAAGGAGTAAATCAAGGAATGCTTAATTTAAAGAGTAATTGAAGGAATAAAATTTCCTTATAAATAGCTATACAATTGTAATGAAAACATGAAGAAAATAATACAAACTAGAGAACTCTTTTGTGTAGAGTTATTTCTTGTTTTTTCTACATGGTATCAAAGCAGGAAAATTAACTTGCTTCTGCTTTATTATTATCTTAGCATCTTCAATCTTTGAAATGGCTAAAGACAAGCCGCTAGGATCAGAAGCTGAAAGTTCATCAGTGCTTTCCTTCATGAATATGCATGAGGTGGATGTCAACCCAAATCAAAGATTAAGCTCAATCTTGTTGAATGAGTTTAATTACTTGCCTTGGTCAAGAGCAGTGTCTCTGGCTCTATAAGAGAGTGACACCAACCCATGCCGCATTCCTCAGCACTATATCGAGTTACAGTGAGCCTCAAAACTTTCATGAGGCCAACAGCCAAGAGGTGTGGAAGGAAGCCATGCAAGAAGAACTTAAAGCCCTAGATCAACACAACACATGGAGCATCACCAAACTTCCAAAAGGCAAGAAAGTTGTGGGTTGCAAATGGATCTATAAGCTCAAATTCAAGTCAGATGGATCAATTGAGAGGTATAAAGCAAGATTGGTGGCTCGGGGATTCACTCAAACATTCGAGGTGGATTACAAAGAAACATTTGCACCTGTTGCAAAAATGAACACAGTAAGAGTTTTACTGTCTGTGGCTGTAAACAAGGGGTGGTCCATGTACCAAATGGATGTGAAGAATGCATTCTTGCATGGTGATCTCAAAGAAGAAGTCTATATGAAATTGCCACCTGGGCATCCTCAAAGCAATGAACTGGATTTAGTGTGCAAATTGCACAAATCCATTTATGGTTTGAAACAGTGCCCACGAGCTTGGTATGCCAAGCTAAGCTCAGTTCTCACTAGTGTTGGTTTCAAAAGCAGCAATGCCGATTCCTCACTATTTGTTCGCACAGGAGCTATGGGCAAATTGGTTGTGCTGATTTATGTAGATGATCTGATAATTACAGGTGATAATGCTGACGAGATTTTCAACCTCAAACAGTCCCTCGGACAAAGGTTTGCAATTAAAGACCTTGGGATATTGAAGTACTTTCTTGGTATAGAAATGGCAACCTCGCACAAGGGACTCTTTCTTAACCAAAGGAAATATGTCCTAGATTTGCTTAAGGAAGCTAACATGAGCGATGCTAAACCAGCCATTACCCCTCTTGACAGCAAGCTCAAACCTAGCTTGAAGGGCACGCCACTCAGGGATATAAGTTATTACCAACGACTGGTTGGTAAGTTGATCTACCTAACAATCACCAGACCTGACATCACATATTCTGTAAGTATTGTGAGCCAATTCATGCACTCCCCAACACTTGAGCATTTGACCCTTGTTAAAAGGATCTTACGCTACTTAAAAGGATCAGTGGGTCGTGGTATTATCATGAAGAAGAATGACAACACACAAATCATGGGGTATTGTGATGCTGATTGGGCAGGGAATGCAATTGATCGCAAGTCCACCACTGGCTACTGTACATTTGTCGGTGGAAACTTGGTCACATGGAAGAGTAAGAAGCAAACTGTCATTGCCAGATCAAGTGCCGAAGCAGAATATCGTGCAATGGCTTCAACTGCGTGTGAGTTGATATGGCTTAAAGGTCTTCTGTGTGATTTAGGTGTTCCTACAACTCTTCCTATGTCCTTATTTTGCGACAATCAGGCAGCTATGCATATAGCATCAAACCCAGTGTTTCACGAGAGGACGAAACACATTGAAGTTGATTGTCATTACGTTCGTGAACAAGTTCAATCACAGGTGATTCAGACACATTATACAAGAAGCTTCGACCAACTGGCTGACATCTTCACCAAGCCCTTGGCTTCTCATCAATTTCAACGACTTTTGTCCAAGCTTGGATCCATAAATCTTCTGGATCCAGCTTGAGGGGGAGTATTGGATATTAGTTCTTAATTCAAAGAATAAACACAAGGACCTTAATTCAAGGAATAAAACAAGGAGCTTAATTCAAGGAGTAAAACAAGGAATCCTTAATTCAAGGAGTAAAACAAGGAATCCTTAATTCAAGGAGTAAAACAAGGAATCCTTAATTCAAGGAGTAAATCAAGGAATGCTTAATTTAAAGAGTAATTGAAGGAATAAAATTTCCTTATAAATAGCTATACAATTGTAATGAAAACATGAAGAAAATAATACAAACTAGAGAACTCTTTTGTGTAGAGTTATTTCTTGTTTTTTCTACACTAATGTTTTAAATCTCAACTATTGAGATAAGATAATGTAATAATTTGTGCAAAGAACTAATACCAATGATATTTCATATATATATTTTTTTGTATTTTTTGGGAAAAAAAATTATGTATTGTGTTTTCTGTGAGTTTTTTGCTTAAATCAAAAATATAAAGTTTACAATATTAATAATAAGAGCTAAATAGGTCATAAAATTACAATATCAGTAGCTTTTGAACCATATGCATAAGCCTTTTATAATCCACCATCATTGAACACAAATAATGTCTCTGCTTCGAACAATATAACAAAAGTGTATCGTTCAACTTTTAGTACTAAACTTTGAAGATAATGGATATAAGAGAGTTCATCATTCATGTGATTATAACACCAATAATCTTATAATATTTTCACATGTATAACCTTTATTTTTAATGTTATAAAGTCTACAGTTTCGATCCATACAATAAATATAAAAAACTTAATACAGAAAAATATGCAAAAAAATTCATAAAATATACAACTTACAAAAGCAATTTATCAAAAAAAAATATTAATATTTAAATTCAGTTTTAAACTGTTAAAATAAAATAAAAATATTCTGTAAAGACTATAAATGTTGGCTATTTTCGTGAACAAAATATATATATGTAAATTTGTTTTTAGGCATGCTATAAAGTCTATAAAAAAAACCAAACAAATGCTCGAGTTCTAGATAATTACATTTCAAATATATCTTTAATAACTACGATACATAGGATTATATTTATACATTTAATAGCACATACTTATAAATCTGAAATTATTTTTAGTGATAAAATATGGAATAAGATATACTTTAAAATAAGATATGCTAAAAGATATTAGATAAAATATACTCTAAATTATAGTATAAATCTTTAGCATAAAAGATAACATACAATCTATTTTTAAAAGATATTAGATAAGATATACTTTAAATTATAGTTTAAATCTTTAGCATAAAAGATATCATAAAATCTATTTTAAAAAACTCTTTTTTAATAAGAATCTTCTTAATTAGTGAGTATTAATAATTATATTTGAAATAGAAAAGATATTTATCAATCATATATGAGTTTTTTTAATTAATGAGTATTATTAATCCTATTTATAATAGAAAAGATATTTATCAATTACATAGGATTAAAAGTTTTAAGTTTTCTTATAAATAAAATTCATTGCTCATTGTTTCAATAAACAACACAAGAGCATTATTCTAATCTTCTTAATTTATCTCTCTTGCTTTACAAATATAAGATCATAATTTTTTAAGTTTCTTTATTTAGTTAATCTATCAAATATTGATGGTTATGTTTCATTGATTAATAAGCCTAATTATTTTATGATATTTTGATAGTATGTTCTTATGACTTCTTCTTTATTTTTGTTCTTAAATTGATAAATCAAATAATTGTTTTTATTATATCATAGTTATTTGATTTGATTATTAATCTTTTAAGAAGTTATTTTTATTGAACTTATGCTTGATCTTTTTGCTCTAAGATTTACTAGTTGATTTAATTTAAGTGACATATGTTTTAATCATCTAATTAGTATTATTCATTATTAAATTCATTCTAGAACACATACGAACACTTGTGTTTTTATGCTAACCATTTTGCAGTTAATTTGGGAATGTATCTGATTAGTGGGAAGTTTATTGAAACGTTGGTCTGGAAATCGTTCACGCTAATATTGAAAAATGTGAAAACAAAGCAGGGGCCCATAAGTAAAGTACATTGAGATAGTATTCTAAAGATGGTAGCATAAGATCAAATTTATACTTGAACATTTGATTTTCATAGTGAAAAGTTAAGTGGTCTGATGGACCGGAGGTTTTCCTCTTAAGTCATGGTTATAGTCTAAATTGTTTTCATCTAAAAATATCGTGTATTATTATTTTATTTTTGCACTTATTTTTACACATGATTACATGTCTGACCAATTTGTTTAGGTTGTCAAATTATAAATTGATAAAAATTAAAAATAACATATTTACGTCTCTAAATTAATTAGGTTCATATCTTATAAACATTTTTATTTAATTTATTTTATTATTAATATCTTAGTGGTAAATGATATAATTCTTAAGATAAATAATTCGTATTTTTCATCGCATTGCAGAACCAACCATGAAAATGGACTTAGATGTTTTTTTTTTTTTTGGATGGACGGTATTTCAAGTTAAACATAATAAGATTATGAAAATTTCCCAAATCAAAACATTTGTGCACACGTCATGTACACAAGTGTCCTAATACTAAGAGAGCTATACATTTATTTTATTTGGTTGATGACACGATTGTTCATTTTATTTTTCATATTCAATGCGTGTTTTAGAAATTAATATATATATATATATATACGTGTGATGAGATTGTAAGAATATATAATGATATGTAGTTTTAAATTAATATAATTTTTATTTTTAGAAAACAAATATTAAATAAAAAGTTAAAAGAATGACATCGCTTATGTAATAGCGTTGGGACAAATTTGGCAGTCAACTCTTAATTAATGTCATCAAGAAAATAGCAAACCACCCTTTTATCTCCACCGCTTGATCGATGGATGTATATGAGATCATCATTTGATTTTTTTCTTTTATTCCCTCGTATTAATTATATTCATTTTTGTCTTTATTAAATATTAAATATATTTAAAAAAAATAACTAATATTAAATTTTAATAATTTAAAATATTATGTTATTATATATTTTAAAAATAATGTATAATTTTTCTATAGTAAATAAATCAAATAAATTAAACTTAAAAAAAGGGATAAAACTTCTTCAATTTTTTATTTTTATTTTCACTTTTTCTTGTATTTTTAATTATTATTTAAATATTAATTTTATAGATATCATTAGCAAATTAGCAATAAATAACAATAACTATCAAATTAATAAACAAATAAAATAATTTTTTTTAAAAGTTAATCATTTGTTTTTTATGATAAAACTCTTAATTTTTTATAACAATAGGTCCTATGATATCATCATGAACTACAATAATTTGATTTAAAGATTGATAATTCAAATGTAGATTAAAGAAGTTATAATAAGTCCTATACTTGGATTTTTCTTGTCCACATGTTTCTTGATCAGCTTCATTATTCATGAATAAGTTTATAGTAAAATAAAATGTTTGTTAGTCGTATTTTAATACATTTAATAAAAAAATAAAAAATAAAAGAGATTTAAAAGGGATGAGTTTTGTGTGATTTGTAATTTAACCATTACAATACATATACAATATTCTAACTTAAATTACAAAACAAGATATGTCTCTCTAGTTTTCTTTCTAGAAACCTTGCCTTCCTTTCAAATTTTTGATATTATAGCTCACCCAACTCGTGACCAACTCAGTAGGTGTAACTCAACCATCTTATATATATATATATTACAATCTATTAATTGTGTTATCTCTGTCTTCTTTTACTTTGTTAAGATCATGATCAAATTCTAAACAAAAGAAAAATTAATATTTAATTGACACATTTGATCAAGAATTCAAGATGTAACCCATTTGATATTACAGTCATTGTTGAAGCACATGTTTTAGGTATCCAATCACTCCTTATATATATGGCACGCAATTGTTAGGTAAACGCTTAAAGCTACTCATAATCTAAAACTACTGCCCAGCTGCTGGGTAAATGATACTGGAAAAATTAATAAAGATAGTTATTTTAAATTTTATAAATATAAAAATAATATTTTTTTTAATGTTTATATAGTACATTTTGAATATTAAAAATAAATATGTTAAGTAATTTTAATTTAATCATCGTTTAAATTAAATTATAAATATTTTAATATTAAATATTGTTAAATTTTATTATAATATTATTCTTATTATTATAAATTTAATAATTTTTTCTTTTAATTTTCCGATGTTTGTTTTACTTCGATCTTTGATACGATGTTACCAAAGGCCTCGATCGAATTACTCATTCTATTATATGAATATTTTTTGTCCCTTTACCTAGGACCATTGCTAAAAATATATAAAAGTTCAGTATAAAAGGTATTAAAAAATTACTGAAAATAGATTTTAATCGTTTTTTTTTTGCGCTTTCAAAAATAACATTTTAATTATAAAAAAATATATTCATTTTAAGTTGTACTATAAGAAAGTATATCTATCCTAAGCTACAAAACAAAGGAATGTATCACTTGTAAATTTCGAATCATTTACCTCACTGTCACCGTAATAATATTATTTCTTATATTCAATCAACTGCAAACTTACATGTCTTAATACGTGTACAATTTGATTAATTTTTAAATTAATTAAATTTACATGTATTTAAAAAAATTACTTATAATGTTTTTGGGTTTTTTTATATCAGATTATATTTTTATTTAAAGACGAGTTTATCATTCATTTTTTATCTATGTATATAACATATATTAAAAAATTTAATTAAATTTTAATTTTTGATAACTAATATACCTAAAACTAAATACATATACTATTATATTGTTAATACAATAAAAATTCATATGCATATCTCTTATTAAATAGGGTAATTTTAAAATACTAAACTCAAAACATTTATTTTTGAAAAAATTATAAAAATAATATATTTAAAACTTATAACAACAAGAAAAATAAATTAGTTTTATAGTTTTATCCAAAATAAACAATTTAAATTCAATATTTTAGTAATACCCTGTTAAATTTGGGTCTAACTCCATCTCAAAACCCAGGTTATGAGATGAAAGATTACTCTTATTTATATATGTGTTTAATATGTTATGCCTAATCGATGTGGGACTCTTTAACACTCTCCCTCACATCGATAGTTCATCGATAGACGGTGATGGACTTACAATTGCGTGCCACGAGGTGAGTTTACCTGCTTTGATACCATGTTAAATTTGGGTCTAACTCTATCTCAAAACTCAGGTTATGAGATGGAGGATTGCTCTCATTTATATATGTGTTTAATACGTTATGTCCAATCAATGTGAAACTTTTTAACATACCGGGTTTAATAAATGGTTTAACAATCTTTTGGTAGGACTCACTTCTCATTAACCAAAAATCCAATGAGTCATTGCTAAATTTAAAACATTTGTTAATTTAATAGCGATATTATCACCAACAGTCTCACTATCTCGAAGAATAGACACTACCTAGAGCACTCACTATTTTAGAAAAAGACGTTATCATTAGGGCCTTTGTTAGCATGAGGAAGACAGATTGCCTGTAGACCTCATTGATACGAGAAAGACGACATCACTAGAGTTTGATTCGATTCAAGACACAATCTAATCTCAAATTTGCATGCATGTGTCTTAAGAGGACTCCTCTCAAGCCAAGGATTGTACGAACCTTAATCTTAACGTACCTAACAATCTATATATTTTACAACAAGATATTTTTGTCGAATGAATTTATATATTTTATCAAATTTGTTGGACTCGGGTCATTTGTTGAGTTAATCCTATATTTTCGTTTTAACTCAACGAGATATCTATATTTATTGAGTTGTATGTCTATTATATATTTAATATTAAATAATTATAATTTAATTAATAATAGATATAAAATATACTTTTTATTAAGATTTAAATGATAATAATAAATATTATTATTATTTTCCTTAAAGTTAAAAATACATAATTAGTTTTCTAAATGATAATGATAACAAGAAGACCGAAACTATAATAAAAAGAAAATTATCAATGATTGATAAACATCGAAGCTACCTCATCCCAACAAAAGAAATTGACGAATAAAAATATTGAAAATGCTGATTACGGATTTTCCGATGGGTTTCGAAAGTCCTAAAGCCTTCAAGCAAAATACCCAAAAAGTCATCGGAAAGACGTAAACAATCTCTTGTGAGCACTTTTATTATTTATAAAAGACCTTGCATCTATCTGCCTTCCCGTTTTGAAGAAGACCCAAGAAAATAAGCTCCTCATTTTCTGTTCATCCAAACACTCTAATCACTACTGAAAATACAGATGGAAAGAAACCTAGATGATTTTCTCTTAAATCCAGTTGAATTATCTCTCTTAAAACCGATTCTCCAACTCTAATTTCCCTTTCTTGAAAATCTCTAAAGAGAGAGAAGGGAATCAGGGTTTTACAATTTTCCAATGTCACAATTAAAGACGACTTCACACCTTGATGGTCTACCGTCTTCACCTGGAAAATTCAAACCGGAAAAATCGCCACCGTGCATCCATCGCATTCGGTTCCACAACTCGATTTCCAAACTCACTCTCTGGTCCGCTTTCTTATTAGCCTTCATTCTCTTTTATTTCCTTTTGTCTTCTCCGTCCTCTTCTACAAGGTCCCGCCGATCTCTAGGTGATTCTTGGGGCGGTCGAGAATGGGAACACCTTGTTAGCCGTTCGGCACGCAAACGCTCAAGCTCTGGGCTAACGGTTCTTGTGACTGGCGCTGCTGGGTTCGTGGGCACACACGTCTCGGTCGCACTCAAGCGGCGCGGTGATGGTGTTCTTGGGATTGACAATTTCAATCCTTACTATGATCCTACACTGAAACGAGCACGTCAGAAACTTCTGGAGCGTTCTGGGATTTTCATTGTTGAAGGAGATATCAATGATTCTACTCTCCTCAAGAAGCTTTTTGATGTTGTTTCTTTTACCCATGTCATGCACTTGGCGGCTCAGGCTGGTGTGCGCTACGCAATGGAGAATCCAAGTTCCTATGTCCACAGTAACATTGCTGGGTTTGTCAATCTTCTTGAAGTGTGTAAATCGGTGAATCCACAGCCTGCAATCGTTTGGGCATCTTCTAGTTCGGTGTACGGGCTTAATTCAAAGACACCGTTTTCCGAAAAAGATCGGACTGATCAACCAGCAAGTTTATATGCGGCTACTAAGAAGGCAGGGGAAGAAATAGCGCATACTTATAATCATATCTATGGCCTTTCGATTACTGGGTTACGATTTTTTACAGTTTATGGACCCTGGGGTCGTCCTGATATGGCTTATTTCTCATTTACCAAGAACATTCTGGAGGGGAATGAAATAGAGATGTATGAAACAGCTGACAAGAAAAGTGTTTCTAGAGATTTTACCTACATTGATGATATTGTGAAGGGTTGTTTGGAAGCTTTAGATACAGCTAAGAAAAGCACCGGGAGTAGTGGGAAGAAGAAGGGTAATGCCCAATTGAGAATTTTCAATCTGGGGAACACATTTCCAGTGCCGGTGAAACAACTAGTGAGAATATTGGAGAAGGTTTTGAAGTTAAAAGCTAATAAAAAGATCATACCAATGCCAATGAACGGAGATGTGAGACTTACTCATGCTAATGTATCTTTGGCCTTTACGCAGCTTGGTTATAAGCCTACTACTGACTTAGAGACTGGGTTGAAGAAGTTTGTACGTTGGTACCTTCGCTATAATTCTCGTTCCAAGAAGAAGGCCTGGTGAATTTTCTGACTCTTGTGCTTAAAAGACTTTATATTTATATGTTTCATCTATTCCCTGTATATCCTCTATTTGGCCTATCTTTACTCAGCTTTAACACACTGAAGATACTTGATGAAATGGTGATGTTGTTTCATGGTTTGGTTTTCTGGTCAAGTGCTTCTTTGTTGTTGCTGGGCAGGTTCTTTCATTGTTTTCCCACATGTTGCTCTTTCTATTTTTGAGGATGTTATCTCTTAGTCTAATCGATGTACAGCTCTTTTTATATTGCAGTCATTAAATAAATTAGACTATGATGCATTAGGCTTTTGATTTTACTGTCTTTTTGATGGGCTGAGTTTCTTTTATTTCCTTTTTTATATCCAAATATTTTAGATGCTATGTTTGCTTGTCCTCTATTTGCATTGCTGCAAAACATCTGCTAACGACATTGTATTTGTGATATATACTTTCATCTTAGAGCTGAGCTTTGATGAACTGAAAAGCTATTTAAGAGATGTTTTTCTTTGAAAAAAAAATCAATGGTGGCTTAGTATATGACTATTCTAATTTCAAGTGACCTCCTTTAGTTGCTTTAGTAGATGATCAGCAGATTGGGAACATTTAGTTTTTCTAAGTGGTTATGTTTGGATTATTTTTGGTGCTAGTCCTTTTGGATTAGAGGGGTAAAAGAAAAAGGAGTCGTTATCTTTGATTAACTAGAAGAAACCTCTGAATGTCATCTGAGTTATGCAGGGTAAAATTATAAATATTAATAAGTTACCGTATGGCATTTTTATGCCTTCTCTTTTATTCCTTTATTTTTGTGTTTAACACGTGATTTTGTACTTTTCAAAAGATAATATTTTTGATTTCGAGGAAAGTTTTCCTTTTTAACAAGGATGTCAATCACAATCACGGTTGTGAAGAAGTGTGAAGAAATGACGTAAAATCACTGGATATTCCTTATTTCCCAAATATATATATATATATATATATATATATATATATATATATATATTTCTTCTGAAAAATATAATATCACGTGTCTATCAATTAGAAAAAAAATTAAAAATAAACTATAAAATTAATCTATAAAGATAAAAATAAAATTCATTAATATTAATTTATTTCTCTCAATTTAAAATAAAAAATATTATTTTTATTATTATAAATTTAAAGATACTATTTGAGATGATTTTTAAAAAATTAAAGAAAGGTTTTAAAAATCTTTAGAAAATTTTGGAATAAAAGAAAAAACAAGAATATTATGGTGTATTAGATTTTTAGTTTTATACAAAATAAGAAAGAGTACTCCCTGTTTATACTAAAACTAGCTTTTAATAAATAGTTAGAATCATGCCAATGTATTTTTAATCTAATCTTTGTATTTTTAACTAAAAATCTAAATGATCGTAATTTAATTTGAATAACATTAAATATAAAATGATGTGTTAAACTTTTTTTAATAATGAAATATACGAGTTGATTTTAAAGGATGTTATTTTGTAATATAAATTTTAAGTTATTATTTTTTATTTTTCCTAAAATTATGTTAAATTATATAAATTGTCCTTAATTTTTTCATAACTTTTATATTTAATTTTTTTTACCTTTTCTTATAATTTGATCCATAATATTTTTAATTGTTATTTTGATCACTTTAATCATTTTTCTTATGTTGTTATTCATTTATTTTTTAATTTTTGCATAGTTACTTCAACTATCAAAATATACTATGGGTGATGTGGTGATTAAATTGATCCAAGTGAAATTATGTTTTTAGCTTAATTTATTTTCTGATTGTTTTAAACACCCCAATAGAATAAAATGTTATTATGAAATTAATTCCTTTAGCTCCTTTATTCTTGTATTTTTCTCTCGGAAATGGAGGCATACTGAATTATTTTAATAATTATTCTAATTGTATTATATTTTATTATATTTGATTTGGGCATTTAAAAATCTAAAAAGAAAATATAAAATTAGGAACATGGTTAAAGTTAGGTTAATTTTAGCAAATGTTATTCATGCGTGATGAGCATTTAATTACTAATGATCAATTTGATGGGCTAAGTTAATTTTTGTTTATCACTGAATTTTAAATTAAATGTCTGAGAGCTAAAAGTAGGGTCATCAAATTATTTAAAAAAGAAGAAGAAGTATATCTAAGCATAAAAATTAAAAATATATAAACTAAATCATAAAAAGGAAAGAACCAAGGTATATAAGAGAAATTCTAATAACACACTCAATTCTTATTAAAATAATTAAAATAAAATTACTTATATACCCATATGCTTTAACAACTCACTTTAATAGTTTTTCCTCCAATGAAGCTCAAGCTCACTATTGCACATCAATTATCCGAGAAAAAAATTGAAAATATTCTTAACAATGTTTTATGATTAAAAAAAATCTTAATGCCACCATGAAAGTAGAATGGACTGAAAAATTTAGAATTTTAATGATTTTTTCCCTTTTTTTTAAATTAAATTATTATTAATTAAAGATAATTTATTAGTTATTTGAATGATTTTTCTTTTTTATTTATTGGAACATTATAGAAAATTTTGTGCCTTGAATTTTTTAAAATTTCTTGAATTAAAGGTACTTTAAGAAAATGTGTTTAGTGTCCTCACAATATAAAATGTGTTTACACTTAAAATAATTCATAATATTATAATTGAGTTGAACAACCAACATTAAAACTTATAATATGTAGCATATTATATGTATTTTGATTGAGATGATCTATTATATTAGTATGATATTATTTTTATTTTATTGAAGTTATAAAAAAATTATATTTTAATATTATTATTAAAAAATTTAGTATACCTAGATGTTTTATTATTAATTAAAAAAAATTGTTAAGTTGATCAAAAATAAGCTATTTACGTCGAAAACTATTAAAATGTAGTTGAGTGGAGCCCAAATTCTATGCAGAGTATTGGGCTGCTCGTAATGGGCCATAATAAATACGGAGCTAAAGGTAGCGTTATATCTAACGGAACAATAATGCGCAAAACATAACGCCGACTCCCCGACTGGCTGTTGAAGAGCGTCAACGTCATTGACTGGTTAATAGGGGCCCGCCACGTGGTGTCTCCTTCATCATTTAGTCTCTGGATTTTATTTTATTTTTACGTTGATAAAGTAGTCTCTCGAATTAAAAACACAGAATTTTGGAAAATAACAACTGTTACGATTGAGGTATATCGAATAAGGAAGAGACAAAAACGTAGAGCATCTGAAAGAAAAATCGATTTGAATCAAAACTAAGAAAGAAAGAAAAAAACATTAATTGATTATGGGATTCGGTGGACTTGCCTATTAACGATGAAAGGCGTCTTCTCGGCGCCCGGAGATTACATCTACTTCAAGTCCCAGGTCCCTCTTCATAAGATCTCTGTATGCTCCTATCTTTCTTTCTCTCCTTTTTATTTTTTATTTTTACCCTATTTTTCTGTGACTTCAATTTTGATTGGTTTGTTTAATTTAGTTGCATTTGTCATTGGGTTTGATTTGTATGGGATTATCGCCCCCTTTTTTCTGCTCTTGATTATGAGGCAGCTGGTGCAAGTATGATTCTACTGTTTATCACGTTATTGCAGCTTGTTCAGGTCATTTCGTGAGGAATAAACTGGAATTGGATATCAACTTTTTATTTTATCATGGGTCTACATGAGTGTTTGTAAATTTACCTGCTTGACAGTATTTCAATCGTATAACAAATCGTTTGTACTTGTACGGTTGTTTATGACAATAGATCAGTGGTCTCTGATTGTTTAAACTTGTTTCTTTGACCTAAAATGTTGTCAAATCATTTTAGTGTTTCTTATTTGAAGGTTTATGTTTCGTAGATATGTCATATGAGTCTGTTATCTGGTTGATTGCCAGTTTTTCTCAAATCATGAAGTCACATTTGGAAAATCCAGCAATCCTTATGAGTTTGTTACAGGTGATGATTTTGATCTCAAATTTCCTCTGTGTCTTGCAGATCGGAACAAAACAGTGGCGATATTATGATTTTGGACCAAAAGCAGTACCTCCCCTCATTTGTCTTCCTGGGATAGCTGGAACAGCAGATGTCTACTACAAACAAATCATGTCATTGTCTATGAAGGTAGTAAATATTATACATCATTGCTTTGTTTTTGTTGTCTTTCACAATGTCACCCAGTTTGATGGGATAATAGTATTGGTTTTGGAACAGTAAATTCTTCTCCGGTAGTCACTTCTTTAGAATTTACTTGTGGGAGATGGTCCTTTCTAGTACTTAAAGTTGATATTGAGAAATACCTAAAGTAGTAATTCACATATGGGTATTTAAAGGGTACCACAAATTTCTTTGTATAATTACTAAACTCAAACTAAGCCGTTAAAAAATTTCCCCTTGTTTTAATTGACAGGGTTACCGAGTGATATCTGTCGATATTCCAAGGCTTTGGAATCATCAGGAGTGGATCCAAGCATTTGAGAAGTTTTTGGATGATATTGATGTCCACCATGTGAGTGCTTCATATTTATAGGATGTTTATATTGGAAATATTTTTGCAGAATTCAATGTCAAGAATTATCCCTATAAAGCGAGATCCTTTCAGCAAAGATATTGTTTTGATGATGTTGAGACTGTTAGGCTGCATCTCTGCAGTCTGGCAAGAATATTTTAAGCTCAATGATAATGATTAAAAATTGCTGGCTCCCCACCCTAGCTGAAGAATAAAATGATGGGTTTGCAATCATAATTGAAAGTATCTTTTGAGCTTCTTCATTGGACATCTTTTTACAGATCCATCTTTATGGTACATCCCTTGGGGGTTTCCTAGCTCAACTTTTTGCTCAATATCGCCCAAGACGAGTTAGATCGCTGATACTATCGAATACATTTTTGGAGACTCGTAGTTTCTCAGCTGCAATGCCATGGGCTCCCATGTATGTTTATATTTCTTGATAACTCATGAGCCTAAGCAGTAGATGATAAAGTTGATAACATTTTGAATGTTATTGGAGCAAATTATGTTTCCATTGAATTATTTAGCCCTTTTCATTGGATGACGTCACTGATTACATGTTGTTTAATGCAGTGTTAGTTGGACACCTTCATTTTTGCTTAAGAGATATGTGCTAACAGGAATTCGTGATGGCCCTCATGAGCCTTTCATTGCAGATTCTGTGGACTTTGTTGTTTCTCAGGTAGAGACTATCAGGTCCTTTATCTATCTATTTATCATGGCATCCATTATTATTATTATTATTAAATACTGGAGCAATGTACTACCATAGCAAAAAAAAGTCAAAAAAAATTTCCGTCCTTCTAGCCTTCTCTTACTTTTGCTTTTTAGCATGCCATGAATTTTTTAATGTAAAAATTGCTTGTAATTTTGTTAATGTAATATTTTTCGTTCTCTTTTAGATTTAATTTAAAAATAATACTTGAAAGTAATGTGATAAGGCATTGTACTCGCAGTCAACTTCCTAAAATATTTCCTCGGCTTTATATTTTGGACAAGGTATCCGTATCTCCTAAAGCTGATTATTATGAGTTTTAACTTTTTTACATTAATATGCAATAATACAGGTTGAAACACTCTCAAAAGATGACTTGGCTTCCAGGTTGACTCTAACTGTTGATGCTGCTTCAGTTGGAGCTCTTTTGATTCAAGATTCGATGATCACATTAATGGATGTATGTACTGGACCTTCACCCCCACCCCGTTTTGCACCCACATACATTTTAGTTTTTCTTCTCTCCTCCATGAGCAAGTTTTTAGTTTCTTTCGCATCGCTTTAGTCCTAAATCCTAATTGTTGAGGCGGCAAGCATTATGCATTTCCTTCTGGAACTCTGTTTCCAAACTCTTGGATTTTACTTCTGCTGGATTTTCTAGAGTTGCTACACTGAATCCCTAGAGTTCAGAAATCAAATGAAATTATTTTGAAAGTTAAACTACTTTTTATTTGTGAGAGTTAGATCTTTGAAGCATGAATTGTACTTCATAAAGATGGTCAACCTACAAGAATTTAAAAAAAATACTCTTAACATAAAGGATTTAAAAGCTTTCCTTTTTTTCATTATATGCATACGATACTACCTTGAAGACAAATGATTATTGTGCGATTCCTCAAGAACTCAAAGATAAAGTGAGCGAGAGATATCCAGAAGCAAGGCGAGCACAGTTAAAATCTGGAGGGGATTTTCCATTTCTTTCACGCCCAGATGAAGTCAATTTGCACCTTCAGGTAGTGTCTGTGTTTAAAGTATTTTTACTTCTCATATTTTGGTTCATCAGTTCAATTCAATGTATTTAGTGAAAGACTTTATTCTCATCCGCATTTCTGCAACATGTTAGCTACATCTGAGACGTGTTGGTGTTGAAGCCAGACCGGACTTGGTTCGTAAGATTCCAAAGGGGGATAATGGTGGGAGTCCAAGTGATAAGAACGAAGAAAGAGAAGATCCAGATGATCCTTCCAAAGACGATGAGGGCAATACAGAAAGTCCAATAGCAGAAAGTCAGCTCCCTCTGGCTCCAGAAAGTTCAGGATCTCATAGCAAAGATGACAAACTGCTTACCAACGTCTTGCACCTGGGTTATCAACACAAAGCAACTCTCATAAGTAGGGAACATATTGCGTACACAGAGACATTCATGCATCTGACATGGAAGCTGTTCACCCTTCATTTAGTATCATTGAACAATATTTTGAAATATAGTTTGAATTTTAGACAAGGTGTGTAGAATTCTATTTCTGGACCTTGTTGCATGATTTTCGGTTTTCTCTGTACGTTTCGTATGAATTTGCAAATGCTTCAGTATAAAAGTTAGACTACGAGTTCGTTTGCAATTATTTGTTATATTTAATAGTTGGAAAATGCATTTTGTCTTAAATAATAAATCTTACAAATTCTCTATCCTTGTTATGTTAAACTTAATCTACATCTTGATCTTATTCCTTGATATATCATTTTTACTGAAGATTCTATGAACAAGCTATACATGTACTTTGTAAATATTTACTGACCCCCGTTATCTAAAACTTGCAGAAGTCTATCTCCATGATATTATTGAGAAAAAAAGAAAGATAAAGAAAGAGACATGAAATTACTATTCTGTCTCAAGCCATGCAAATAAATTAAGGACGGTTAAATTTTAAGTATTTTTTTTAATTCATATATATTAGTAACAATTTAAAAGTTTTGAATATTATATACCTAAAACGTAATTAATACATACAGTTTTTTTTACCACTAAGTGGATTTGAGGTGTAACTTACTAAATGGTATCCTTTATATTAAATTATTAAAAAGTTTTGTATTCAAGAATTAATATCATTTTAGATAATATTTATTCTTTTTATCAAAATTGGTCATATATATTATACATGTTAAATTAAACAAAGATATTTTTTTAAAATTAAAAAAAAAAATCAATAATAAAAACAATAATTTAACAAATTAAAAAATATAATAATAATTAAATTGAGTATTAAAATAAACATTTTAATAACATATGATATAAAAAAACACAAATACACTAACTATGGCATCAAATTTCTCATAACAATAATTAGAATAGTTTAGATTTATTATTTATTTTTTATCAACAGATTAATATTATCATTCATAATCTGAGTTTTAAAAAATTAACAAAATGACATAAAAAAATTAGAATTAAAAAAATCATATCATTAATTTTTTTTATCTTAGAAAAATATATTTGTAATTCTTTTTTTATTATCTTTTTTCCTATAAATTTCTTTTCATCGTCTAATTTAACACACCTAATAAACTTTGATCAAAATAAATAAAAAATATTTAAAATGATTAAAAATAGTACTTATACTTGAATGATGTTATAAAACAAAAACTTTTAATAACATAAATCATAAAATATATGAATATATTAACTAATATAACTCTATGATCTATGCTACGTACTGATCCCGGATTGGAATGTTTGGCCTCAGAAGATTAGCACCTTAAAAAAGTACATGTTTGGTCATGAATCATGATTCTTACAATATATATATATATATATATATATATATATATATATATATATATATATATGTTTTCTCTTTTTTCCCTTGGTCTTAACTCTAACAAAATATATCTTGTGAAAAAGCTAGACTTCTAAAGGCATGGCAATTAGAAAGTTAAAACTATCATAGTAAGTTAGTAACAACCAACAAGGCAACAAGCAGACTTTTAAGTTGTTGGTAATTAACCATAAAAAGTCTCTGGATTCTTCCCCAATAAAACAGTGAAACTAACCATTGGGAAATAATGTCTCTTCTCTTCATCGATTGCATGAACAACTTTCCAAATCTACAATAGTGGTTATTATCACTATTAACATTCACTGTTTAAGCAACTGGCAAGTATTGGTTTGGTTATGGAAGTGTGGTCCAAATCAACGTTTGTCACAGCATCCAAACCACTATTGTGAAGAATAACACAAAGTGAGACGGATGAAACTCGACTCAAACAGTACGTGTAAGAAAAAAAAACATGAATTATTTGTATACGTACGCTCATATGACATTCATTCAAGAAAATCAATGAATGATGGTGTAAGTGTCGTCACCTATTATATGTACAAATGTTCTATGCTCATATACAGTCAGTCATGTGGAACTATGTTACATCCATTCTTAGTTTTTTCATCAAATTTATGTGACTAAGGGATACAAAATATTGAACGTAGGTATAAATACTAACACACCTATTTGGTAAACATTTAGTCCATGTGACAATATAGATGTGTTCCTAGGTATTTTACATCTCCAATCCAACTCTATAATTCTAAATTTAGTGTAGAGTTATTCCAACATTGTATCAAATTTTATACTATAAACAATATCTTATCAAATTTGGTACGATATTATTCTTTTTATTAAACTTTGTTCATACTGTGTCATTTTTTTAATTCTAAATATATTATTAAAAAAATTATTATATATAAAAAATTAAAATTAAATATATAATGAAATAACTAAGAAAATTACTATAATATAACATAGACATAAAAAATTAAAATAAACTAAAATAACGATTTAAAAAATTATAAAATATTGTTAAATTTTCTAAAAACAGTAGTGGATCCTCAATTATTATTCTCAAAATATCATGCATATTTTGGTCTATTGATTTTATTGGATATTAGTTCTTAATTCAAAGAATAAACACAAGGACCTTAATTCAAGGAATAAAACAAGGAGCTTAATTCAAGGAGTAAAACAAGGAATCCTTAATTCAAGGAGTAAAACAAGGGATCCTTAATTCAAGGAGTAAAACAAGGAATCCTTAATTCAAGGAGTAAAACAAGGAATGCTTAATTTAAAGAGTAATTGAAGGAATAAAATTTCCTTATAAATAGCTATACAATTGTAATGAAAACATGAAGAAAATAATACAAACTAGAGAACTCTTTTGTGTAGAGTTATTTCTTGTTTTTTCTACATGGTATCAGAGCAGGAAAATTAACTTGCTTCTGCTTTATTATTATCTTAGCATCTTCAATCTTTGAAATGGCTGAAGACAAGCCGCTAGGATCAGAAGCTGAAAGTTCATCAGTGCTTTCCTTCATGAATATGCATGAGGTGGATGTCAACCCAAATCAAAGATTAAGCTCAGTCTTGTTGAATGAGTTTAATTACTTGCCTTGGTTAAGAGCAGTGTCTCTGGCTCTAGGTGGAAGGTCCAAGTTGGGGTTCATAAATGGAAGCATCGAAGTACCTGATGTTTCCTCACCAACCTATGAATCCTGGCTTAGTAAGGATCAGCTGGTTATGTCATGGCTCCTAAATTCCATGGAACGTAAATTAGCTGAAATATTCAGTTACTCTGAATCTGCATACCAACTATGAGAGACGGTCAAGGAAATGTATGGCAGTCAAAATAATGCTGCACGAGTTTTTCAATTAAAGAAAGACATCTCAGATCTGCAACAAGATGGCAAGCCTTTTGTACAACTCTTAGGAAGCATGAAAAGCATGTGGAATGAGTTGGAAATATATCGTCCTCATACAACCGATGTAGCTCTGCTACGAAAGAGAGCGGAAGAAGATAAGATATTTCAACTTTTGTCCAGTCTGGATTCAACATATGAAGATATACGATGCCATATACTCATGAATACTGAACTTCCTTCCTTCACCAATGTATGTGCGACAATTCAACGTGAAGAAGTAAGAAGGAAAGTCATGAACAAGGATACAATGGCTAGTTCACCTGAGGCAAGAGCCTATCTAACCAACGAGAGGAAGTACAAAGGGAAGCATCCAAACTTGAAGTGTCAACATTGCAACCATACGGGCCATGTTAAGGACACATGTTGGATTCTACATCCAGAATTAAAACCTGATTTTATAAAGGATAAGGGTTTACAGAAAGTGAATCGTACTGGACTCCGTGCTAATCATGCTTTTGCCTCTACCTCTAATGGGTCTGATCCATTCAAGAACTTCACAGCGAATCCAGCTGAACTCATGAATGAGTTTATGTTGTATCTTCAAAGCAAGACAAGAGGAGCTAGAATTGACTGTGTAGATAGCATAGAAGAAGGAAACTCAACAGCATTGCTAGGCAAGTTTGCGGGCTTCTTGGCAGATACAAAACTCATACCACAAGAGGACATGCAAGGTATCATAAAAGCCTTTAAAACTGCTCTTAAAATAAATATGTTGCATGATTTTTGGGTTGTAGATTCAGGTGCCACAGATCATATGACAAACCATGTGTCAAAGTCTCATAAGTTTGAAAAATTAGCAAATCCTTCACAAGTTTCAATTGCAAATGGTGAGAATGTAAAGGTTTTAGGAAAGGAAAAAATAAAATTAATGTCAGATGAAATCGAGTCGGCAGTTTTATATGTACCTTCCTTTCCTTTCCAACTTCTGTCTGTAGGAAAAATCACAAATACCTTGAATTGCTTAGCCATTTTTTCTCCTCACAATGTCATTTTTCAGGATTGTGTCACCAAAAAGACGATTGATGAAGGGTTTTACTTAGATGGTCTCTATTACATATCCAAGAGCAATCCCAGAGGGTTTCAAGCTAAGTTTAATCCTATCCAAGATAATCAATTGTGGCATCAACGTTTAGCTCACCCTTCTCTACCAATTTTGTCAACTTTATTTCCAAACTTAGGAAATGATGAAATTGCATGTGAAACTTGCCACTTGTCTAAGGCCACTAGATTGCCTTTTAATTCTTCCTTGTCTAGGGCTAGTAAGTGTTTTGAACTAGTTCATTCAGATGTATGGGGACCAATTAATGAATCTTTTGATGGTTATAAGTATTTTGTGATTTTTGTTGATGATTTCTCTCGAGTCACATGGTTATATCTTTTAAAGTCTAAAAATGAAGTTATGGAAGTATTTAAGGACTTTCATAATCTTGTTAAAAATCACTTTTCTTCTAAAATTCAAACCTTAAGGTCTGACAATGGCACCGAATACATGTCCCATATCATGAAACAATATTTGAGCATTCATGGCATTATGCATCAAACAAGTTGTGTTGGCACACCTCAACAAAATGGTGTAGCTGAACGCAAAAATCGGGACTTACTTGAAAAAACTAGAGCATTAATGCTACAAATGAATGTACCAAAGAGATTCTGGTCCCAAGGGGTTATGGCAGCTGCTTACATCATCAATAGATTACCCAGTCGAGTCTTAGATTTCAAGTCTCCTCTAGAGGTCATGAAAGGAAGGAAAATTAACCTTTCACACCTTAGAGTCTTTGGTTGCATCTGTTTTGTACATATTCAATCTCATCATCGAGATAAATTGGATCCTAGAGCTGTTAAATGTATTTTTCTTGGTTATTCATCTACACAAAAGGGATATAAGTGTTATGATCCCCAACTTAGGAGATTAATTGTGTCTAAAGATGTTCGATTTTATGAAACTAACCCTTTTTTTAGCAAGTCACATGAAATCACAAGTCAAGGGGATGACATCTTGGATGTGTTTCCATTACCAAGAATCGAACTTGAGGCTCCACAACAACAAGATCCCAGCCATGTCAACATTGATGCATCTCTCACTGAAAGTAACAATGAAGGGTCTCGTCTTAATGGTACACTGCATGAAGATGGTGATAATCAAGATGATCCTCACAATATGGTACAAGATGTGAACGAGTGTGAGATAACTCCTTCTGCTCCACGACGTAATCCAATGCGTGTTAGGCAACCTCTCACAAGACTTCAAGACTTTGTCACCTACAAACCCACACATCTCATCTCAAATTATGTGTCATATAAGAGAGTGACACCAACCCATGCCGCATTCCTCAGCACTATATCGAGTTACAGTGAGCCTCAAAACTTTCATGAGGCCAACAGCCAAGAGGTGTGGAAGGAAGCCATGCAAGAAGAACTTAAAGCCCTAGATCAACACAACACATGGAGCATCACCAAACTTCCAAAAGGCAAGAAAGTTGTGGGTTGCAAATGGATCTATAAGCTCAAATTCAAGTCAGATGGATCAATTGAGAGGTATAAAGCAAGATTGGTGGCTCGGGGATTCACTCAAACATTCGAGGTGGATTACAAAGAAACATTTGCACCTGTTGCAAAAATGAACACGGTAAGAGTGTTACTGTCTGTGGCTGTAAACAAGGGGTGGTCTATGTACCAAATGGATGTGAAGAATGCATTTTTGCATGGTGATCTCAAAGAAGAAGTCTATATGAAATTGCCACCTGGGCATCCTCAAAGCAATGAACTGGATTTAGTGTGCAAATTGCACAAATCCATTTATGGTTTGAAACAGTCCCCACGAGCTTGGTATGCCAAGCTAAGCTCAGTTCTCACTAGTGTTGGTTTCAAAAGCAGCAATGCCGATTCCTCACTATTTGTTCGCACAGGAGCTATGGGCAAATTGGTTGTGCTGATTTATGTAGATGATCTGATAATTACAGGTGATAATGCTGACGAGATTTTCAACCTCAAACAGTCCCTCAAACAAAGGTTTGCAATTAAAGACCTTGGGATATTGAAGTACTTTCTTGGTATAGAAATGGCAACCTCGCACAAGGGACTCTTTCTTAACCAAAGGAAATATATCCTAGATTTGCTTAAGGAAGCTAACATGAGCGATGCTAAACCAGCCATTACCCCTCTTGACAGCAAGCTCAAACCTAGCTTGAAGGGCACGCCACTCAGGGATATAAGTTATTACCAACGACTGGTTGGTAAGTTGATCTACCTAACAATCACCAGACCTGACATCACATATTCTGTAAGTATTGTGAGCCAATTCATGCACTCCCCAACACTTGAGCATTTGACCCTTGTTAAAAGGATCTTACGCTACTTAAAAGGATCAGTGGGTCGTGGTATTATCATGAAGAAGAATGACAACACACAAATCATGGGGTATTGTGATGCTGATTGGGCAGGGAATGCAATTGATCGCAAGTCCACCACTGGCTACTGTACATTTGTCGGTGGAAACTTGGTCACATGGAAGAGTAAGAAGCAAACTGTGATTGCCAGATCAAGTGCCGAAGCAGAGTATCGTGCAATGGCTTAAAGGTCTTCTGTGTGATTTAGGTGTTCCTACAACTCTTCCTATGTCCTTATTTTGTGACAATCAGGCAGCTATGCATATAGCATCAAACCCAGTGTTTCACGAGAGGACGAAACACATTGAAGTTGATTGTCATTACGTTCGTGAACAAGTTCAATCACAGGTGATTCAGACACATTATACAAAAAGCTTCGACCAACTGGCTGACATCTTCACCAAGCCCTTGGCTTCTCATCAATTTCAACGACTTTTGTCCAAGCTTGGATCCATAAATCTTCTGGATCCAGCTTGAGGGGGAGTATTGGATATTAGTTCTTAATTCAAAGAATAAACACAAGGACCTTAATTCAAGGAATAAAACAAGGAGCTTAATTCAAGGAGTAAAACAAGGAATCCTTAATTCAAGGAGTAAAACAAGGGATCCTTAATTCAAGGAGTAAAACAAGGAATCCTTAATTCAAGGAGTAAAACAAGGAATGCTTAATTTAAAGAGTAATTGAAGGAATAAAATTTCCTTATAAATAGCTATACAATTGTAATGAAAACATGAAGAAAATAATACAAACTAGAGAACTCTTTTGTGTAGAGTTATTTCTTGTTTTTTCTACAGATTTAGAATAATGATATTAATATGCGGAGGCATTCCATTGTATTTCAAAATGCATTAATTGAATATAATTTTTAATTTATAAAATAAATATGATATTTTATTTAGTGGATTTTTAATTTTTTAATTAATTATTATTGATAATATAATTATTTAATTGATTAAATATAATAATTGATAAAAATAAAATAAAAAAATATTCTATATTATAAAGGAATGCATATTTAATGTAATATTTGGTGTTATAGATTAAAGATGAGTAAAAATTTGTTGTAAAATAAAATAAAATAAAATTTAATACAAAACAAAAATAATGAGTTGGAGATTACGTTAAGCTCACACGTTTTAAGACTTCTTATCATTCAAAAACATTCATAACACACCTACATTTCTCAAGACCACACTAACCAAACAAATCTAGTTGATCCAATAACAAATCGAACTTTTCATCAAATTAGCAAATGGGTAAACCAAATTGCATAACGAATATCTTGTTGGTCTTCATATTTAAGTTCAATCAAAATTTATTGGAAGAATATATATTACAAGACAAATATTAACCCTCTTGGTTTTCATCAAACGCAAGGAATATACAACATCAATTGCGTTCGCAGAGTAAACATTTCAACTATCAATGTCCAAAATCGAAAACATATATGATGCAATATACATGTAAATATCATACAATGCTTAAAAAGTTAAATGTTGATGTATTTATAAGGGGTAAACACTCCCTAAATAGCATCACGTATTTTAAATTTTTTTCTCAAAAACAAAATCATAAGGTCATGTTGAACTGTTAAATTATGATCGTAGATCTACTAAATTTACAATAATGAATCAAAACGAACAATCTCGTATTACGTAAAATAAACCCCATCTTTATTGTAAACAAATAAATTAATCGTTCTATATTAATTTATATCAGAGTCATGATCCTATTAAGATATTTGAGCTTGTGTTCTTACAATAACATAAGACTTCCAAAATGGGATTGTATGATACAATTGATCAAACTTATATGCACCAAATTGCAATGAATGACAATAAAACTAAAGAGTGATTGTAAAGACATCAACCCAAAAGTGATTATCAAGCCAACAATTCAAAAAAATTGAATGAAAGATGAATTCTTTTATTGAAAAAAAATAAAAATTAATTAAAAAATAGTTGATAAAACATATAAAAGAATGGTTTCTGTATCTATAAATAGAGCATTCCAATAATTAATTTATATTATCTAATTAAGAGAAAACACGAGGAAAAAAAAGTTTTAGGTAGAAAAAATTGAGAACAATTTTTTTCGTGTAATTAAATTATGAGTTGTGAGTATTGTAAATACTTTGTATAATTTTTTTTAATAAAAAGATTTACAACGAATATGAAGACATGTATAAAATTGGTCGAACTTTGTTATTAAATTTATGTTATTTTATCTATTTTTTGTCTTTATAAATCTAACTTATCGAAAAAAAATTATATAATTTTCAAAAGATACAATATATCTCCACATATCTTATGTCACTTAAAAACTAAGTGCTGATATACTTACAATAAATAAATACTTTCTACATGTCACGATACGTTTGGATTTTTCTTTAAAAGTAAAGCTTTGAGATTCGTTGAATTTTTAAGTCATGAATAGTTATTGATTAAAATGGATATTTATCACGTAGAATAATTCTTATCCCACTATTAAACATATTAACGATGATGTATCAATATAAGATTCTTAACGAAATTCATAAACAAAACATGATAAATTTTCTCTTATTAAAAAAAATCAAAGATAAATGGATAAAACAATTAAACATGAAATTATCCAAAAATAAAAATAATCCCAAAAATAGCTATGAAATATGAACAACAATAACTTCCAAAATTAACATTATTTCAAGAGATTCCATTCAACACAGCAAAATCCAGACAAACCCTAATCCCAGTCATTAAAAGCAAAATCATAATATTTAAAAACAAAGGTTACCCAGATTAGTTGAAAAATATCCATTCAAAACCTCACCGCCTTCACTTGGCCACCATTTTGGCAATGAAATCCGCGTACTTAATCTTGCCATCAGAAACATCCACCTCGCGGATCCACTCGTCGAACTCAGCGGGCTCAAGTTTTTCGCCAATGCTGGTGAGAATATGACGGAGCTCCGTCACGGAGACAAAGCCGGTGGAATCCTTGTCGATAACCTTGAAGGCGTCGCGAAGCTGACGATCAAAGGGCTCTGGCTTCATGTGCTTGGACATGAGTTCCAGAAACCGAGGGAAATCGAAAGGGGCAGTGAGTTTCTCCTCGGCGATAATGGATTTGAGTTGGGCTTGGGTCGGGTTGCCGCCAAGAGATCGCATTAGGATCCCAAGTTCCGATGGGGCGATCTTGCCGTCACCGTCAGTGTCGAAGAGCGTGAAGGCTTCCTTCATCGATGAGACTTGGTCGTCGCTCAGATCCTTGCCCATCTTTTTTGTCCTGATTTTTGGGTTTCTTCTTCTGTTTATCCCTGTCTGAATAAAATTGCTTATCTACAATGGTGGCGTTTGTGTGTGTTTATAATTCGATTTCTGAAACAATTATCAAAGGCAATCATGCACACGGCGTCGTATTCGTGAGAAAGGGTATTTAAGGAGAGATTTTTTGCCTAAAAGAGGTATATTAACACGTGGTTTAATGGATTAATTTTTATCTTTTATTTTTATGAAAAATTTTAAAAAAACACACACATATAATGAGACATGTAATATATTGTATTTAAAAATTTCTACTATTTTTGAACACTACTTTTCATCTCTTATTTGAGTGAAAACTAACATAAATAGTCATTATATTTTATAATTTTTTTAATTTTTAATTTTTATGCTATTATCTTCTTACTTATTTTTATTTACAATTTAACTTATTTATTTTTTTAATTTTTAATTGGTATTCAAATTTTAGACTAAATATCTAAAAATTAAAAAGTAATGGAAATAAATTATAAAGTATAAAAGTAATGAAATTGATGTGTGAAAAAAATGCCAACTTTTTTTAAAAATAATAATTAAATGATAGAACATAAAAAAAATGAATTATTTGTGTAATTAACATTCTTTAATTGCATTATGTTAGCGTGAAATAAAATAGAAGCTATCTAGATATCACTTTTTAACCGTAAGATTAATTTATAATAATTTTATTTATTAGTTTTAAATAAAAATCAATAACTCTGATGCATATAAATGCAAACTTTTGAAAGTTGAGTTATATACACAAATGAAAAATAATTGAATAATATAAATATGGTAATTTAACATATTTTTATTTATTTATCCTAAATAAAATTACAAATCAATTGCATGATTGTACTAGGAAGGGGACGACAATTAGTAGTACTCATATTACCTCACTGTAAAAAGAGTCGCGTCTTGTCGACGAATTACATTTCGCGTTTGAGAGGGAAGATATCACAAACCTTCTAAAAATTTGCCTTATTATGGAAGTAGTCCAAGATTTCAAAATAATATCACAAAACCTCTCTTTAACAGCAATAGATAATAAAGTGAACAGAGAATGGGTAAAAATGTTATTTTGATTGATTTTTCAGCATTAAAAATTATGAAAAATCGTTTGAGTCTTGTCTGAAACATCCATGGGTAAAATCCCAAGGTTTAGTATTTTTCTTCTTATTATTGTGAATATACTTTCTGTTCTTCAGCTCAAAAAGATAATTCACATTCAAAACCATTATTTCATTCTTTAATTTTAGCGTATAATCCACGTAAACCTGAATACAGTCCAACTTTCTACTAGTATAAATAATCATGGATGTTAACCACGACTTACACAATCTAAACAAGGACTACTTATAAGTTAAGACTATTTACTCCTGCGATCGGATGTATTGTACAAGAAATTTGCAGCCATGTGTTGCCAAAGTTGATGGGTGCACACTGCACAGGTTGTTGCCAGCCAAAATTCACCACGATGATAATCAATGAATCACTTCTCAGTGGTTTCATGCCCTAGTGAGAACTGTTCTCAATCCATGCTCATATCGGTTGGAGTGCACGTAATTCAGGATTTGTTGGGTATTCAAGACCCCGAAGTGCCACTATCCGTCTCAAATCCTCCTCTGAATAAGCTGGAATGAACCAATACCTCTTATCCATCCCAAATACCTGCTACAGAAAAAGCAATCACTATGCCAAGACCACAAAAAATAATCAAAATTTATGAGAAATTGCAAGGAAAATACAATACGTGTTCGATTAGTGGACAGTGATAATATGGCCTTGTGCAAAGGTTGAAAGGCTGAGCTAACTTTCAAACAGCTTAATTCTTAAATACTTGACAATTAAATAATAAATAAATAAAAATATTCTTAGACAAATGATGCATCCAGCTAGAACAAAGAGGAGATTTTAGTATGAGAGATTCCCTGTGAATGACATTGCATGTGAGTAATATGTATCAGCAACAGTATTGTTCCAGTTATCATGTGTCAAATCGAATATCTATTTGGCATAACTTTGTTTCAGGTCTAGATGAAAACTTATGTTGATTATGTCATTATCATTTATGGTTTTTTGTAACAAGACTAAGTAAAAAAGCAAATAGTAAACGCATACCCGAGCAAGGAAAAAACAGCAAAAGTAATAACTGAAGGTAACTGTTCACATTGAATTAACTCAATCATGCAGAAATGCTAGTGATTACATAGCTGTGAGAGTGTGAGGTCATTGTAACACTCAGAATCTCATTGGCATTCACGGAAGCCTAACAGTAACAACAAAGTTACTAGTTCTGACGTGTTATCTTGAAAAGTTACAAGAAGTATGAACCAATAAAAAGAGATGCGAGAAATAATTTCATTGATAATATATATAACATGAAATCAAGAAACAGAAATGTAACCTGTTCAAAATTTTTCTTCCGACCAAGATCATACTGCCATTTAGGAGTAGTTTTTTTCTCAAATGCCTGGGTAAGAATAAAGAAAAACACAATTGAAAAGAAAATTAAAGAAACATTATTTGGTCACCGGTTCACCAACATTGCAGCATTGTAGGGGAACAAAAAAAAGATAAGATAAAAGACATTACAATTTTAAAGTAATCACCTCAATTGTGGTGGTGTTTGATGTCACTAATGATAAGTGCAAGATCAGAAAGCCCAAGAGACTCAAAGAAAATGCTGCGTTCAAAACTGAAAATATTTGGAAGTCATATGTAAATGTGAGCCAGGTAAAATTTAAGATGCCATTGCAGTAAAGAAACTGTTAATTTTGGAACTTACTGAATGTTACAAAAGAAGCTGCAAGCATGCCTGGATCTCCAGGTAATTCGCCGTCACCAAAAAATTTTATAAAAACCGGAACTAGAGATAAAGTGACATGTGCTGTTGCTAGGAATGTGTAAAACTGCAGAAAATTGTGCAAGAATTATAACTTACGTACTTTCTGCTTCTTTTTCATTTTTTTCCATTTTCATATCATAATAACTAAACCAGCTATTTTCATATCATAATAACTACTGCATTTGAACTCAAGCTTAAACACATGATTTTTCATGTATGTAAAGCAACTTATAAAATTTAACATACCAAGAAAAGAACGAAGTACTTGTAATTCGATACCCCCACACAATTAACAACCCACACACAGTGATGATCCATTCTTAATATGCACCTCCCACCTAAAACAGGTGCAGAAGTTATACTTTCTTTGTAAGGCAGACAATTATATTTAAGAAAAGGAAGAAGTCGAACAACTTACAAACCGAACAATGATGACTCCGAGGTGGCTTATAATGTTTGCACTTTTGACAGTAACGTACTTTTTGATTTGGTTGATCGCCATGCACGGTTGATTGATGAGCTTCTGACCCAATAAAGGGATCCCAATCACCTCTCTCTTCATCCGTTGGAGGCCTCCAGTTCGAAGGAACACCACCAGGATCAGTTAGAATAACAGAAAAGTAGCTCCACAAAACCATTCCCACCTACATAATCAAATCAACTTAAACATATACTCACAATTTCATTTTCACTGTTGGAGTTGTGTTTATATTATGAACAGATAAGCCATCAACCCCTTGAATAAGGCTCCATAAACAATAAATAAATGGAAATATCGTCTTGCTGTCTAGTACATCATTGATAACAAATAAATTTTGTAGTCTAAACCCTATTCCCTCTTTAATGTTAACAATGGAAAAAAATTCACCTCGCACAAATTGGTATAGGAATTTGTTATCAGTAAATCTTATTGCCCTTTCACTTATCCCTTCCTTTCTTTTTTGGGAACCAAATTCAAATAGAAAAGGGTACGATTTATTAACCCCTAAACTTTCATTTAATCAAGACAGTAAAGTCGTTCCAATAAACAATAGACAAGCGGCGAGAGATCTATATCTGAATGGCGAGCGGGTAATTGCAGCTAAAAAAAATGAACTAAAAAATTGAAGAAATATCGAGGGAGTTACCAATGGGTGGAAGGTAAGCAAGACGAAAAGAGAAGTGAGGGAATCGAGACCTCCACGAAACAGAGCGGGTCCATAGGTTGCAAAAACGACGGCGTAATAAGTGAGGCAGAGAATACCGACGACTAATACGATCATGATGGAGCCAAACGCACGCAGCGCCGAGCAGAACTTGAACGCGTTCCACGCCATTTCGGATGTCGTTAATCTTCGAAGAACCATACAGCGATCGAATAACAAGGAAATGAGACTTTGTTCAAATAGGAGGATTGACTATGAATTATAATATTTCCCATGAAAGTCAATTTTTTTATGAATTTGGATTTAAATTCCCCATTTGGGGATTTTCGTGGAAAATCTCGTACAGATAAGAAAAAGGAATTATACCATAAAATTACAAATTACAATATATATATATATATATATTGAAATTAATAAATGAGAAGCAAGGAGCTCCCAAAGAGATTGCTTTTAGCACCCTCTACGAGAACCATCATGATTTCTTTCTTTTCTTTGCCCCGCTTTTCTTCGCGCGCGCTCTCTCCTGACTCTCCGTTTGTTTATGTAGTATTCTTTTGTAGACTCTCTTTTACTTGCTTCTTGTTTTTTTTTTCTTTGGATTTATTTGTTTTTTTTATTTGATATTTCATGTCTTATAATTATATCATTTACATAATTTTATTAGTAGCTTCCTTAATATTCGTTTTAAAAATGTAATATATTTTTAAATTTTGGTAAGTTTTTATGGGTATTTCACATTTGTATCAAAAATATGTATTTATATCTTATATTTTTAAGGGGGTCAGTCAACAAAACTGCAATATTTTTCTTTTATTTTATTCATTTAAAGAAAAATTACATTTACATAAGATATATACTATTTTACAAAAAAAAAATATTTAAATTTTATATTGCTCAAATTTTCTTATAATTTCGCAGTAAGTAATAAAAAAACATTTTTTTTTTAATTTTTATTTTGTTCGGCTTGTGAACAATATATTTGTGCATATCCGAACAACATATTTTTATTTCTTATATATTTAATTGTGCCTATCCGAAATATATACCTGAGCCCGTCACTCGATAAGACTGAAAATGACTAGGATACATGCATATATTCGTTGAAATCTGAATCTTCTATATTGTATAATTATTAATTTTTTTCCGTGTAGTGATTACGTAATACGACACGCATATGATGATCAGAGGTTTAATAAATTTTAAAAATTATTTCCGAAAATATGTTAAATGATTTTGGGTCTTATAAGTCTCTCAACAATGTCAGCTTGGTGTTTGCCACAAGCTTACAACTAAACTAGACAGGGAAGTTATTTTAGGATGATCCTTCAAAATTTACAAAATGGCTTCTTCTTATACCAGAGCTCAAGTAGTAACTCGTAGTTCCTTGGCCTTTCTATTAACTAGGTTTTCTGCTTTTCTCTTTTTAATTTCACCGACCATCCTCTTTACATATCCAATATAACCATCAACATCAAATTTCCTTTTGCATCCTGCATAGTTCATGTATCTTATTTTCCCAAATATTGGCCTTTCCTTCCAACCCTGCATTTTCAACAACAAAAGTATTTCGATAAAATAAGAACTTTCTTTCATTTATTGACAGAACCAGTACAAAATCACATTGGGATTTCAGCATAAGACACATAAATGTTGAATACAAACCTGGTCATGAATGCCACAAATTGACCACATGCAACCCACGTACCCATTTGGATCCCTCCCGTCTATTTCATACTGCAAGGTGCAAACTTAGTCTCAAGCATTAGAGCAATTAAAACAATAATAATAATAATAAAACCCACAAAAGGACAACTTCTCTCCGTAGCTCTTCAGAGGGGAAGAGTATTTAAAAACTTGAAAATTTCATCAATAACTCATGAACGAAAGCCTAACAGCAGAGTCGTTAAATTACCTTGTCGTTTAAATAAATAGTTATTTCAAGGGCTTCTTCAGGTCCTCTTGTCCATTCAAGAATCTTTTTGGCCCGATACATCCTGCATATAATTCTCTCAATTATGATGAACTCAATAGTAAATAAAATTGCCCTCTAAGCGAAAGTAAACATCAGCACTGAATCACTAACAATATCTTTTTATAATAGCAATTAAATAAGAATCCAACATTCTTTTCTACCATATCTTGCTCATTTTCATTTTTATCAATTTTAGGAAAAATAAATAAATAAATAAACTTTTCTTGTGACATAAGCATGTAAACTGTTAACATTGATGAGAATATCAATATTCACAGATTAGCAAGAGGAACGAAGGATTTGTGTTTGTATGTACAGTACTGTAAAATTTATGAAAAGTAAATCAAATTTTACTCAAAGAAATCAAAAACTTACATGTTTATTACACACAATTAAAGACTGACTATATCATTTTTCTACAATTATGGGCTCAACTGTAAAGTTAGATCATATTTTAAAGAATAAAATTTATACGTAATTTTGATTTTTTCATCTCAAATTAAATTAAATTTATTTTAAATGTAAGAAAAATATTTAAAAAATTAAATATTAATTTAAACAAATTTTTATAATAAAATTATTTTGATAGATAAGAGAACTACATAAAATAAATTAAATATTATTTTAAATATAAATTATTTTATTAAAATATTTATTATCAATTTTATCTAATTATATTATACAAGTTGTCATCAAAACAATATAAAATAATTATAATAAAATTCAAATAGAATTCAATCCAATACAATTATAATTAATTTATTAATAAGGTACACCAAAATACCCTGAACATATTTGTTGCACCATATAACATATCCTAAACATGTTTGTTGTATAGTATTGAATACATTAAGTATAACTATATTAGAATAAATTTTATTAAATTGTATTGTATTTAATCTATAAAATGATTGGTCAAAAATTATAAAATATAATCAGAAAAAATTGATTATACATATTTTAATAAAATAATTTGTATTTAAAATATTTTTATTATAAAATTTATTTTTATATTTTTATTATATTTTAAAATTAAAAAATATTATTTTTAATTTAAGATTAAAGAAAAAAACAACACACATAATTTTATAATTAAAAATTCAAATAAAATAAATTATGTGTTCAATATGATTTAAATACACAACTAATGTCGTATTAAATTTCTTCATAACTATATTATTTTTATATTATACGATACGATATAAAAATATGAATCTTTAATCAAATGTAACCAACATGTCCTAAAAGACATATTCTTAGGTTTAAAATTAGGAACATTTTATTTAACATTAATTTAGCTTGAGTTTAGATAATTGTTAATACTGCTTAAGCCCCAAAAGCAAGTAATAAGTTGATATGTGACAGTAAACAGATAAATCTATTAAGCGGTTACTTGCCGCATAAATCCATGCATCTTTCCATGGTAAACCATCTCCAACTGAGAAGCATTCCAAAGCTAAAAAAAGACCAGTTTACTTTCAGTGATTTAACTGTGTGATATCATATCATCAGTATAACAAGAGTGGAACTGGACATACAAAGGGAAAAACAAAGTTGGTGAAGGGAATTAAGAAGATAAAACCCGTTTACGTTCCACAAAAATTCCGATAGGAGTTCTCTTAAAAGTAAGGAATTCAAAGAAAAATCAGAAACTCAGCTTACAGGATCAGCTGTCTGTGCCTTCTCCAGCTGCTCCCTCCTGCAAATTAACACGGCAAACGAACACTCTAACCCATGAACCATATAAACATAAATGATAAATAAGCCAAAAAGAAACAAAGAAAGCAAGGCTCACGTGTAAAGATGTTCTCGTTTATCAGAAGCATGGTCCAACAAGGTCTTACGTGCCCATTCCCATGCCCCTTGTAACGAATCATAATGAGGCTGATAGAAGCAGAAATTATCAGCCAGTTCTCTGCGAACAACCAACTAAAATAAAGACTAGAATAAGGATTCATTTGAAACTGTTTCATATTTGGAGTGAAAGTGATTTCAAAATTATGACAAACATTAATATTGTTTTTAAGAGAAGTATTTTAAAATGCATATTCTCCTCCAAATATAACCCTAAGTTCATTAACTTAAAAGAAAGATGAAAACATGTAAAATAATAAAATTAGTGAAAGAACTATGATTTTCACTAAATCCATTCCTAATTGAATAAATGAAAAAGGATAGTATAAATCCGTCATCTTTAATAAAAATATCGTAAAAGTTCATTTTGTAAAGGCAATGGATTTGTGCTACTCCACTTTCTAAAAAAAAGGCAACACAAATCCATTACAAAATAAATAGTGATTTTTTTTTTGTAAAACTAATGAATCTTGTTGGTGTGTGTTTTGGTACATGCTGCAACAATGTCAGACACCAATGTTTAATGGAGCAAAACATAGAGCAGACAATAATATTAGTGGAGTCATAAAACATGGATATGCAACACCTAGAGTACGTTATTGTTTAGTTTTAGTTTTTCTTGTATACATATACATAAACAAGAACAGAAATAATATGAAATATATATGATAATTATCAGAAAAATACAATATTAGAAGATTTGACTACAAAAATGACGAAAGTTCTAACTAGAGCTCAGACCACCTCACAACCTCCGCTAATTGAAGCGTCGACTACTCCCATTGGTATCAAGTTGGGAGGATCCAACTATGCCTTGTGGTCCCAGGTGGTGTAGATGTATATCATTAGCAAAGACAAATTGGGATATATTAATGGGGATTTTCCTCAATCTGTTGAAACTAATCACTTATTCAGGAGATGGCGCACTGAAAATGTCATTGTCAAAGGATGGTTGATCAATTCGATGGACCCTTTCTTGATTGAAAATTTTATTCGATTCCCAACTACGAACAGGTTTGGGATTCTGCTGCTACCACCTACTATGATGGGACAAACACGTCTCAAGTGTATGATCTTCGCCGTCGAGTTACTCGTATGAAGCAAGCGGGTGGATCCATTGAAAAATACTACAATGACCTTCAAGAGTTGTGGCGAGAAATTGATTTCTGTCGTCCTAATCCAATGGAGTGTGTGACTGACATACAAAAATACAATTCCATCGTACAGGAAGATCGAGTATATACCTTCCTCGATGGACTTGATGATAGACTAGATAAAACTCGAAGTGATGTGCTTCAAATCAAACCATTCCCTACGGTAGAACAAGCCTATGGATTTATCCGTAGAGAAGAGGTCTGACAGACCGTGATAATCACGGGTGCAAATACGACACCCAGAGCAGTTATGGCTTTCAAAGGGATCAAGGGACACCATAATCCATTGCCACCCAAACTAGGAACTTTTTTGGGTAGCAAGAAATCCACGGGAAATCCACCGTCTATTGACATGAAATGTGGCCATTGTGGAAACTTCAAACACACCCGTAAAAACTGCTTCAAACTACATGGGTATCCAGAATGGTGGAATGATCTTCAAGCACGGAAGAAACAGGAAACCATTGGGCGAGCCGTTGTGGCTACCAATAATGCATCACTATCCCTTATTCCTCAGGCCGAATCTTCCCAGGATCCAGGTATTTCAAATAAAACATTTTACATCTCTACTCGTAGTGATAATGATGATTGGATTCTAGACTTTGGAGCTACAGATCATATGACATTTGACCCAAAAGATCTCTCCAATACAACCTAACCGAGACGGAGCCATGTTGCCAATGCCAATGGGGTCACTTATCCAGTTACAAGGGCTGGAACAGTGACTTTATCTCCTTCATTATCATTATCTAATACATTACTTGTACCCTCTCTTTCAAACAGACTAATGTCTGTAAGTCAGGTCACTTCAGATCTTAACTGTGTAGTATTGATGTATTCTACCTTTTGTCTTTTAAAGGATATTCTCACCAAGGAGATCATTGTGCGTGGTACTAAGAAATGTGGGTTATATTATGTGGATGACCTCAGTTTAGGAAGAGTCAATCACATACAACACACTATTTGTAACAACGAACACGAGATTTGGTTATGTCATTGTCGATTTAGGCATCCATCATTTGGGTATTTAAAGCACTACTCCCTAGTTTATTTTCAAATATCACACACTCATATTTCAAATGTGATACTTGTATCTTAGCAAAAATTCATAGGGCGTCTTATCCTATAAGCATGAATAAAAGTATGACTCTTTTTGTTTTAGTACATTATGATGTTTGGGGATCTTCCCCGGTCACTATGTCATCAGGTCATCGTTGTTTTGTAATTTTTGTTGATGATTGTACACGAATGATATGGTTTTACGTTCTCAAACATAAAGATGAAGTATTTTCTACATTTCACTTTTTTCACACCATGGTTCAGACACAATTTTCTGAAAAAAAAATAGATTCTTAGGTCTGATAATGGGGGGAGTATGTAAATCAACAATTTCGGCCATACTTGAACAACCATGGTATTCTCCATGAAACCTCGTGTTCACAAACCTCACAACAGAATGGGACTGTAGAGAGGAAGAATAGGCATATTTTAGAAACTGCTCGGGCTTTACTAATTGGTGCACATATGCTTAGTAGATACTGGAGTGATGTTGTTACTTCAATTGTGTATCTACTAAACCATATGCCCACAAAAACCTTACATGGTATAGATTATCAAGAAACCTTCTCACCTGTGGCTAAACTAAAAACTGTGAGAGTTTTGTTATCTCTTGCAGCAAATTTAGATTGGTCATTGCACCAACTTGACGTGAAGAATGCAGTCCTTCATGGTGACCTTGAAGAAGAGATTTAGATGGATATTCCACCAGGATATATTGTTACATCAGGAAAAGAAACTGCATGTAGATTACAACGAGCATTGTATGGACTATAACAATCACCTCGAGCATGGTTTGGCAGATTGAGTTCAGCAATGAGAAAATATGGGTTTCAACAAAGCAACTCTGACAACACTCTTTTCCTAAAACATTGATTGGGAAAAATAACAGCCCTTATAGTCTATGTAGACGACATGATTATTACAGGTGATGATAAAGAACAAATGTCAAATGAGTTTGAAATGAAGGACTTGGGAGGGCTCAAATACTTCTTAAGCATTGAGGTAACAAGATCAAAACAAGGTATATGTCTTTCCCAAAGGAAATATACTCTAGACCTACTGGCAGAGGTAAGATTACTAGATTGTAAACCTGTCGATATTCTGATGGTCCAAAATCATAAACTTGGAGAATATATGGACCAAGTACCAGCAGATAAACAGAGATATCAACGATTAGTAGGTAAACTCATATACTTATCTCATACTCGACCTGATATTGCTTATGTTGTGAGTGTCGTGAGTCAGTTTATGCACTGCCCAAGTGAAAACCATATGAATGTTGTCATGCGAGTACTCCATTATTTAAAATCCTCCACTAGGAAAGGACTTATGTTTTCAAAGAATGGTCAATTGGAAGTCGTTGGATATACATATTCAAACTGGGCAAGGAATATGAAGGATAGGAAATCTACTGTTGGGTACTTTATTTTTGTGGGGGGGAATCTTGTTACATGGAGAAGCAAGAAGCAAAAGGTAATTGCCTTATCTAGTGCCGAAGCTGAATTTCGAGAAATGGTTAAGGGAATATGTGAGCTTCTTTGGTTGAAAAAACTTCTAACTGAGATTGGTGTTGCTCCTAACTCTGAAATGAACTTATTTTGTGATAACAAAACAGTCATTGTCATATCTCACAATCCAGTTCAACATGATCACACGAAACACGTTGAAGTGGATCGGAACTTCATCAAACAAAATCTTGAAGAAAAGATTATTCAGCTTCCATTTGTTAAATCAGAAGATTAACTGGTTGATATACTCACAAAATCTGTGTCTGCAAAGAACTTCTATAACTCACTTGACAAGTTGGGCATAAGAGACATATATGCACCAACTTGAGGGGGAGTGTTGATGTGTGTTGTGGTGCATGCTACAACAGTGACAGACACAAATGTTTAGTGGAGCAAAACATAGACCAGTCAATGATATTAATAGAGCCATAAAACATGGATATGCAACAACTAGGATTATTGTTTAGTTTTTGTTTTCCTTTTATATAATTATCAAAAAAAACATAATATTTATCAAATCTGTAGTACTTTATCTAATAGTTAGTGATCTAAATCCACTTTCGTTAAAAACAATGGACTTGGACGAACCTTCGTTAGTGAATAAATACAAACAAGCTGGTTTCAATAGCTGAAATGTTAAATAACTAACAGGAGGACAAAGCACACGAACATTGTGTGCCTCCATGGCACACCGCTGAGCAGATATTTGTCCAAAGTGCAAATAGGGTGACAAGCCAGAAAGTGATCTTGGTTTCAATGGATTATTTCTATCTGTAGAATAATTCTTCAACCTTTTTGTCAAAAACCCATCTTTACTTCCCATCAAAACTTCCATTGCTGCCTTCTCTCCTGGTTCACACCAAGTAATTTCAGGAACTTCTGCTCCTTTCCTGTTCATAAACGATGACACCATTATAGAATATAGATACACACTGGAATAACATCAACTAATAAAAACAAGGTGACTTCCAACCTCAAAATTTCCTCAATGATACAATCCCAATTGATCACCCGATTTGTGGCAGCCCATTTTCTATTAGGTGCTTGCAGAGTAGGAAAATCAATGAGGTAGTCGGAAAGCTGCTTTTGTATTTTAGTCCTTATAGTCTTGGCAGCATATTCCAATTTCTCAGAAGCCACCCAGGTAGGCACTACGTTGTGGGCATCAACTTCATGAATGCTCAAAGAATCACTCACTCGTTTGCAAATTTCATCTTTACATTTCCGAACTTCCCGTAAAGGTGAAAAGTCAGTAACCAAAAGTGAAGCCCCGTGTTCATTTAAAAAATTCGGTATAGTATCTTCAGCTTCTCCCTAAATAAAATCCACAGAAAAGTACTAAATTTTGGAAGGGGGACAAAAATTAACATAAAAGGTTAAAAACTGAAATTTCCTATAAAAATGTATTATATCATTTAATTAAATCAATTAAATAATCAATCCAAACACCAATTTAAAAAATAAAATAAATAACCAAAATATTGGAAAAAGTTCACACACAAGAACATTCACACATTAATCTACATGTTATTATAATATAAAACAGTTTACTCAAATTTTTAAACATATGCTAATTATTTTAATTTCTTTAATGTTAAATAACTTAATAACATTAAAGAGGCTATTGGCCATAATAGCTACTACTCACTAGGTGTGCGCGGTTTGACTTTAATCGATTTTTGCTTAAAATGATAACCAAACCAACATTTATCATTTTGCTAAATCTAAAACAGAAACAAACGTATAAAATGTGAATAAGAGAACATGTATCAAACCTATTTGTGATTTATATCTACTTATGTTTTTTAAATTTAAATTATTTTGACTTATTTTTTTTTAAATTTAAATTATTTTGATTTTATGTTAATGATAATTAATAAAAAAAATTGTACATTAATATTTAAACTATAAATGTTCATCAATTTATCAATTTAAGTAGAGAAGAACTTTTAAAAATTAATAAATTGTAGAGAATTTGAGAATAAAAAATTGAATTTTTTATTAGTTATGATAAAAAAAAATGTAAATATGAATAGAAGAGAAGAATAATATAAATAGTTTTATTTTTTTAAATAACACAAAAGTTTAACTAAAATTAAATGATTATAAATAAATATAATATATGTATTATAAATGTATAAAATTAAAAAATAAATATATGTATTAATAATAGGTAGTTCGGTTTGAAAAACCTTAATCCATCATTTTTTGTATTTTTAAAACCTATATTAACATATTTGGACCTATAAAACATCAACCTTGGTTCGGTGGTTCAATTCTGTACTAAGATAAGTCAACTTATTGAATATTGTGTCTAACCTTAACTCGCCATGTATTTAGACTTTCTCGTATGAAAGATGGCAATAGTATTTAGGGATTGGCCAACAGGGAAGGACATAACGGTTATGCTAATAAACATAGTTATTCTGTACTAGTGTCGTCTACATTTAGGTAATAATTATTAGTTATGAAAATATTAGAGTTTTCTTACTGTTTTAATACTTTTCTTATTTTTAACATTTACTCAAAAATATATTTAGACTAAAAAAATTAAATATTAGTGTAATTTTTTTTCTATTACATTATCTAAAATATCAAGATTAATTTTCATTTTTTGACTATTGAACACATGTTTCTAAATAAAATATAAATATAAAAATAACAATAAATAAATTCCATCTAACTATTACAAGTATTATTTGTTTTATTATTAAAAATATATTTTTATATATAATTATATGTATATAAAAAATACTATTGATAAATGTTTGATTTCGACAAACACAATTTTGTATTACAATAAATATCATTGTCCTATATTTTATCGATTATGATTATTTTTGAAAAAAATATCAAACTTTTACAGGTAACTAGAGTTTTAATTATACATACTTAAAATATCAATATATTTTAAAAAAAAAGCATTAAAAATATTAAAATAGTGATTTTCCGATAATAAATTAGAATAACTAAACTAAACTATCTTATAATATAATAGTAAATAGATGTATGAGTAATAACTTAAAATAAAGGGATAAAATATATTTAAATAAAAAAAATAAGAGAGTCAAATGTGTGACATCCCAATAGCAAAATATTAATGGCATGTTTATTTCAGTATTAATAATGAGTCTATAATTCTTGTACCATAATAATATATTATATAGAATTAAAATTGTATAATTATATAAAAATTTAATAAGTATATTTTTAAAACATACCTTAATAACTCTGTCACAAAATTTTAATTTTAAAATAATGTTTCTAAATTTTTTCATTCATTTCAAATTAAAAATAATATTTTTAATATAAAAAATATATAAAATAAATTAAATATTTAAATACAAGTTATACAACCCAATAATTATAATACAATTTAATTCAATATTCATTCATAAGCTTTCTCGGTATAAGCAAAATCAGCAAGCCAAAATGGGTATTTGTTATTAAGTACTTTTGACATACCCGGACCAAAAAGAATGGAATATGAAGGTTTTCTTCAAGAGATAGATGCAATTGTTGCAAACCCCTAAGCATAAATCCCAAATGCCGAGCTTTGGCGCCCAAAAATTGATCGAAAAGATTGAAGAAGACAGCAACGGGAACATTGGATTTGTTTGCTTGCTCAATTGCATGGATCAATGCCCAATTGTCCTTGGCACGTTGATCTCTAAACATCCAGTAAACAACGGGACCCAAATCCCCATTAGACGGTCTGTAACCTTCCTTCAAAATTCTAACCCGACCCGGCTGAACGGTGGTGGAGTCGGAAGACATGGAGGAGACGAAAGGCTTGAAAAAGTATTTGCTAACGTGAGCCAGCGATGCGAAGTTTAAACAAGCAATAGTGAGTGGATTAAGAGACAGAAATAGAAGAAAATGAGGGTATGGAAACAATTTAGGAATGTTGTGGGAGAATTGGAGGGAAAATTTTGCAGTTGGAGTTGTGATTCTGAAGGTATATTCGTGGACATATAATACATTTACACGTGGCACTAGACGCATGTAGTTGTCTTTTTTTTTTTGGGCCGTATATGCTCTTTAGAATTATGGGCCAAAATTCCTCCCAAAAATTACTCTCTCCTATTAAACCTAAAGAATTAAAGATACTAAAATCTATTACTTTAATGTATTAATTAAAATGTAAAAAAAAAAATTAAACTGACAGACTGACCATTTAAGGATGGATATATTAAAACAAATTTTCTCAATCAATTTTTAAAAAAAAATTAAAAAATTAATCTGTTAAAATTGATTAAAAATTTCAACCACTTTTATAATCTTTATCATTCTTATTTATTTCATATTAATTTAAAGAAGGATACATATTGTAAATTCTTTTCACCCAACTTTAACTTTTAATAAATAAATATTTTTAAATAACAAATAAGATATATAATATTAAAAATTATTTTTAATTCTAGATTATATTTTTACCACACCAACCATACTTAAATTAATATTATTAATTAGTTTTAGCTTTTTTAAAACTGTAAAAAATAAAATCAATTAATAAAATAAATCATCAATCAACCAAATTTTTACCTTACCATCGTTAACTCAAGTGCATGGCCGGCCGGCCCAATCCTGGGCCATATAATGGACAGCCTAAGACCTAGCTTCTTGATTTAAAAAGTATCATTAAGTTTTTTTAATTTTTTAAAAATATAAAATATATTTTTTATTTCATTTCTATTAAAATTATGTCTAAATTAATCTGTTGATACATAAAAATAGTATTGATAAATAAATAAGTGATAGATTCTAAATGTCATATAAGTTTCAAAAAAATTACCAAAAGCTCTATTGTTATGTATTAAGTGAGCATCAAAATTCTATAATTTTTTTTTAAAATACACCTAGGTTATAAATTGACAATTCATCGTAAGTACATACCTCATATAAAATGGAAATTGATAGATAATATTTTTATATCTCTTCTTAAACTAAAATTCATGACTTTTCTAAAGTGAAAGAATAAATCATTTTTTATATTAAATTTCAAAAATGTATTTAATAAAAAATATGTAATTGATTTAAATTGTAATGATTAATCATTTTTTAAAGTGAAATGAATTTAAATCCTTAGCCCCATCTAAAAAAATCATAATTGGTATTGATTAAGTTTTTAACTTGTTTTAGTTAGGTAAATTATATATAAAATTATCTTTTTATGATGTAATGAAATAAATTTTTTTATTCATGCTAAATTTATTAATATATACAACTAGTTGACTTAGTAAGAAATTTTTAGTAATAATTAATAAAAAGTATGAAATTATTATTTTTTATTTAACGTTTAAATAACTATATTTAAAAAAATATAAATGTAATATATAAAAGGTTCCGTAACAAATTCTACCTAGAATTTCTCAATTGCTATGGTTGGTTGGGTTTGTTAAAAAGAAAGGTTAAGGTATATAATTTTTTACATGTTTATATTTAAATTAATTATAATGTTAATATGTTATATTTGTTTAAAAAATGATGAAATTAATTATTTTAAAAAAATAATACATGATATATTCTAATTTATGTAAATATAAACGACATGACTTTAATTACTTTGATACTTATTCTCCTATGATAAGAATAACATCTATAAAGATGATAATTACTATTGTTATTCTACCAAATTAATCTTGAAATACATGTAAAAACATATTTTCCAAATGAAGAGTTAGATGAAGAAATCTACAAATATTAACCAATTGTTTTTCATACCTACGATAAGAAGGAAAGATTTGTAAATTGGTGAAATCTTTATATGACTTCAAATAAGCACAAAAAATAGCATAAAAAGTTTGATAATGTCATGAAAGCAAATGCCTTTAAAATCAACGAATTTGAAAAATGTGTATATGTTAAGGACAAAGAAGATGTTTATGTTATCTTGTGTCTTTACGTTGATAACATGCTAATTGTGGGTAGCAATGATTAAATAATCAAATCTATTAAGACTATGTTGAATTCAAGGCTTGATATGTAACACATGAGATCTACTAATTTAATTCTAGGAATTATGATATCAAGCATTCTCGTTTTAATTTAATATCATCATGTTGATAAAATACTTGAGAAATTCAATAACGTCGATCCTGGAATTGTGAGAAGACCATTAAATATAAATATACACTTATTAAAAAATAAAAGTGAAAGTGTATCTCAACTAGATTATTTTAGAGCGAGAGAAAGCTTATGTACTTGATGAGTTGTACAATACCAGACAAAGCTTACTATGTAAATAAACTAAGTAGATATACTAGAAAGGTATTACAAGACTACTAAGAAACTTAAAATATACATGTAGTTATTGACTGCACTACACAAGATATCCAGGTGTATTAGAAGCATACAATCATGCATTGTTAGATCCATGATGAAAGTTGAGTTCATCATTTTGGATAAATGTGGCAAAAAAGTTGAATGGCTATGCAACTTTTTAGAAGATATTCTTAAGTGGGTGAAACATGTACCTACAATATATATCCATTATGATATTCAATCTGCTATTAGCAAGACACAGAGCAACATGTATAATGGTAAGTCTCAAAATATATGTCGTAGGCATAATATCATTAAACAATTACTCTCGACTAAGGTTATCTCTATTGACTATGTGAAGTTAAAAGATAACATAGCATATCCCTTAACCAGAGGTTTAAATTGAGAGTTAGTTACAAATTAACGAAGGGAATGAGACTAAAACCCATGAATGAATAAGAATTTGTAAAGGAAACCCAACATATTTGACTAGAGATCCCAAAATCTAAGTTCAAAGGGATAATGTAATTGTAAAGACCCAGTGAGATCATTATAAGGGTTTACATTCAAGTCCATTCTTATGATGAAAACAATTTTACCCATAAGATACAAGTAAGTTCAAGATTTTAATGATTATGATGAATAGAATACTGAACCGAGTATACAGATTACTTTTAAATATAAGAGATTACTCATACGAGGGAGAAGTGAGTGTGTTCCGAACAATAATTATATAGGGCTCAATTCTTTAGAGACTCTCATAAAATCAAGAGTATGTTAATGACCAAAACCAACATAATAGTCATAATTGAATTACGACAGGAAAGATTCTTGTATGAAATATATATACTTTCATAGGGGAAGGTTCAAAGGGTAATACATATCTATCCTATGTAGGTTTTGAGCATTTAAATTCTATTTTTATGTCAAATTTTGATTTAAAATCATGTCAATTTTATTTATATGGGTGATTGTTAGAAAACTTTGAATTAAAATTACTAAAACGGATATAAAGAAAACATGGATAAATAGGGAAAAGATATAAAGAAAGAAGAAAGATAAAAAAAAATAAAGAAACGAAGAATAAACAAAGAAGAGAAGGAAAAGTAAAGAAAGAAAGAAAAAAGTAAAACAAAAAGATAAAGAAAGAGAAAATAAAATATTCTTTTGTATTTTCTATTTAGAGTTATGTTTTTCAAATAGATTTTAGACACTTGAAAGTTCATAAAATAATAAACCGTGGTGTAAGTTTATTATTATTTTATCATTGTATAATAAGATATAAGTTTTCATAGTTTTCTAACACCTACGATAAGCGAAAAAATTATCTTAAAAATATTGTGTGATACATAGGTCTTAATCCTTTAATTTTGATAAAATAATTTTATTCTTAACTTATTTTTTATTTCCTACAAAAGCAAGCTTCCCCACAATGGTTTTCCAAATTCTCTACAGCTATCCAATGTGCTGACTATGTTCAATCCAAAACCAATTACTCGTTATTCACATGTCAAAAAGGCAAATCTTTTACAACTTTGTTGACATATGTGTATGACATTCATATTACGGGTAATGGTGTCAATGCCATATTAGCTATTAAACAACTTCTACATAATCATTTTGGATTAAAGATTTGGGTGATTTGAAGTATTTTTTGAGCATGTAAGCTTCTTAGTTGAAGAAAGGTATTTCCATATCGCAACGAAAATATACTTTGGACATTTTAAAAGATGGTGAATTTTTTGGATGTTAAACCTATGAACTTTTTCTTGGAACAAAACATAAAGCTCTCGGATTCAGTTGAATTGCTTATAGATCTGTCTCAGTATAAGCAACTTATTAGATGCCTAATTTATTTTACTATTATATGTTGAGTCCTACATCGACCAAGGATGCCAGCCTAGTGCTGGTTATTAGTCTAGTGAAGCCTCTTTCCTAATAAGCATGTTTTGAGGAAAAGCTTTGGTTGCCCAGTTTTCAACTTGATATCAAGGCAGGTCCTTGGGGTCAACCGATGAGTCACCTCATGCACACTGACACTCGGGTCTGGTAGAGCTGTGTTCTCTCGTCTGATGTGAGGTGGGGTGTTGAGTCACACATCGACCAAGGATGCCAACCTAGTACTGATTATTAGTCTGGTGCAACCCCTTTCCTAATAAGCGCGATTTGAGGGAAATGTTTGGTTGCCCAACTTTCAATTTTATTTGACTTGATATCACTTATTTGACCAATGTGTTAAGCAGATTAATGCATGCATCACATGGACCATACATGAAATTTGCCTTACATGTAATTCATTATTTGAAAAGCACTAGGACATGGTTTGTCTTTCCATTCTCAATATCTAGTAGATCCACTTATTTCATGGTTGACAAAGAAATAAAAAATTATATCTTTCTCCTAAATAGAAGTCAATATATAGTAATGATAGATACATGATATAAATTATCCTAACTACACGCATTATTAAAAGATTTAAAAATATTACATCTGAAGTTAACATTGTTATATTACGAAACACAACCACATTACATATGATTATCAAACATATTTTTTATGAAAGAATCAAGCATATAGAGATAAATTGTCATTTTATTCGTGATAAAATACCAAATGATTTTTATTTTATTCACCAAATAATTGAAAAATGAAGATTTCTCAAGTATAATGTGTAATTTAGAGTTCTTTACCTTCAACCTCTAACTTAAAGAAAGAAAGTTAAGAAGAAAAATTCAATGAGATGTGATCATTCTTTGATAGATATAGATATATTATATTACTTATATATTTATTTAATTATCTTTTATATTTAGACTATCTAGAATAAATTAGTATAATTGTAAGGAATTTTTAATATAAAGTTAAGTATCTTATTTCAATGATGTTTTTTACTCGCTTAATATTTTGTACATTAGATATCAAGGGTTGAAATTTTTTATTATAAGAAAACAAAATCTTCTTACAAGTGCAATCTATTTAATAACATAATGTTCTTATCAACGATGCCAACCAAAATCCGAAACCAATTCCAGATCAATTACTTTGATGAAAAATCCAAATTTTGCTGGTTCGATGGTCACATGTATTTAATTCTATTACAATCTCAAGTTAGTACTTTGGGCTTAAGATTGATATTGTAACAAGTAAGTTGTATTAATACCTCTGAACGGAATAAAGATTTTTTTTAAGCTAAAAAAATCGACCTTCAATTCAAAAAGTCATGATCAATTAACTTTGAGAACTGGACTACCACAACCCTATAAATGAACTAATTAATTTAAGAAAACAAATATAAGCTAATTATACCAAGTTGAAGAAGCTTAAGATACTGTCAAATTTACATAATTCGCCAACTAAACCAAATCTCTCTTCTCTTAAGAAAATCCAATGAGCTCGTAACACGTACACCCACCAAATCTTACATTTAGATTTCTATTCAATGATTACCATTTCTGCTTTTCATAAGATGTGACCCTTTTATGCCAAATTACTATATACAATCTTGTTAAGTTGTTAACAACAAATCACAATCAAATACGTTCAAGGGTGTTTCCGGTAACTTTTTAATTAAACTCCGGATGCTCTATTTGATTTTAATTTATTATTCTATAAAAGGGCTTGTATATTGCAATAATACTGATAAACAGACCACAACAAAACAAAGCACTTCAAAATTTAAAAATTTAAAAGAAAAGAAAATTTTTATTTACCTTCAATTTAAAATAATATAATATAATATAATATCATTAATAAATTAAATTAAATTTATAAAATATAAAATATAATATTTTTTTACGTATATTATAATTATAATATATTTATAATAATGATATCACTCAAAACTTTTTTTTTATTTTACTTTTTATAAAATAAGGATGGTTGCTAACCAAATTACGTTAATCGTAGATTGAGTCACACCACCAGTTGAACAAGGCCACGTGTTTGATAAAACTATAGTCTAGAAAGCTCTTTAAATGATCATTAATAAAAAATCATGAGCCCCACAAATTAAATATTTATTTCAATTTATTATTATAGTTATTAATATTTTAAATTAATTTTATAATTTTAATCCTTTTTTATTTTATAATTTTTTCAGTTTTTTAAATTTTTTAAACATCTTATAAGTTTTTTTTATTATTATTTACCAATAATTCCAACTGTCATCTTGATTTACACTTTTCAGTACACTAATGTAATTATGGACCACGAGTAATGGAAGACTAAAAAAATTAGTTGCTGATAATATTTTATTTTTATTGCAACATAATAATAATTTAATTGAAAGAAGAGAGAACATGTGGTAGCAATTATTCTGTTGCTTGTTTATCATGAAAGCTATACCTTAGCTAAACCTTAATCATAATAACTATATTTATTTTTTATATATTTTTTTTTAAATAATTACAAGGCTCATACATTGTATAGAAATTAAAAATAATTTATTCAGTTAAAAATTACTTTTACGTGATGAATAAATTTATTATTTTAATAATTAAAATTTGAATAAAATGTTTTTAAACCTAAGAGACTTTATTCTTATCTCTAAATACAAGATGATTTTTTTGGCACAACTGTCTCTGAATTTTACAATAAACATTCATAAAATAATGCAATGAAACTACGACTTATTTAAAAATTAATAGAATATTATGAAATTAATATATAATTTTTTCACACTTATTTTCAAGTATTTAAATCATCCCCACAATTTAGAAGGAGAAAAAGTGATGTGAATAAATTCACTCCTTTAATGTTAACAGTTGAAAAAATATATATAGTTATAATATAAATGATTATTAATACAAGTATAATATATTAATGATAATTTTATTTATTAATAATTATATTAACATAATATTAATAAGAGAGATAAAATAAATATTTTATAGATTTTTATTGTAAAAATATCATTATATTTTAGAAAATTATTTAATATTGTATAGTTTTTATAGTTTCTTTTTCTTTAAAATTACACATATATACACACTAACATTTTAGAACTCATACTCTCATAATTTTATTACGGTATGTTTATTGAATCATATTAAAAAGATTAAATATAATTGTATGTACATACATTTGATAACAAATTGTATAATATACAGACAAAACTAATTAATAAACTTTTTTTACCCAAAATATCATTTTGATATTTTTATGAAAGATTTTTTTCTTTTTAATAATTAACTAGAGTTAAAAAAAAGTAAAAAAAAAATCTTAATTTTAAGGAACTTTTTTTTACAATATGAATAATACAAATATTTTTAATTAATTATTTATAAAAAATATTTTCATCATTATCTATATCATTTATTTATGAAAAATATTTAAATTTGTTAGAATGTTATAATTTTTAATATTATTTATATTATTTATTTTTAAAGATAAAAATTTAATAATTTTTATTTTTTCATAGTTTTTACTAGGATATTTAATAAAAAATATTTTTTTAACTCTAATTAATTTTTATAAAAAATAAATAAAAATTCTTTACTAAAAAATCAAAATGATATTTTGTATATAAAATTAATTATTATTAAAAAATAATATAAATATTTAAATTAAAATATTAAAATAAAGTCTTTTAATAATATATTAATTAAAATAAGTTACCATTCCCAAAAACGGATTACCAAATCCCAATTGGTTCCCTTTATCAACATAAGAGGCCCATTAAAGTCAAACTTGATTGACCATACAGTCAACTTGGTTGAAATGGTCGGACAAGGTGGACAACCACCACGTCTATAACTTTTTTATTAAAACCACGTGTCTATTTTTTGTCGTTTATAAATATGATTTCGCATCTCTTCCCTTAAAAATAAACAATTAGAGGTTATAAGTACATAACCTCCACGAAAAATCCCTTTCATTTAGAATATTTATTATTTAAGCTTTCTTTTATATAGCTTTCATAATTTAATTATAAAATTTTATTTAAATTAATATTTAAATATTTTTACTATTTTTTAAAAATAAAAATAATACTTTTTAATTTTATATGAAAGAAAAAGTCAAAAATAAAACAGTTTATAACAAAAAAAGCTACGTTTTCTAATATGATAATGTTAAATTGAATTAACAAAAGACTAAATACACGCCAACTTCAAATTATTGACATTTATACCCTATTTAACTACTTCATGTTGCCATCAACAAAATAATCTCTTTCGATTATTTGTATTAATCATTCCTTTTGTGGTTTATTTTCATTTTTTTAGATTAAATAATATGATCTAACATTTTTTTTAGAAATTGAGTTTTATAAATAACTTGAAGTATGTAGAAAGAAATTAATTTATTTATTATTAAGATTATATTGAAATTTATTTATTTATTGTTAAGATTATGTTGTATATCTTTTCATTTTTTTAGTACCTGTCGTAGGGTAGGAGGTGGGGTTATTTTTGAAGCAATTCAATAACCATTTCATTTAAAAATCAACAATTACATGTGTTATTTAAAATTGATTATTTATTTTTATGCTATCATTTTTATAATTAAAAAATCAAAATATTATAAATTAATAAATTAATTAAATTATATAGTTGATATAACTAAAATATCATGTATATATTTATCTCTTAATTGTTGTACTTGCTAAAATTAAATATTTAATGATTTTACGGTTAGTAAAAAAGAGAGAATATCATGGGATTTCCAATTCTAAATTTAACAATGTCTTCACTTCATTTGTAGTTTATGTAGTGGTATAATCAAAATATTTTTTTCAGTTTTCCATTTTTATTTTAAATCACATATTTCAATTATATCTATTATTATTTTATTTAAAAATCATTTTCAGGATTCAAAGAAAAAAAAGGAAGGAAAATGATCGTACATTATAAGAAATAAACCTTTCCATATAATTTTCAGGGTGAAAATTTTATTATAAACCTTTTCATTGATTACAAAGAAAAACGATAAAAAAAAATAAGGTTGGTTATGTTAAGTATTATTCTAAATTTATTTTTGATATTTTTTATTTTTATTATTAATTAATATTTTAATGATATCTATATTTAAAATATATATTAATTTAATGTAAAATTAAAATTAATTTTTTAAAAATATATGCTCTTTTCTAAATGTATTTTTTTAATAATTATTTTTATCTCTTCTCACGTACTCTGTACGTCTTATTTTTTTCTCTGTACTCTATCTCCTCTCTCTCCCTCCTACATTGTTTTCTTTTTTATATCTATTCATTTAAATATCAAATTTATATAAAAGATTAAATGATGTTTCTTTCTCACAATCAATTTTTATAGGTATCACACTTATTTATATTTTTCATTAATTATGGTTTGTTTATTCAATTTGTGTATCTAAATATTGTATAATAATTATTACTTTTATGTATTAAATTATATCATACATTTCAAAAAACTTATAATTTTTAGAATTCAATTTTTCACTATAAATGGTTAACAATTTATGTGGGTAATATTTAGAGGAATACGAGGAGTAAATGAGTAAACAAACATTTAAATATGTATTTAAAGAATAAAAAGAAAAACTTTTTCTGCTAGTCACGTATAAAAATAGTATCAAATCATATATTTTTTGAAATATAAATATGATTAAGATATAAATTAATAATAAGGATAAAAGAAATATAAAAATAAAATTAAGGAATATTAAAGTTGTAAACTCGCAAAAATAAATATTAATAAATTAAATAAACAAGGACCACCACATACAAATTTAGGATTATTTGATAAAAAAAAAAAACAAAGAAATGTATCTAGAGATAAACCAAGCCGTGAGTGGGTTGGTAATTGTATGAAGACTTTTTGGCAGCATATTACAAGCAAAATGCAAATATAGTCCAAAGTAGTTTATAAACATTGTTTACACTTTACACTTTACACTTTACACTCTACATGTGAAACAACAGTAAAAGTAAATTAGACTGTATCTTTTCTTTTAAAAGAGAGGTAATTATATATATTTATTTATCTAAGAAGGTAATTTTTTATATTTTAATTTGAGTGACCATGCACCATTACATGCTAAGCAGGACAATGAAATTTTCATATATTTTTAGACATCATAATGGCTTTCATTTTTTAGTATGTAATAGCACACGTCTCCCAATTTATGCTGTCACTTTTTATTTTTATTTTTAAGCTCAATTAATTTATAAAATACTGTTTTTATTTAATAAATCTATGTAATATTAAATAATACAAAAATAGAGATAAAATGGGAAATAAATCATAAGAATGAACTAGTCATACTATTAACTTATTAAGCTATCAAAAAACTAGTAGCTTTTTTCCAATACTATTAACATATTATGCAATTAGAAAACTATTATTTGTTTTCCTGGCATATTGAAAAAAAAAATCATTTTTAATTTTTGAAAACTTAAAAAATAATAATATAGAAAATAAAATGTTAAATATGATCAAATAGAAGCTTAATTTCTTGTGATATCATTGGTAATTAGGAATGGGTACGGTTACGAGCATGGATGGTTTTTGATATAACCGTCCCCGAATCGAAATTAAAAACCTATACCCGAAATCGCCCGAAAATCGTTATGGTTTGGGGACGGTTTTTTACCCACGAATAACGGTTCGAGACGGTTATGAAAAAATCCCCGAAATATATATATAATTTAATTAATTAAATATTATTAATTTTGGGTACGAGCGGGTACGGTTTTTAATATAATCGTCCGTTGTTTCATATTCGATTTTTATCCGAAAACGTCCCCATCCCTAAAAATTATTGGTTAAAAATCGAACCGCCCGTTTGGATAACCGCAGATAACCGAACCCACGGTTTTTTTGCCCATCCCTGTTGGTAATTGCAAGCTTAATAATAATTTTATGTATTATATTCGTATTATATCCATACATATAAATTAATGTAAAATACTCATTTTTTTCAAAATTATGAAAAAATAATCATAGTTTAAAAGTATAATATATCAATAGTATTTTTTCCTTATAATAATAAATGAAGTATAATTTATCCAAAAATTAATTTTTATTTATAAATACGTATATTATTATTATTTTCATGTAATCACATATAATAAAAATAATTATCAATTATATTTATTTTATAATTTTTTATAGTTCACTGAAATATTAAGATTTTCATGTATCCATTTATACAAATAAATAAATAAAATAAATATAATTGAATATATATATATAGATTAAATATTTAAAAATAAAACTATTAATTATAAAACATATAATAAAAGATAAAAATGTTAAAAATGAATTTTTAATATTAAATGTTAATAATTGATGTAATTTAAACTTCTAAATTAAAATGAGTAAGATCTTATTTATCAAACAATTAGATGAATAAGGCTTAAAATAAAATAAAATTCAGTATTGAAGATTAATTTATTATAAATATTTTATATTATTATGAAAAATCAAATCATATCTTAATATTTTTATTAATATATATATATATATTATTAATGTATTTTTTAAAATTAAATAAATTATATTTGTATTTTTCAAAAACTTTATTATATATCTACATATATTTATTCAAAATAATAACCATGTTATATTTTGGTAACTATGATAAAACCGAGTCATAATTATATACGTCGTATTTTAATTAACGACACATGCTACGCAAGAATGTAACAGATAAATTGATTTCATTTGGGGATGGATAATATATCTTAAACTATTGGGACTTTAAATCATAAGAAATTCACGTTCAATCCTTGATTTATTCAATACTATTAAACATTCACTCGATGACACCAAAGGTCAGTAATGGAGATAAAATTCTAGGGGTATTAAAAAGATTGGTTTAATTTCCCCCCGATTGTGTCATACAAAGTTATGATAATATTTATTTTAGTAAGTTCCGATAATTAATATGTTATACAAAGAACACCTTACGTAAAATTAATATAGTAAAAATCAATAATTTATTAAATCGAGTTATTGTGAAATACTATAAAATACTTGTGATATATATACTAAAAAATTGTATTTCAATGTTTTTAAATATTAGATTAATAACGTTATCTCAAATATATATTTTTATTCAACTTAAATAAAAATTTAAAAATATATAAATTACAGATCAAATAATATAATTTAATACAAATATATATAATTAAAAATTAAAATTAGACAACATAAATTATAATAAAAAAATTTAAGTATATAAAAGAAAAAAATAGATACAAGCAATATTACATGTATAAATAACAATCAAAATTATATAATTATATATAGAGATATGAAATAATTTATCTCATCTCGTCTCGTCTTATGTCTTATTGAGTTTATGATATAATATTGTTTTATTTTATTTAATTATTATATCATATAATTTTGATTGTAGCTCTAACGATACTAAATTTAAACATATATTGTATCATTTTATTATTAAACCCACATTAAAAATAATCATTTATTGTATTTTATTATTTTGCATTTTTACTTGTCTTATTCAGATTCATTAAAGACATATAAAATATCTCAATTATTATTGTCTTATTACCATCATATTTTATTAAAAATTAAATAATACAACATAAAATAAACTTTAAAAATTAATAAATTGTATTATGAGTCTTATTAGCATCTTATCTCAATTTATATTTCTATTTATATACAATGATGAAAATGTCAATGTCATCGTCGATATTGTTACAACAATGTCTTTTTTTTACATATCATGACATCGAAATATGATATCCATATATTTTAATGTCACTTAAATGTATTTTTTTTAGCTAAAATGTCCTAGATATTATAGATATCGTTAAAATATCAATTTTTGATTTATTTATAACAATAATTTTGGTTCAATTTTTTTTATAAATTTTGTATAAGAGAATATATTCTCTTTTTTTAACATGTTTGCATTACATGTGAAATTAATAGGTAGAAAAAGAAAAAAATTTATTATATATTACTCTATTTAGTAAATAATAGAGTAAAATATTACAATCCAATTCAATTTTTAAGTACAAAGTCAAAATCATTATATATATTTTACTTTTTAATACAATAACATATAGATTACATTTATACTTTCTCTTAATTACGAGTACTTTTAGAAATAAATAATCAATTAAATTTATAATTTTTTTTATTTAGTAATCAACTAACAAACTTACAAAGAGTACTATGATGTATTTTTATAAAATAAAAAAATATAACTATAAATAGAGAAATTATCTAAAAAGTTAAAAGGACACATGACTTGCTACATAAGATGTCGTACTGAACCAAATTTATGTGTTTATGGATGCCAAATTGCCAATAACCAGTTATTAGAGATGAAGGAAAATTTGTTTATTATAATTAGTTTTGTATTTTTTCCCCCTAATTAGAGCATTAAAAGAAAATTGCCAAACTTAACCAACAATATAGGTAGAAACATAAACCATGGGACTAATAAGAGGGGACAGAGTAAAAGATTAAAATAAAAAGCATTGTAATAGAGAAAGATTCTTGTACAAAGAGAGTATTGTTCTATACTAATCATTCTTTTTCTCTCTTTATCACAAAATTAAAAAGGGCAAAAAAATAAGTGGAATGAAGCATAAGTTGCAAGTAAAATTCTTAAACTCATAGAGAAAAAGAGAGATCTCAGTGCTTAATTATTGCACTGCCGACAGGAGTTTGTGTTTCTCTCCCGTTAAATGAGTAATTAGATGAAGCTTGGTTAGAATAATAACATGCTCTTCTCAATTCTTTTCAAACTTTATAATCTATATATATTATTTATTTTGAAAAATAAAACTTTATTAGGTATGTAGCTTATCATTATTGTCTAAGAACATTAACATTATAATATAATTTTTTTACACGATGCTTTAATTTCATAATTGTTAGGTGATGTGATAAGAGAATTATTATCTAACAATTACATATAAATTATAAATCATACTTCAAAAATCAAAATTTGAAATTAAATTCTCATGTCATTCACCCCAATTGAAAGCAACATATAAATTTATAATATATTTTGATATATGTAAAATTTAATGTAATTATTTAAAAAAAAAATTTACATTAATTTAATAGAGATGAAGCAAATTAAAATAACCCACTTGAGTTTGTTTTCATTTCATCAACAAAAAGTCTTTTAAAAAGTAATAATAAATGTAACATTTTAAAAATTTATTATCACGAAAAAATTATTACGTCATTTCATTTTTGATGTATATAGAATTGTTCTTCCATCAAATGTTATTTACTGTTTGCAGACGTGGGTCACAGATGAATCAAAATTCATAAGTGCTAGAGATAAAAAAGAGTGAATTTGAAACTGCTTTAAAGTTTAATGGCTTTGTATCTGGAGATCGAAAGTAAATAAAATGGTAATTTTCATAAATTTATGTTAAGTTAAAGACAAATTTTATAATAAAAGTTTATTTACTATAAATTCACAATAAATTATAACTAATATAATACAATATTATTAATAATTTATAAACAAATCTATATAATTTTTATTCAATAAATAACTAACATATCAATTATAATATTTAATTGATATATAAAAGTGTTAAATTTCATAAAATATTAATACAATACTTAATATCATTTACGCACAAAGGATAAAAATATCGATAATATTGTGAAAATGTTTTTTTTACACAACTCGTGATATACATTATTTGAATATTGTTTAAATGTTTTTTTAACTAAAATATTCAAATATTATGAATATTATCGTTAAAATATCAAACTGAAATTTTAAAAATAAATAACCAATAAAATTTATTTTTAAAATTTATCTATTTAATATAATTAATTTTTTCAAATTTTTTTTAAAAATTATATAAAATTATAACTACTTATCTCAACTACATCCATATTTCAATTTTATTTATGCTTTACAAACCTAATAATTCTTTAAATTTTAATAAATTATTATAATCACATACACTAATATTTCATTCCGCATTAGTGCGAGTTATTCGTATTAAATGTGACACTCATATAAAGTAAAAAAGCATTTGGGGGACAGTTTTCTTGAAAATTCTGCTGAACAGTGAAATAATGCTGAGATGCTGAAAATAAAATAAATTATTATAGATTTCTATATTTGGAAAATTACTACTTTACCTTAAATTCAATGGGTTATGATACCATATCGCATCTTTGCCCACATTGAGTTATATGAAGCAAAGCTAGAAGATCCCGTAATTCAACGGATTGATGATTTAGCCATTTAACTCAACACTTCTTAATCTAGGGAGAAAAATATATCATACTAGCGGTAGATAACATTTTTATTTTTAAATTATTACCGGTAATGAAAGTTATATTGAAGAAAAACTAGTGAAAAGAATTTCAAAATTTTTATTTTAATTTAATTTTTTAACAAGGAGGAGGAAAAAAAATTGTTACACAGAGGATGTATCATCAAGAATCTCATTTAACATATGATCCTTACCGTTCTCTAAAGCCAATAGCCCTGCATCCTTATCTTCATCACAAGAAAAATCCCTTCTATCAAGCTTGGAGTGAGCTGCAATGAAAATCAACTTCTGAGCTCTTTCCATGGCAACCCTTGAATGCCGTTGTGAAGAAACCCAATTCAATAATGACAAATTACATTTGAACCCACAAGAAGTTGCATTTAAGAAGATGAGCCTAACTGCAACTTTCCCAAGGGACTTGAATTCAGTAAGGTAAGTTTCCCACACAAGCCTACTGCTTTGTGGGTTGAAAGTTCTCATCTTTCCAGTAATTGGGTCTCTCTCTTTCATTTGTACGGCACGTGCATATATAGGATCAAGTCCTTGAGTTCTCCATTTCATGAGTTCCATCAAAGCAATGTGAGCTTCATCTCTTGTAACAAGCCTAGTTATTAGCTTGTCCACATCTTTCTCTTGCTCTGTTGTTAAGCATTTGAATGGTGGGAGGTATTTTCCACTTGTGTCCCTTATCAAGTAAAGAGGATCTAGTATATATGCTGCAGCCCAAGCTGGGTGATAATTTTTCTTAAATCTTCTTTCAATCACCTTCTCTACTTGTTCTTCTGCAATGTGAAAATTGGAACACCAGTGTTTTACTTTTATTCTAAGTTCATCCCAAAGAGGAAGGCATTGCCCAACTAGAGGTCTCTCTGTCTCTATCTCTTCAGCCATGTCTTTAATCAATTTAACCAAAGAATGAACCGCTTCTAGCTCATTCCAAAATCCCACATCCCCAATCATATTAGCAACTTCTCTTGAAGTTGGATCCTCCATAGATGCTAGCCTGTAAGGTTCATCAAGCAGAACCAAATCAAGAGCTCGAGATGATTTGAGAATGTCCTCAAGCAAAATATACATGGGTCCTGAATAGAGGTTCTCATTCTCACGTAATGGAACCGTTAATAACTTTGACTCGCCGTATTCTTGTAACTGGTACTTGTGAAAACTACGTCTGACTTGAGACTTGTTATTAACAAAATTAGCTAACTTCAAACAATTCTCAGTGACAGTCTTAAACAGAGGAAGTTCTCTGCTTAAGTCTTTAACCAAACTAGTGAATCCTTGATATTGACAAGAGAGATTAACCATCCAGTGATTTTGATTCTCCAAATTCCTCAATGCTTTGGCTTTAAACTTGTCAGCTACAATTCCTACACACTGTTGCACAACATTACCAGAAATGCCCGTGATTGTCTCCCACAAAACCTCCTCCACATATTTTGAGGGAACAACACCACTAACAAACATTGCCCTCCTATACACGCTAGTCCCATTAGGTAAATTCACAGTCAAATTGACCAAATTATCTTCCCCATAAATACAGTAGTTCTTTGGTTTCCATCCATCAGAAGCAATTTGAAAAAACATGGCATCTCCAATTCTAGCCTCTGATTCAGCTTTTGCTTCCTCAAACTTGGTATCCAATCTAGAACCCATGATCTCCCTGCGAGAAATCGCCGGCAAACCAACCTGATTAAGAAATGCTCTGAACTTAGTATGCTCAAGAGAGGAAAAATAAACTGACCCACAAGACTCATAGACCCAATCAGCAAGAAAATCAAGCGCACAGTCGATTTGGGTTTTGCTAAGTGCTGTACCCGGTGAAGTTTTAGGACTTTTCAGCTTCTTCACACTGTCCTCCAACATAGCTAAAGCTCCCAAATCCTCTTTACCACCCGATAACATCAAATGCGATTGCTGAGGTAGCAAAGACACAGCCGTCGGCGTTGCTGACACTGACGGAGAGTATGTGAGTTCTCCGTAACGAGATGGATTCACTATAGTCAGTTGAGAGTCATGGTATGTCGAACCCGAACCACCACCAGAAGAAGAGCTACGCTTGCGGTAATTGTGATGGACCGTATTAGTAGAAGGAGAGGCAATAGTAGTTGAAGGTGAAATAGACGAAATGGGTTTTGCTAAAGAGTTGAAATTAGGACAAGTCCCTCGCTTAAGATGCTCAGTGGCAGTGCGAGAAGGGTTCGAAGCTGAGAAAACAGCGTCGCATAAAGAGCAACGAAGCTTTACCGCCTTAGGCAGACCGGTGTCAGTGTTGTGAACCAACATAGGCTCCAAGTGTACCCAGTACCAAGCACCTTTGCCCTTTATCGCTTTAGTTCGAACCATAACAAGACCTTCGTATCGTTTATGTACTGCTTTGGCACTGAGCTCGTCAGCTGAGCCTGAGGCTGACGAATCCACGGCCACGGACTGTGTTCCAGTATTATTACTCGCCATTGATGAGGACCCAAGTGAGATTAATTAATACGATTTTTTTGTGGTGCGTTGAGAGAATTCAGGGGTTTTTTTTGGTTGGTTTTACTTTTAGCGCGAGCCCCTCCCAACCATCGTTGTTATAGCTGAGGAACTTAACAGTGCGGTTAAAAAGCAGGCGTTTTGGTTGCATTTAACTGGGAAATTCCGTCTAAAGTGGCCGGAACTTTAAACCCTGGCATGGAAAAGATCCCGCCGATCTGAGAATTGGTGGGTTGGGTTGGGTTTTTTGTTTTACATAACTGATGGGTCAGTTCAGCTGTTTTGTGAAGAAATTTCAAAGAAAGAAGAGCGAGCAATAGAGGTGGGAGAAAATTAGATGACCTTAATGAGAGAGAAAAATGAGTTCACGCGCTTCGTATCTGAGACTGGGGAACGAGAATCAGCTTGTTAATGAAAATCAAGCTAATTTATACCATTCTTCTCAAAACGTATATTTTTTATTTTCAAATTTAAAATTTTTCATTCAACTAAAAAAATTAAATTTTATATATACTTTTAAAATTTTAAATTATATATATATATGTTATGAAATTTTAAATCATAAATATATGATTTAATAATTAATTTAGTATCTATATATAAATTTCTAAAAAAATTAATATTAAATTATTTATATTTAAATTTGTTTAAAATTTGAGATAATTGAATAGTTAAAGCCCACGGATGAAAGCACAACAAGATATATAGGTCATCACCAACTGCTGATTGGGGCGTTGGTCATACGCGCCTATGATGGCTAAAGACTTTAGACCTCTCCTATTTGCCGTTTGTTGCATAATTGGTATTTCCTTTTTTTCTTTTGTGCTGTTGTGGTCATGTTTGTGGGTCTTGTGGGGAAGGCTTAGTTCTTGTCTGTTTCTTTCTTTAATTTATTTTTCCTAAATACTTCTTGTAAAATATATAAAATGGAATTTTATTTTTTTCATAAAAGAAAATATAAATTGGGTTTCCTTTCAGAAAAGGAAAATATTCAGACTGTACCTATAAAATAAAAGGAAAGGAGGTGGACATAAAGGGCAACCTAGGAATTTAATCATCTGGACCAGACCCCAGAGTTGACCAAGAAATTACAAGAAAATTTTCATATAAAAAGGTATATGCCATCAGAGGTTATTTTGATTTTTTTTTCTTTTTAATTTATATTTTTATGCTGTATTTGTGCACATTTTTTAATTTTTCTAATTTTTAAATTGTGAGTGACCGTAGGTTGCAAAACTGTAGTAAAATTTTGTCGTATTGCCTCACGTGTATTTACAAGTTTATGAATGATATTTTATTAGTAATTTTTTTTTATATTTATTATTATTTAAGTTTTTAAATAGTATTTTAAAATTATTATAATTATCTAAATATATCTGTTTAGTAAAAAAGATTCGTGTAAAAAAAATTTGAAAGCTAGTTAAGTCCTTTAAATTATTTTATTTTATTTTTTATTTTTTTAATTCTCTATGATTGAATTTAGTGTTTATTACCTAATATTTAAGACTCATTATTTAGAGTTAAGATTTAAATTTTAATGTTTAGAATTATGTGTATATGATTTATTATTTAGAGTTTAATATTTATAATGATTTAGTAGTAAAAATGAGAGATAATTTATGTAAATAAATAGAGGTGCGAGAAAACTAGAAGTAAGAGGAATAAAAGAAAAAAATAAGAGAAGAAAAGGGGAAAAAAATAAAGATGAAAGAAAATAAAAAAAATTAAAATTATTAAATTATTTTTTGTACATAAAATTTATTTTGATCATAAGTCAGTTTTTATTTTTTAAAATATGAGTAATCTTCAAATATCATTAAAAAAAATTACACAACAATAAATACTAAAATAATAATATAAATATAAGAAAGTATCAATTACTTAACGTATCCTATCCATGAACTTATAACAGATTCGTTTAACGTTTTAATATTGAGATATATTATAATACAAATCACTTAACAAAATTCACATTATACTAGAGTTTGAGCAGTTCCATCCATCTCGTCGTTATTTCTTTTTTCTATTTTGTTGATAGAAATTACGTAGGTGTGTTATTTTTTTTATTTTCTTGATTAAAATTAAATATACATATAGTTGGAAATTATGAATTTTTAGAAAAAAGTAATTGATATAATTTTTGTGGTTTGTCATATATTATTATTTTATATCACTTAAGATATATATAAATAGAAAAAAATTATTTATTGGATTTGGGCTGTCTCACTTTTGTGGAAGGAGAGATGACTTACGCAAATATGATATCGGACGCGCGTGCGTCGTAGTTCGTCCAGAGTTCGTGTGATATTTTATTTTTTGAATTTTTTTATTAAAATTATTATTTTACTTAAAAAATTGTCGTTATCTTTTTACTCAAAAAATTTATGTTATTTTTCTTTACTCATAAATATTCGTTAAATGACTGTTATTTTTCTTTACTCAGAAATGACTGTTATTTTTTTTTATTCAAAAATGTCTGTTATTTTTTTTTCAAAAAAATGGTCGTTACTTTTCCTCTAAGAAATATGTGTTACTCTTTTCCACCAAGATATGAATGTTATTATCATAATTGTCACACCTATTCTCAAACCTATAAATAGAGTGTCTCAATTCTTAGTTTTATCACATCAATTGAAAATAACTCTTACAAAAGAAAAAAAGAAAAAAATACTTAGAAAGAAATAAGAAAATTCTAAGTTGTTTTGAGTTTTCCTAACAACGTAAAATTTAGAGGTGTAGCATTCAAGGCTTCGTTACTATAGTTAAGTTTCGAGACAGAAAACAAAGATTCTAATATGTTTTATTTTAGAGACAACGAGATTGTATTTATTTGCATAAATTTGGATAGAATAACGAAACGTTTTAAAGAGAACGACATATTCCACGACTCAACACAAATAATATATTTCAATATATCATTAATATCGTTCTTACACTATTTTAATATACTTGTACCAACAAATATTATTAAAAAAACTTAAAATAAATAAATGGCTCATAATTTAAAAATAAAAAAGTAATATATACTTATAATTTATTATCTATTTTCTAAAACTTTTGTATCCGGATAGAATAATGAATAATGAGGTTGTCTATCAATTGCAATAATTTAAGAGATGTTTAAACTCTACGACAAAAAATTGAAATAAATTCAAAATGGTAATAGAAAATGAAAAGTGAGTAATTTGAAGGTAATAATAGAGAGGCAAAATGTTTAAATAATAGTACTATAACTATTAAAAAATACGATAAAGGAGGAAGATGGTAAGATGGAATATGATAATATAGAAAAAAATTAATATTAATCATTTTGACTCAGATTGTAATAATAAAATACTATGTCTTAAATATTGTTAAATTGTCTAATTTTTAATAAGTGATTTATGTGTCCTTTTAAATTGTTACTTCAAAAAATCATTGTTCAAACTTTAATTAAATTTATACAAAAGTTTTCAAAATTTTAAAATGTATGATTTGGTTCTAAATTTTTTAAAACTTTATACATTTGAACTTTTAAATTATATAATTTAGTAGTCAAGTTATGACTTATATGTGAATTTTTAAAAATTTAAGAAATAAAATATAGAATTTAAAATTTAATAACCATACTTATAAAATTTGTAAAATTTATAAATTAAATTATAAAATTTAAATTTTAAAATTTTTCAAATAGTTAAGTATATATTTGACAATAAAATTTAATCACAACAATAATATTAAATTAATTATCAACTTTCAACTAATTTTCTTTCTTTATCACAATAAAGAACCTTAATTTGCTTAGAATAAAAAAGAAAAGAAAAGGAAAATTAAGAATGTTTAACAAATGGTGACAAAATAGAAAATTATGTATAACTTATCAGAGTAATGATGTTACAACCACTTACATGATTGAATATATGTATTAAAATTTGTATTGTATTTAATAATTTATGTATATAAATCATATATTTTGACTAATTAAATTTTATACGTAAATAGTGGATTAAGTAATTACTACTCAAATGAGTAGTGTTGCCAAGCATTAGGCTACCAAAATATAGCAATTGAACAAGCTTGACTGAGTATATCAAAAATGTCTCATAATCTTGTCATTTTCAAAGCTTGATGGCTCACTAGAATCTCATTTTCAAAGCAAAGTCCTTTGTTAGTGTTCTTTGTCCTACTATAGTCTCGCTTCTCTAATTTAGGCTCTTTTTGGGTGGCTGGAAATGATTTTGTAAGAAAAGCATCAAACGTGTTTAATTAAGCCCCTTGTCTTTTTTTAATTAACAATCGATTTTTAATGAAATACACTTAAGGTTTCTTTTAGTTCAAAATTCAAATAATCATAATAAAATACATTATTATTTTTATAGGAATTATAAAATATTCTTTTAGCAAATAAATGCATGCTCGATAAATTCTATTTTATTTTGTTCGAAAATTTGTATTGAAATTACAACCCTTTTTTCTCTAATTAAACTGGGCAACTTGTATTTGGTAGGAATCTTATTTTTGTATGGTTTTAATAAGATCATAAAAAATGCAAAATGGCTTTGTTTTTCTAATAATTTTTTTTGTGTGTGTGTGTGGAGTAGGCCTAAAACCCATAAATAGTCTGTCCCTTTTAGCATAAAAGTTAATGAAACGGTAACAAAAAAGATAATATTTATGATAAAATTATATATTCATTTTGTAACTTTTAAGTAAGATATTAGAAATTTAGAAACTATGAAAAAAAATATCATAAGTTTAAAAATAAAATAAAAATAAAAAATTGAGCACACATGTATATATTTTTTGAATTTATATACTCTTTAAGTTAATTATAATTTAAAAAATATAAATTTTTATAAATTTGAAAACATATTAATTGATTTAGAAACATATAATAATTTAAAAAATATAAATTTTTATACATTTGAAAACATATTAATTGATTTAGAAACATTTAATGATTTAAAAAATATACTCTTTACGTTATTTATTTATGATTTTTTTTACTTTTGAATTTTTGTATATTTTTCATAATCAAGTGTACTTATAATATCATATCTAAAAATTAATGAATTTTTATATATTTATATTATGGTTAGTGTCCTACTACTATCCTTTTTTCATAAAAAGGTTTTTTATATCAAGATTTAAACAATTTTTTAAAATTGATTAAAAATTATATGGTAGTGATATTGTTATAATTTAAATTGTTATTATCACATTATCTTTCAATAATGATAATTTTAGTAATAAAAATAACACTCATATATATAATTAATTATATAAATAAAATAGAATATATATTATTATTTTTAATTATTATTATAATAATAATAATAAAATTAATTGTGATAATATTAATATTTAAATTATAATTGTATTTACAAAATTTGTATCTAATAAAATTCTATTATTTATTGTATTTTGTAATAATAGATAGGAATGTTTGTGAAAATAATGTTACTTTTCTTTCTTTTTCCAATTATATACCTGCAACTTTAAGGCATCTAATTTTAATAATTATATAACACGGGATTATTTATGATGACAATGAACAAATTTAAACTAATCCCTATTTTCTTATTATCTTTATAGATGCTTTCATTTTCTGTTCTCCTTTAAATAATTACTACTATAACAATGATAAGTTATTTATGTGATGGTATGTAATTTAAATTGTTAAAATTTAAGGTTATTGTAATTTTTTTTAAAATAAATATCCCAAAATTAATAAGAAGATAAAATAATATCATTGATTAAAAATATATTTCAAAATAATAAATAATTACTCTTATGACAATAAATAGTAAAATAATTTATCATTAAAGTACCAATTCAGTTTACGATCGTCTCGATATTATTGCCATCCCATTTTTGATCCAACAAAATAATACAACAACTTATTAGCGAAAAATAAAACAATAAATTCATGTCTTATTCAACTTTTGATAAAATTAAAGTAACAACATTTTAAAGGATTTACCAATTAACAACTACCACGGGGAAAAAAGAAAAAAAAAAGGTTATTTATTATTTTATTATTTATTCAAACAAAGAACATTTCGAAGGGTTTATTAGATAAAAATAACAATAATAACTAAAAGAAAGAAAAATACTTTTTTCCTTCTCGTATGTATATAAAAAAGTAGTACTCTTTCTTTCCATGTCACACCTTAAGGTGGCATAAGTGCTGCTATAGAAGCGAATTAGTTTTGAAGAAGTGTTTTTAGTTAAAAAGAGGATATATGAAGTAGTTTCATTTCTGTTAAAAAACAAGAAGAGAGCAAATCTAAAAAATACTTGCTTAGCAACAAATTTTGAAACACAATAATCATGCATGATTAATGAATTTTGATATTTGTATCTTAAAAATGACACTTAAAGACACAAGTTTAAATTTTGTAAATAAAATTTTTCCATGTGTTTAAATATCTTAATATTTGTTACAGTTATAAATAAGTAACACGGAAAAATAAAATATATTAAATGATATAATAATCTAATATATTAAATGATATAATAATCTAAGATTATACCCCTATTCATCCACACATATTTAAAAAGAAAAAAAATGTTTATTCCAGCAGGAAGGGAACTTCTCAAAAACACACCGAAGGTTTTTAGATAACTTCTCAGACCGATTAATAGTGCTTATATTTTTCTTTTCAAATGCATAAAAAGTCATTTAAGAACTTAATTATTACAAACACGAGTTCTGATGACTTATTTGTATAAAATGTAGTTGTTTTTCACGTAAATTTGAGTTTCATCCGTATATAAAATATGTAAGATATGCTTGTAACTGCTTTTCCCTTATAAATATATAAACATGAGTTTTGATGATTTTTGTTTGGAATAATTAGTTTTTAATGCATATTTTTTTATCTTAAAATAATTATTAAAATTTCATATTTTTAATATTTTCATTCCAAATATTTAAATGTTTCACTTAAAATAACTTCATTTTAAATTAATTCTCCCGAAACAACTTTTACTTGCCACAAATAGGCTGTGTTTTCGTAAGGTATAAATTATTGTGAACTCTCAAATATGGTGTGTGACAAAATGAAATGAGACAATTAATGAAGCGTTGCCGAAAATCCTGGCTAAATTAATTTTGATAAATAAAGGGATAATAACAAAAATGAGATTTTGTATGGGAGATCATGTTTGGGGGTACTCAGATTTCATTATTAACAAAGGAATCATCAAGACGTGTATGGCAGATATCGGATCAACAAAACGTCAAAACCACCAAAATAAACATTGTTTTATTAGCTACAGATGTCTCTTATCCTTCCTTTGGAAATTCCAACCTAATAATAGACCAATCGGTAACTTCTCATGAACATTACAAAATGGGCTTTTAACCATGGCTATGAAGAATATAACTCAATAAGTCCCTTGTTTTGTGCTCTGTAGTGGGAAATTTCAGTAAGAAGGCTTCGCACAGACTCTAGGATTTCAAACTATTTTAGGACAATGGACAAAGAGATGATGCCCCATTTCATGAGAGCACATAGTGCATTAAACTTCGATTATGCTCCAATTCAAACAAAATCGGTCGTAATGAATTTAATAAGTTACTTTTTAAAAAAATCAATTCTCTTAAAATCATTCATTTTAAATTACTTTTAATTAAATCATTATCTTTCTTAAGTTACTTATATGTTAGCATTAATTAAAATAATGAAATATAAGTAGTGGGCTTCACGGCCCACCATGTCCAGGCCAGCTGATCAACGGGTCTTGTCCATCGACCTAAAACCATTATTTTTTCAGGGACCCGCGAGAGTTTTTTTTATTGTTTTTATAGGAAGCAGTTTCTTATTTGGAAATATAACCATAGAGTTTAGCAATGGGCACGTAACGGTGGGAACATTTATTTATACAATTGTTTTCGAATATAATTATAAATTCTGTAATTAAAAATTTTCAAAAATTATTACGATTTTGGGAATATATTTTAGTCGTGGTAATGCATACAGATATAATTTTTTTAAAAAATTCTATATACCTATTAAAAAAATCAATAAACTATAATTATTAATTAATATATAATTTAATTAAATAAATATATAAATTAATTAAATATAATTAATTAATTTTGAGTAATACAATTATCAATATAATTATATTCATTGTTTTATTTTCGATTTTTACTCCAAAATTATACCCATTTTAAATATAATCTCTAATATGTTATTTAAATGTCTAAAATATTAAAAATATTAATAATTTTTTTTATATCGTAAAAATTTATTTATTTATAATAATTAATATAATTAGATAGTTTATTTAATTATTTAAAAATAATAATTAATTATTATTTTTTAAATATTTTATTATATAATGTTTTAATCAAATGATAAATTTAATAATTAATATAAATATTATAAGTATTTTAAAAATATATATTAAATAAAAATTAATTTAAAATATGAGTAATTAATTATTTTGATATTTTATAAAATTTTCAATTTTTTTTTTTTTTTTTTTTGCAAAAACGACTATGTCTTTTGACATTTTTATGAAAATTAAATAATTAACATCTTTACCGACTTAATATTTCAAAACTTGAAGATAAGTACCCGAAACAGAAGAGAAAGAAAGAAATAAAGCTCGTGCTCGTGGATATCGACTACGGGTTCGTACAAGTGGAGAAAATTTCTGACGGTTATGAAACCGTGATTCCGTCGTCGTGAGTTATTGTCACCGATCAGGTTTCTGTACTGAAGATGATTCACTACTAAGCGATCTTTTCCTACTCCTTTTATTTTCTTTCATCATCTGGATTTACATTTTTCCTTTCCTCTTGTTGCTATCTTGCTCAAAACATGATTTTGATCTTGAATTTCTGTCGGATAATGATTTGATTTCTGGTTTTTATGTTGTGATCGGTTATCTTCTGCTCTTCATATGGGGCTTTTTATTTGTACATTTTCTGCTTTTGTCAGTGATTAGAGAAGTTCGGTTGAGGTCATGTTTAAGCCCTAGTTTAATTTGGTTAGAAATTAGAACTTGTCAATCTCTATCTTGATGGAGTTAAAAATCCAAACCAGTCTGTAATTTTCCCATTGCTCAGCAAAAATGTAGACATTTTGCCTACCTGAAGAGGACGAGATGAGCTTCGATCCCTCAACACTATTAAACCTCCTAAAGAGAGCACTGTCTGTCACGTAAATGCTATAATTAGAGCTTCAGTAGCCCAAGGATTTGATTTTGATGTGTATGAAATATGGTAGTTCATAGCAAGGAAGAATATAGGCATTTACTGAATGTAAGTCCTTATAATCTGCGTGGTTCTATACTTCTAGGTATCTGCATAGGATAATCTATAATTCAGCTTTTCTAACTTTTACTATTGTTTGAATTTTGTCATATTGTGAGACATAATATTTGGAATTTTGTGTCCATAGGTCGTTACTCATTGCTAGAATTGTATTCTATGTTATGACCTAACCTAATAATTTATTTTTTTGCTGTTATAGCTTGGAACTTTAAGATCACCGAGACAATATGGTCAATGCTACTAAAGGGCTGTTCATTTCCTGGTAAAGCATTCTTCTTCTTCCGCTTCAAAATATGTACCTCTATTTATGTCTCCATCCCTTAAAGTCTGTGTTTTCTTGAAAATTATATAGAGTAATATAATTAAATTAAATTTTATTTTTTTCATAAATATTTATGAGCACTTTTTCCTGTCATCTGTATCATCTGGGGCACTATCCCAATTTAGAGTACTTATTTTTAGGATAAAATACTAAAGACTATTGTAAGTGTGGGCATTCAAATGCTTAAATCATATATAAGTACTCGATGTAGGCACTTTGAGATATGCTCATATCACACGTCTTTTCTAGATAAGTGGTTCTGGGAGGTATGGTTATGATATTAATGATTTGAGTTGAAAGTGCTCTGGAGTCTTGAACTTCTGTCTTATATGTAAAGATCATACTTAATTAGGCTGTGATTGTTGACATAGATAGAGCCTTTTTCTAGAGGCATGTTACCTGCTAACTAAATTGTTTTCTTCGGGAATATATATGAAGTATTCAACATATTTTCTCTTTGCAAATATTCTCTGATTCTGAAAGACACTGCTTTTGTTTCTTCTGTTATGCAGTGACATACCCATGGCCCAGTTCATAATCAATTTAAACGAGACTCTGCCTGCGTCCGAAAGATTTATAATACATGTTTTGGATAGCACACATATGTTTGTTCAACCTCATGCAAGCGAAATGATTCGTTGTGCTATTTCTGAATTTAGGGACCAAAATTCGTACGAGAAGCCTGCTTGAAAGATCCTTGTCATCCACCAATATTAATGTCTTTCTTCTTATTAATAGATGGCTATACAATATATTACAAACTGCTGTTTTCTGTGTTTGCCATCAATGCAGAAGAAGTTAAAGCATAGATAACACTGATCATCAATTATATTTTCTTTACAATGTCTCAGTAAGTTTGATTCTTATTGCATCTCTGATCAAATAAAAATTTATGGGTAAAATTGACTGCTTTTGTCTTAGTTCTGGATAATTCTCAGTTGAGAGCCAGGATTTGGACCGATAGGGAATTGTTTATCTTAGAAGTGGTTTAAAATAAAATTACTTGTTAAAAGTGATATTTAGAGTATTTAGGTATTTGTGATAAAAATGTTAAAAGAGTTTTAAGTAACATTTTAATAATTATTTTAGTATGAAAACATGCATTTAAAACTAAGCATTACTTCTTTTTAAAGCACAAATAATATTTCTTAAATTTTAAAAATACGTCTCATAGATATTTTGGAACCTTGAAAAGTGTTTTGATTCTTTTCAAAACACTTTTAACCAAAAGGAAAAGGAAAAGTGGTTCTAAATGGACCTTTTATGTTTTCAAGCTTATAAGTGCTTTTGATTGAATCAATGGGCAGCTAAAGAAGCTCTTCTCATAAATGACAGAGGGTAAGAAATGGATTACGTCCAAAGTAAATTCAGAATCAAAACGCAACGCCCAAAGAATTTAGTATATCAAACTCTTCTACTTTCTACATTACATGCCAGAAAGAGCTAAAAGCCTATATCTAAACACCTATCAAGGCAATGCGGTAAACCTCAAGTGAAAAACAACATGCTGGTACTAAATAGCATCAAGCCATCAAGGTTACAGACGGAATAAACACGGTGTGAGACCTGACATCTGAAATACGATTGCACAAATATATTAATGTCAACTGACTTGTTATTTGAATCTGTAGGTAGTGAAGATCTAATCAATCATCTCCGCCGAATGAACCACCAGGCTCTGCACTTGAAATTGGAACAGCTGCAGTTGGTATTGACATGAACTCATGTTTCTGTTTCTTTACCTTCTGCTCATGTTGGTTCCCTGTCAGAAAACTGCCTACGACAACCTAAGGTATACCGAGGAAAGAAATATTAGAAGCACCTTACTTGATGTGCAACGTGACGGCAATAAATTAGTTAAAGGCTACAAGCTGAGATTGAGAACCTATCAATTGAATAGTGCTCTAGTAAGATTGCATAGTAAAAAAAAGCTAGAAACAAAATTGTGGCAGTAGCAATACCTGAACTGGACTTGCAGCTACCAATAGCCCAGCAACACCACCGCCTACAACTCGTCCATCTGGGCTTGCTAAAGAAACACTCATCCCACCAGCTCTGCTTCTTGTTCCTCCAGTATCATTCGGCATAAATGAGCCCGATAAGGAAAGTATTTCAAAACGACCCTAGAATAAAAGAGGGATGAATGGAGAATTAAAGAAGAGGTAACTAACAGAAACCTAAACCAGTTGCAATAATGGATAAATTATTTTAGAGAGCTTTAAATAGTAAGTTATTAATATGATGGGAAAGGAAGGGACTTCATAACATCACAGTCCCCACATTTTTACAATTACACTTGTCGTGTACGGGCAACAACAAGGAAGACATGATCACAATGGTCAGAGCAATTAGTAAATGCAAACCAAAATTTTCTAAAATGCGATCCATACTATTAGAGTAAAAATAAAAAATAAAAAGACGGAAATATGTATTCATTCAAGAAATAAAGGGCACCAGTTTACCTCATACGTCAATGTACCCCCAGATGAGTCAGGCTGTCTTAGTGTAACGCTTGATATCACACCATTTGCAGAGAGAATACATATAGCTCGAGGCCCTTGTTGAGAAAATGATATTACCTTCATCGTAACATCCTAAAAGAACGGATAAAATGATTGTTACTGTATAAGTGAAATTGGCAAATCTGTCACAAAAATTGGTAAAGATTATGATGGACTATAAAAATTTACTAAAATACAGTGGATTGATTACTTGTGATAAAAACAATGAAAAAAATATGGACTGGAGTATCTGTGTGTCTAATGTTGCTGTCCCCAACTATTTTCTTGTTCCAGATAGAAATATAGTAAATGAAAATAAAACACAATGTTCAATCACCTCGCCAGCGTTAACAGTGATGATATGAGGCGTAAAATTAGCACCAACAGAGCACGCAACCCATTCGCCTACAAAGTAAGTTTTTATAAGATTAGTGACCATAACAAAAGTTTCCCCGTACGGAAGCTGATTCACACAAAACAATGCAAAGGGGAAAGAATATATATCAAGAATTTTGTTACTGGCTAGAAAGTACAGAGTACAAACCTAATATAAAAACAATTTATCAAAGAGCACCAAGTTCTAAAAATCATTACATCATCCTACATCTTATATTTAAGTATTAAATCATAAATCTGACCACTTGTGATTCCTAAGTTGCAGGTAGTACATTTACTACAGCAAGTCAGTGACTAAATTCATTGACATTGTTAGAACTCAATCAAACCATCGTTTACCAAACCAACACAACAACAGTACAGTACATGTTCGTTGCTAAATATTGCTGATATTCGGTGCGTATCACATGTAGCACCACAGACAACAATATTAAGTAGTAAAAGTCATTTGAGAACGTTAATGACTGTATAACAAAATTAGTTAAGTGAAATCCATATCAAACAGCTGCTCAAAGCTTTAAAGCAATTATGAAGGGTTCAAGACTTTTAATTGAGCGCCGAAACATAACAAGGATTCTGTGTCATCCAAAGTTAGAAAATACAAAAACAAAAAAAGAAACAAGGCATGTAAGACGATTCCTACAACTCTCACTTAAAAAGGAAAAATAAATAAATTCAATATGGATCCACAAGTTTTTTTTGGTAATCAAAATGACTTTCGTTTCATCTCCTTAATATCAACACAGAGGTTCAGATATCACGTGCCATCTTCTTGATCTAAAAATAAGGCATGGATTTACATGGCTGCAAGCACTGATGTTTTACTTATGTACGCTCCTCTGTCCATATTATAAGATTCAATTATAGAATGACTTACTAACCTCAACCAATAAAGAGGAGCTCTGTTTGAGGAGCAGAGTTCTAAGTCCTAGCTTTTATTGAAACTCCCAAGTCCCAACAAACACAGTAAAAAAATACAATAGATATAATAAGACTCGGTCAAACAGGATATCAATTAACATCATAATCACACAATATCAAACTAGGAAACATTTCTCTGAGAAAGTCTCAAACTTTGGCAGTAGACTAGATACCAAGCTTGAAAAGAAGTCCCAAGCTCAAGACTACTCCCGACGACTTGAAGGCTTTGATAGGTATCTTCACTAAAAAAGTCAAGATGTGCCAAAGGAAAATAATAACAAGAAGATTCCATCAAACTCACTTATCTTTTGAGAGCTACCACAAAGCCAAGATCTCAATAAGAGCATCCAATCAAAGGATCACACCTAATAAACAAGAATCCCATAAACCCAAAACCATATACCCTCTTAAATAAATCCTCAGAAAAGCAACATTCCAATCCCCATATATAAACAACACAACCTAATCATCATAAGCATAGTATTTTTGAAAAACAAAGTCCCTGCACTTCAAATCGGAAAAGGTACATAGGTGAAACGAACACCTTCTATTACCTAAGTTGCCGAGCTCATATTTGGACTTGCTGAATGAATTAGACGGCTTCACTTTTCCACGTTTTCCCGACGAGAAATCGATCATCGGAGGTGGCGCTGAAGAGATGGGCTTTGGGGAAAGAGTCTTAGCAACAGACCCATCGAGTCCGGATTTCCTTGGCCTCCCTCTTTTCTTCTTAGCCGGCATGGTCAGAGAAGCTCCGGTAGGTGCTTCCGTCGACGTCGGTAGAGCAACTGGTTGAAGAGACGCTGATCCACCGGTGGGAGCCAGCGTCTTGGACCTTGGAGCTACATGATAGTCCGAAGGAGCATCTGATCCCACCACAGTAACCTCACTAATAGTGACACCTTGTCTTCCCTCCATACTTAAACCCCCCCAAAAAAGTATTTATTTCAACTCTCTATCAAAAACCCATTAATTAGTTCCTAATTTTCATTCATTCAAAACAAGCTAACAAATTTTCCAGAAAATTAAGAAGAAAAAAAATGAAAACCCAGAAAAAACAATGAAAGAAAATCTATGTAGCTAGAAAATTATGGCAAAACTATGAGGATGTTTACTTCAAAAGCTTTGTCACTAGAACAGAGTTAGGTGACAAATAGAACTTCAAAAGCTAAAAATTATATTTGGACAAGAAGATAGGATTGCATGGAGAAACAACGATTTTTTCGTTGTATCAGTGATTTTTGATTTTATGAATTGAGTGAAAATGCTCAAATAATAATAAGAAAACCCTTTTTTTTTTGTTAATCAGCTAATAGATGCCTAATTTTGTTAATATTATCCGAAAATCATAATTTAAAAAGTATTAGAATAAAATAGGAAAAATATATTAAATATTTGCATATGCATATTATTGTGATCGACTAATATTTAATATTTTAAGCTATATATATTCCGGTTTTGGTTGGAATCTAGTGACTTGATGATAAATAAATAAAAAATAAAATTTCAAATTGAAAGTGATTTTTTATTTATTTATGAAAGTGATTTCCTTTTTGTTGTTGTATACTTTTTGCTTATAAAACGGACAAAAGACGAAATAATTGTAATAATTGTTTTTATTATTATTTTATATTTTTATGTTTTTAGACTAAAGAAAAAGTAAAATTAGGCTGCCAAGGAATGAAAAAATTGTCTAGAAAAAGGGAAAAAGATAGGATGGCCTAACTGCCTAAGGTAAGCATCATCTTTGGCAAACATAATTTCGTAGAAGCAAGATAACAATAAATATTTAATACATCACCGTTCACATAAACATTAAAAGATGGGAAAGTTTTTATTTATTTAGATCCTTATACTTCTTTCATACACATTAATATATATATATATATATTATTTTGGTTTCGCCTCCAATAAGTACATAAAATTGAGTGACAAAGATGGTGTATTAGTGTTGTGTTGTTTATGTATACTAATCCTTAGCACTTGCTTTTACTCTACGATATATGCTCCCCGTTTATGCCGGGCTCAAATATTTTTAACAAAAATATTCAACACTAATCTATTTTTTAATCCATTATTACTTATTTTGGGTGTGATCGAGGAAATTAATTTTTTTATGAAATTCCTTTATACTCTTTATTTTAAAATATTAATTTTGAACACATGTATGTTATTAGATGGTGATCATAAATTGAAAAAGTTAATTTAAAATTTAAAAAATAACAAATAATTTAATTTATAGGAAAAAATATCATAAAAATATTTTAAAATATATTATTTATATAGTTTAGTCTCTTATGTTAAAACAAATATCATTTATTCTATTAATTTTATAAAAAAAAATTAATAATAAATTATATTATTTTAATAATTTTATAGTTAAACATGATTAAAAAATGAGTATTTAGCAATGTTAAAGTAACAATTAATATATAAAAAAATTCTCAAAACATTTAATTTTTTAATATTTATTAATTGTCACTATTTTATTCTAGTATCTTATCAATTTCTAATTTTTATTAAAAAATAAAATGTATATTAAAATAAATATTTATTTGAATTTTATTATTATTATTATTATTATTATTTTAAAATATTTAATATTAAATTTCATTTTTATCGTTGTTAAAGACTTATATTTTAATCGTGTTTTAATAAATTCACATAAAATACTTATATTTTAAATAAAAATAATATAATTTATGATTAATTAATTTTTTTTAAGAATTCCAGAAACTAAGTGACATTGATTTTAATGCGAAAACTAAACAATACAAATGATCTATAAAGATTTTTACACACTTTCTCTTAATTTATAATAGTAATGTTTTTTAAATGAAATTATAAAACTCATAAATATTGATGATAGAATTTGAAAAATTAAGTTTGTATGTCAAACAGTGAGATTTAGTGTCACAACATCACAATAAAATACAATCAATAATAAAATTACTTAAAAATGATATTTTTTACATCTTTTAAAGATTTAACAGGTAGACTATTTATTATGCAATTTATGTAGAAAATAAGCCACTTTGGAAACCAAAGCTTCAAATTCAAATAAGAAAATTTAAGTGTAGCCACTTACAAACAATATATATAGTGTAACATTATACAAGCTGTTATTTATCAAAATCTTATGTCTTTTTTTTTCTATTAGTTTAGAACTCATATTTACAACTATTTAAATTTGATTCCAACATAAAAAAAAATTGACTGATATATGTATGTGACTTTATTTATGGGATCTTTGAATTGGAAGTGAATATATGTATATCAAATAATACTAATATATGAACTTTAATAATTTATGTTAAATATCCATAAATAAAAGAAAAATATATAAATATGTTAAATAAATATAATCATAAAGTAAGATTAATAAAGAAAAACATCTATAAGTAGTGATAAATTGATATGACATTTTATATTGTTCATTTAAACAATTTCTTTTGATAAATATAGATTTTAAATAAGTAAAAAATGTTAAAAGAAAATAGAAGTATCAAATAGAACGATAGACATAAAATAAATAAAGGAAGAAAAGGAAAAAAAATTGTTACACGCTTATAATAGGTGTCAAATTACCAAAAAGTATAAGTCATAAAAGGTAAGGTTTTCTATAATTTAAGCTCTCTTAATTTATTTTATAAGTCATGTCAAATGCTTTCCTTATTCCTTAATAGAAAAAATACTTTAATAATTATATAAAAAATAGTAAATAATTATGTTATGGTTTATAAAATCATTGTTGAGTAAAATATTGTGGAGTAACTCATAAATAGTAATAAAAATAGATTGATAGATTACAGATATATTTTTATGTTATGGTTTTAATATTTTTTTTTTTTAATATTAAAAGAAAACGTAAAATATCAACATCTTATTTCTTAAATAAATATTGTTTGGTTAAATAACTAGTGTGGAGCAACGTAATAGAAATACACTAATAAATTATATATTTTTTATGTTATAATTTTAATAATTTATTTTTTTTATTTAAGGTATTATAAGAAATATAAAATATATTTTATTTGATAATGAGATGCAACTCTCATTTATTATATACAATAATAAAAACTATCATCTAATTTTTTATTCCTAACAAGATTATACCGTATACGATATATATTGACACAGCTCTCATTTAATGTATTTATATTATATATTAGTGCATATGACTGCCACTTGGTTGATACTCTTTTATAAAAGAAATTAAAAAAAATGCCAGTGGCACAAGAAACAATGAAAACCAGTGGTGGAATATCTTAGGGGCTGTATAAGACTATAGCTCCTGCAATTTGTTTTAAATAATATTATATATTAATTTAAAAGAATACTTTTATTATTATTTAATGTATATATTTATTTTCATATTATAATATAATTAATTTATATTATTAAGTAAGAATACATTATTTTAATATCTCATATTTTTAATTTAATATTGATACATATATAATAATTTATTACATATAATATTACTTATTAATTTAAATAAAATATGCTCTAATATATAAACATTGTGGATTATAATTTTAAAATTTGGTTAAAAGTTATTAATTTTTAATTAATATTTTTGTTTTCTAATTTAACTATTAATAAACTTATTTAATTTTTAAATACTTTTGTGAGTAAATGAGTTTAAAATATTATATCTTTTAGTTATTAAAATAACACAAAGATGAGCGGGTTTGAATTATTTTTAAGTGAAAATAGGGAATTGTAATTAATTTAAGTAGAATTATTAGAATTATTAATATTATTGAAACATTATTATTATTATAATAAATCGTGTTTAATTATAGATTTAAAATTGATTTTAAGAAAAAATTGAATTATAATGAATTATAATTACCGTATATTTATAATTTGATTTTTAAATTTTAAGTTAAAAATTGAGTTTAAATAGAATTAAAATTAAAAAATATTAAAAAAATAACGTCAATTGTACATATTAACCAATATAATGTAGAGTCTCTCTTATGTAACAATCTACGCTTGACTTATAGTGTCAGTTTTACTTATCAATCGATACTACACATTGCACGTAATGTCTAACACATAGAGCCAACGTTAAATGACTTTTTTTTTCTTTTTTTTCTTCTTTTCTTTCCTTTGATGGTTCTTCTTGATGTAATCCTTTATTTTCTCTATCATGCATTCAATATTTTTGATTATTTTTGTTCATTTTTAATCATTTTTGACGTCATCAATTAGGTTTTATTCTCTTTTCACTTTTTTATTTAAATACGTTTTTTTAAGTTTAACACTCGATATATTTTTATACATATTTTCTCACTTATCAAACACATTTTTTCTTTATTTTCTTACATTTTTAATTTTTATAAGTATTTTTATTAATTATTTTATTTTTTATTTTTATAATCAAAGCATGTACTATTTGTAAGGCATATCTTAGTGATAAATGCTCAATTTAATTCGATTTATCAAACTAACTTAAAAAATACTTGTGACTCAACTAATTGAACATATCAGATTATAATTAGTTTTTTTTAATGTTTTGATTTGATAAAGATAAGTGAAAAATATTTAAATAACTAAAATCTTTATATTTAATTAGTGGTAAATGATATATATTAATTAATACTTATCAATTAACAAAACAAATATGATTGTAATTTTTTTTAAAATAATTAAAATATTGTCTCTATATAAAAAAAATCTGAGAGAGTCATGATTGAAAAAAATAAAATATTTGAGTTGTAAATAAAAATTAAAAAAAAAATATATATATATATATAATTTTTTTAGTTGCTTGCATATGTATTTATTATAATATAAAAATAATATATTTTTATATATGTAAAAATACAATATATATATATATATATATATATATATATATATATATATATATATTTTAAAAGTTAAAAATAAAATTATATAAATAATTGTATTATATAAAAATCGGTGTAAAAAATAACTGTTTATAATCAAGCAAGATTTTGATTTTGATTTATAGTAAAATATGTAACATTTGATTGCAGTATATATTTGAGAACGGAAAATTATCGATGATACCCTTCAAGTTTTGTTTTTGTTTAAGAATACTCCTAATCTCTGTAAAAATGATTAAAAAAAATAACATTTATTAAGGATACTCTTAACCTTTTAACGGATGTTAAGCAAATCTGTTAAAACTAATTAAAGTCACTGACACTGAGTCAGAGGTGATTCAGAGTTCATAACTCCAACATTTTTTTCATTTTTTTTTTTTGTTGCATCCCATTTAATCTTCAACTGAAATCGAAACTGATTGAAAATTCAACAACAGTACTCTACATAGAAATGTAGACAACGAAGGAAGCTTGAAGATGCAACCTACTCATAGGGTCTGTTTGCTCAACTTTTCCAAAATATTCACACTTGTGTGAGAAATAAGAACAACTTCAAAGCTTATTTATTTAATTCAAAATTAAAATAATTTACAAATAAAATCATAAAAATAAAAATAAGGTATCTTAATAATTTATTTTATATGATTATTTCATTTAAACAGTTTTTGAATACTCTTATACCTATCCTCTACACTTACGGATATCTTTTGGTAGAATATTTCAAATTTATTTTTATAAAAATTAGACATTTTAATTTTTAAAAAAAGATAAAATAAACTCAATTAAAATATGTAAAATCACTCCAAAAACATAGAATACTGATAAGTTTAAAACATGATTTTTCAGCACAATTTCAACGTAAAAAACTTTTGGTTAATTCATTCTAAATTTGTCTAAAAACCTTAAAATAACAAACCATAAAATTCATATTAAACAAGAAATATTAAGATTTAAAATATGATACAAATCATCTAATTCCAATTAGTGAAACTATTTTAAACAACAAAAATATCCATTGGATTCTAAACAATTTTCCTTGCATCAATCTTACTTGATATATCCTTGTTAATGGAGCATAACTCTATCTAAAAACTTCAAAATGATAAATCAATTTTTGTTTCTTAAACTAGACATACAAAGCTTTAAAACAAGATATAATTTACTTAATTTTAAATTGTATAAACATTTCAAATAGTAAAAATATTGAGAGTATTTTCAACTTGACTCTAAAAAAACAACCCTTATTTAAATAGGTATTACTTTGCAAAAAAACTCTAAATTATAAACATTAAAATTTATCATAAAATAGACATCTATGACTTTCTAAAGAGATATGACTCAAGGTCTAATTTGTTATGAAATTCCTCCAACTTTTATTTCTTTCAACCACTACCAGACAACATATATTATCCTTATATATTTTTCTATTTTCCTCTTCTTAATTACTCTAATATTTTTGTACTCTATTCCAAGGGAAGAAAAATGACTAATAAAACAAGAAAAATGGTTATATCCATAAAATAAAGCTTATTAATTGTGAGTAAGGACATTTATTCTTCTAAGACCAAGGAAGAGTGTAATAAGGGCAATTATCTTAGCTGATTGAGCTTGGCACTTTTTTTTATTGTCTTGTGTTACTTAAGTAACGAGAATAGTGATAGTTCGTGTTAAAAAAATAATTTAATAAAAGACTTAAAAATATTTTTCTCATAATTTTAAATTTTTTAAAAGTTCAAATATTTTGATGATATTAAAAATAAAATTGTAATAATATTAAAATTGTGCACTTAATAAAAATGTTACTTTAATACAATTACAATTCTCTTCCCTTTTTATGAATTTTGTAATCCAAATTCTTATAACTTAATTAAATAAATTAATATATAACTAATAATTTATATATGTTAACTATAAAAATTATTAGTTATAAACTATAACAAAATAAAATGTTTTGGAAATTAAGTATAATTTAATAATATAAAATTTATTTTAACATGTTAAAATTCTAAAATTTAAGTCTTAATAACGAGAAGTGTGATATCAAATAATAATTTTTTTTAACCTTTTTTTTGTCACACTAGCCATATTAGAAGAGAGATATGCTAAAAATGAAATAATTATAAATTAAATGTTAATTTATACTGAATTATGAATCGTAGATGTATCAAAAGTAACATCTTAATTTTTATTAAAATACTATGCATATTATTACTATATATTTTACAGCATATTTTTCAAAATTATTCCGTATTTTTCATTGTCCATTTTTTATGTCGGATTTAATTTTAAATAAAAAAGTGTTTGTTTCCTAGCGTAAGTCTTTTTTTCCCAGCAGAGAAGGAGATAGATCGATGTATGATTAAACCATATCAACTAACTATAGATTTGTAGTTTCTTTTTTATTTATTAAAATTTATAAATTAAAATTATAAAAAAGCAATTTTACTAACACAATATTAGATGAACCACATTTAACTTGTAATTAATATTCAAATATGTATGCATTTATTTAATATATTATTTAAAATGAGAAAAAAGAAGAAGGGAGAGTGAAGCATTCCAACGAATAAGCTTATAAAGAGCTCAATACAATAGAACAAAATTTTCATTTAAATGCTACGCATGTTCTCTAAAAATAAGTAAAGAACAAAACTAAAAATTTTAGGAAAAATTAGTTCAAAAATGACTATATATTACAAAATGAATGTAAAAATTTATTTATTATATATCACGATCGATATATTATAATATTATTGATAATATTATTAAATTTATATAACCTTATTAAATAAAAAATTATCATAATAATATAATTATGATATATAAAAGTGTTTTATATCCTTATATAATATATATAAAAAGAAAAAAATTATATATTTCGTTTTTGGTTTCACGATGAGACAAGATTGATCACAAAATAATGCTCACAATTCAATTATTTTTAATTTATAAATAAGCCTAAAAGTGATGTTTTAACCCTGTTCGAGTTATTTTTCTTTGCGAGTTGTTTTTTGTTTTATTTGAAATCTTCTTATGAATTTGCAAAGGGATTGCGAGTGCATTTCAACTCTCAATTTCAAAATGCTTTTACCTTTAAAAGCATTTTATTTTATGTTTGACTTGAAATTTGAAGCAATTTTAATAATCATGCATCACACTTAAGCACTATGAAGTGCTTTTTTAAAGAAGTAAATCTCACATTTTTTTAATTAACTTTCCCATATTGTTATGAATAATGTTGTAATTCTTTTAGTAATTACAACAAATACAAACATTTTAGAATCCTGTTTACAAACTACCACTCCACAAGTGCTTTCGATGCATTACTTGTTTTCCTATAAAATCACTTCTAATATAAAACGCTTCTTAAAAATAGTTTTAATTTGAACCCTTTTTTTATTAGTGCATCTAAATGTGATCTAGAATTATTAAATTATTTCCAAACATCTTGTCCTATTATGACCACACTGGCCCATATGCACCGAAAACTTACTAGAAAAAATGTTGGAACAAATTCACCATTCACACTTAGTGTCTCAGTTCAGTACATATACCATTAATTAAGTGATATTATGTTAGTGTATTTGCATATTTATAATCATTTTTTTCCATTCATCTTAACAAATTTTTGTTTTTTTAATTCTTAAATAATTGACATAGCACCATATGATTGATGATACATGCACTAAAACACACAAAATGGGATAGAAGAATCTTTTAAGAATCTTAAGTTATATTTTGATTCTTTTATAATTTTTATTTATAGATGATATTGATGAGTGTTTAAAAAACAATAATATTTTGTGATTTTATTAAGCTTAAATGTAACAAACATATTTAACAATAATATATTTATGTAATAATTTATACAAATATATAAATTTTAAATAACAGTTATATTTTATTATATTTCAAATTCTTTTAGTTTCAAAATATATAAATTTGTAATCCTTACATAAAATGTCAAACAATTTATAAAATGTATAAAACAATTTGAAGAAAATATAAGATTATAACCTGCTTTCATTTAATTGACATGAAGCTCTTTACACTAACATTTTTCCTATAAATACAAACCTAATTAGGTTTAGTCAACTTTTCATATTTTGTTTCAAGTCATCCATGTTATAGTTTTATGTTAGTTTTTAAGTTAACTGTTTTATCATTATGTACAAATACTGATAGAAAAAATCCTTCAATTATAAATATGATTCAAGAATTTGAAGAAGGTAATGACAGTCTATTTAGAGATTTAAATCATTTTTATCAAGAAGTGATAATTTTATTGTTATATCTTTTATTTTTCTTTGTAATATGATATCTTTTATAGTTGAATTGAATTTTGTTAATAACTATGTTTTATTAATATGTATATAGGATTTTAGTCATTATTTTCAATGATTGAAACAATCATTTTGTGATTTAAATAAAAAAAATTAGATTTATTTATTATTAATCATAAATTCATGATGAGTCGAATCTTGATTTATGTTAAAGAAAATAATTTATAATTAAATATTAGACACATTATTTATGCTTAGTTGTAATAAGAGTTTATCTTAATTTTGTTGATTTATATTAATTTAAATGATTAAAAAATAACTTTAATTATAAATATTAGACACATAACTTAATTTATTATGTCTATGAAGAGTTATGTTTCCTAAAATTCCATACACATTCATCAATTTAGGCTCGTCATAGTTTAATATTATATAATTTAATGTAGAATTTTACAATTATGTTATGACAACTAATAATTTGTTAGAGTGTTTAAAACTTTTATTTTTCTTAATTAAATTTAAAAATAAATTAATTTTTTAAAACCACCACAATTTTTTGAGAGACAATCTTAAGAGTATATTTATCTCTTATTATAATAATTCTTACATTTATGAGTTTTTTATAAATATAAAATTTAACTATCAAGTTTTTTTACATTAGATATAAATTATGTTTTTTTTCATTTGAAATCTTTAAATTTATTACAATTAAAATTTTATTTTATTAAATTTTACTTGATAAAAAATATGTTTTATAACTCTTCATAATACAAGAAGTTTGGAGTATATTGGAACGGAAGATATTGTAACTTAAATTTTTCCTTGGTTTTCTTTACCACTCTAATAACAAACAATATAATGATTAATAAGAAATTACAAGGGAGAAACGAGAAACATCAAACAAAAAAAAATATTATACTAACATAAAGTATAAAACAATTAATAAAAAAAACATCTTAACAACATTAAATATAATATGATCAAAATTTGATATTAAACATGTTTAATTGACCAAAGTTAAATTTAAATGATCGACATTAAATGTAAAAGATTTAAACAGTTGATTTTTTGAAATAAGAATATAGAAAGTGAATATAAAGTATGTTAGTTTTGTAGTTATAAGTTTTAATAACGTTATAAATATTGTTTTTTTTTTAAGAAATACCCTAATCACTTTCTATTCATCTTTTTTATAATTTATGCTTTAGATCTTACCCAATTGACGAAGATATTTCCATGTTAGAATGGGTTCTCTTTGCTAAGGTACGTTTCAGAGTGTAGAAGAAGGTTGTTAGTGAAGTTCCTGAGTTTGATACAAGTATTGTTAAGTTTCTGTAACCGACTCTAGTGAGGCTTTTTAGTAAGGCTTACATAGCTAGTATAAGTAGCATTGTATTGTACACTGTGTTACTATGGAATCAATACATCTACTTTATTCCCCGTTCTCTTCTTCTTTCTTCCTCTCAACCTTAATTATCAATAGTTTTATTTATTTTTCATTCAAGTTAAATAAAATTAACCTAATTCTATATTTTTATATATGATTTTGCATAATTTTATTTTCGTACAATTTATTTTTTGTATGTAGTTTTTATCTTTTTATTATTATCTTATATAAAAATATAAGATAATAATATTTGAAAGATTAATAAACAGTTTACGAAGATGATTGAATGTATGAATGCATTTATGACATCAATTCAAAACACATGAAAAACTATTAAAAATGTGAAAGAGTTTGTACCTTTTGAAAATTATATATATATATATAGTAATTAGAGAAAAAAGGAAAATAGAGTTTCACATTTATTAAAAATAATATTATGATATAATTTATAGAGATTATAAATGTTTTAATTCATAAGTTAAATTTTTAAGATTAAAAAATTTATGATTTTTATAAATTTTCAATTAATATTAGAATTTTATTCAATTATATTAAAAATCTTAAACTCACTTAGAAAAATAAAAATAGAAACTTGTATAAAGAAAGAAGACAAATGACTTAAAAATATAATAAGAATATGTTAAAAATATCTCAAATTAGAATAACATGATACATCTTTTAAAAATTATAATTAAGTGTTTTTAGATTAACTTTTACAATTAAAAATAATCATAATCTTTGTGAATTTTGACATGCTAAGGGAACATGGCATTGACCAAGAAAATGCAAATTAATTAAAAACAGTAAATTGTTCTCAAGATATTTATAATCCTTTTATATATATATATATATATATATATATTACAAAAATTAAGGGTAGATAAGAACAAAAATGAAAATTCAAGTATTCAACGATTCGGAATAATTTAAATAAAAAACAAAGTGGCAAGTTCGATGCACATATTTTTAGAAAATTAAATAATCGAGAATATTGGCCTGCTAAATAATAAAGTTTCCATCCACGTATTTAAATTGGTATTCAACTAATTAAATTTAAATAAGTTTTTAAATTGTAAATTTGGGAAAGCGAAAGGTCGAAAATATAATTTTAATATTGTGGGGGAAGTTAAAATCTATACTTATTAAAAGATAAATTTACACTTGCATTGTGGTTAGATATATATATATATATAATATAGGGCAGTTACGTTGGGTTATTGGAAGTCGAAATCAAAAGACAAAAACCGTAGAAATATTTCGTAGTGATGGAAATTGGAAGAAAGACATAATTATTATAAAATATATATTTTTATTATATAATTAGTATGTCAGATTAATTATATACTATAATTTATTTAAAAGATTAAAACACCATTGAAATTAGATGGTATATATGTAATGCTTTTGTTAACCATATATTCAATTAATTAAAATTAATTTAATAATTTAAAAAAGTTGATAAGAAATTTTAATAAATAACAAAAAAACTTTAAATTTATTTTTAATTCAATTTCAATTTCTTTCGACATTAAAATGAATAAAATTCATAAATTATTCGTGAAGAAAAAATTTACTTATCTCTCACCTATATTTTTATGTCTTATTTAAATAAAAATTATAATTTATATTTATTTAGCTCTTTTTTTTTAATTTTAAAATTAATTATGTCTAACTTAAAAATAATATATTAAATTATTTATTTTCAAAAATAATTATGTTAATTCAAACTTTCAACTTAAAATTTATTATGCAAATAATAACTTGATTAAATTCCCATATCAATAACCAGAAGAATAGTGAAAATAAAAGGGTTAGAATCTAGTGAGGATATTAATATTTCCCCCTAAAATTCTTATTAAACTTTTCTTTTAAAGGATCTTAGATATGTTGTTTGTAAGAATTGTTAAAAAAAAAATTATCACTATTACATTTTGCATCATGTTGAGCCTCTCTTTTTTTCTTTCTTTTAAGAAAAAAATAATTGTCTATTGTTTTTATTTTCTATCAAAGGAAGAATTTCATATTATAGCAGCTATTTTTGATATTTTAGACATGTTTTGTTATATTTTAGTTATTTTGTTTTTAAATTTAAAATTAGATTATATATATATATATATATATTGTTTAAATATGTCTACAATTGAAAAACGTGAGTAAACGATAAAATTAGATTAAAAATCTGTCATTTTATTAATATGAATGATCATACATATTTGAACTGAAAGAGCCAAATAATAAAGCGTAAGCCAAATTTTATATTATTTTTATTAATTATTATGATTATTTAATTGTATTTTTATTTTTATTAATTTAAATATTTTTGTATCATTCATTTAAGAAAATTATATTTTTTTTCTAAAAAAAATTGTTAAAAATGTTCTCATTTTAAATTTTTTCATAATTTTTATTTATTTTTTCGTAAAATAAGAATCTTATTTGTTATTTAATATATCTAATAGATTTAAGATATAATATTATCTTATCTTATTTAAATATAATTTAATCTCATTTTATTTGATCTAAATTGCAACTTTAATGTAACTAATTTTAACATAATATTTTATAATTTTATAATTTAATTTTAACATTATAATTAATAATTTATTATTATTATTATTATTATTGTATTTTTATCTATCTTATTTATGTCCATTTAGAAAAAAAATAATTGAAATCTCAACTACTATCATCTCATAAAAAATCAAATGAAATGAAATAAAATAATTTAATAAATTTTATTAACATTACATTCTAATTTATCATTTTATCATACAATGCCTTTTTTTATAATTGGTTTTCACATCAATAGAAGCTAGAAATTTAGAATTGAAATCTTGGGCTGCAAGGACGCCTATAGGATAAAGCCCAAAATCTTCAAGTCTAACCAAATCTGAGATCTAGTTTGCTGGAAGAAGTTCGGCTTTTGGGGCCTATGCCCAAAAAAATGGTCTTAAATGGTTGAGATATATCCTAATAGGCCTTTGTCTAGGTAAACGGGATATCGATCTATTGTTTTCTCCCGATAAATACACATTTTGTTATGTTTTTAAAGTTGTGACATTTAAATTCAATTAGTACAATAAAAAAATTAAAAATAGTTGAAAATTTATGCGAACATTTTAATTGGAGCTGTGCATGCGACATCTTGATCATTAATTACCATCAAATACAAAGATGTATGTCTGTGAACACTTTAGGTGCTTTGTGTGAGGAGAAACTTGAAACTTTAAGATATCTACTACTTGATTATGAAGTTACTGAAAATGGGTATGTTGAAAGAGATTTATAGATGAGATTATACCTTATGATTTTGCTTTGTAATTAAAAGGTCGGATGATTAACATTAGGTAAGTGTGGGACAGAAGGACAGAACTTGTGGAAGAAACTAGTGGTAATCTAGTACTAGCAAACTTGAAAGACTAGAAATGATAATATCTTTCAAAATGTTGAAAAAACTTTGGAGGAAATGTTCCTTTTAATTCACCGTCAGTTTAATGAATTAGAAACTATTGAATATTAAGTTTGTAATATGCTTTATGATTTGGGCAGGTTAGTGTATATTCTTACCTTTTTAAGCATTTTGTGTAAGTACTTAACCTTAATTTAAGCCTCGATTATTCTAGGAATGCAGTAACTTTCGATTAAAAAAATGGTTGAAAATCTCACTTTTTTTTTTTTGCATGTGATTAACATTTGTTGTACAAAAAGAACGCACGAGTAAAAAAAATGAGGTGATTAAATTTTTCATCAATTGCTCAATTCAAATTATATATTCGATCATAATTGTGATAAGAAAATCGTACCACCATCATCGTCGTATATTTTTATTTTATAATGACTAGGGTTTTTTTTATTGGTTATAATACTTATGATGCTGGAACAAATACTACTTACATGTGTGTGTCAATCAAGTATAACACGATCTGTTAACTATTCGGTACATTAATCCACCAAATTTTAGGCCACTAGTTAATAAATTATTAACCAACGTGAAACACTACTCATTCTAGTATTCTTTGACACCCTTGTCTAAACGACTAGTTAAATCACTTATTAAGGATTTTTATAACCAAATCCTAAAATATTCAATATGAATATTTTATTTTATTTTGTTAGAACCCCCTAAGAAAGTTAAGATGAGTGATAAATTGAAAATCACTTAAAGAAAAAGATTAGTGGATATTAGTCCTTAATTCAAAAAAAAGTTAAGATAAATTGAAAATCACTTAAAAAAAGATTATTGGATATTAATCATTAATTTAATGAATAAAACAAAGACTTTAATTTAAGAAATAAAACAAGAAACTAAATTTAAGAAATAAAATAATGAATTTAATTAAAGGAATAAAACAATATGTTTAATTCAATAAGTAAAAATAAAACAAGAAACTAAATTTAAGAAATAAAATAATGAATTTAATTAAAGGAATAAAACAATATGTTTAATTCAATAAATAAAACAAGTAATCATTAAATGAAGGAATAAATCAAGTAATAATTAATTTAAAAAGTAATTGAAGGAGTAAAATTTTCTTATAAATAGTTATACAATTGTAATGAAAATATAAAGAAAATAATACAAACTATATAGCTCTTTTATATAGAATTATTTCTTGTTTTTTAAACAAAAATACATTAATCAATTATTTAATCATGAATTAAAATCATTATCAAATACTGGTTTTATTTTTTTATTTTATTAAGCACTGTTACGGGTTATCCCCTTCACTTTTCGTCTAATAATAATAATAATAATTAATTTTCCTAACGTACTAGCTTGGTAGATGAAGAAATAATATTACTATATTCAGTTTCTAGAATGAACTGGCCGTTTGCCTACCTCTATGCCATTAAATTGCATTAATAATGTGTATATTATATTTATTTCATAATCATATTCATTACTTTCCTTTAAGTAAAACAAATTGATAATTTAGGCATTTGTTATAGAAATATTAGAATTAAAAAACTCTAAATTTTCTTAAAGAAATTATTCATTATTTTTAAAATATAAGATAATATTAATATATTCATTTTCTAGAATTAACTGGCCGTTTGTCTTCCTCTTTGTCATTAATTGCATTAATCAGGTGTAAATCATATTTTTTTCATAATCATATTCATTATTTTATTTAGGTAAAACAAATTGATAATTTAAATATTTGTTTCATAATATTATGGTCGGAAAACTCTAAATTTTCTTGAAAAAATTATTTATTATTTTTGAAATATATGATATAATATTATTCTAACCCGATAAAATGCCCACGAAAATACACCCAAATTTGATGTAATAATATTTTATTTGATAAATTTTATTTTCTCTATCTTATTAAATATAATCTTCATAAATAACACTTCTCATTGCAGTGTTATCAATTGAATTGTGAATGCACGTGTAGATATCATATTTTTTACTCCTAGAGTAATACGTTAATGTGTTTATTTTCGACAAATAACTTGTTTTGTACATGCATGCAATACTTATTTTATAAATTATTTTGATTGTGGAAAAGCTAAACATACTATTGATCATCGGAAGTAAAACCATATGAGAAACAGATTAAAGGTAAATACATTAGTGCATATGACAAGATTTGAACTTCAAGGGATGTTTGTTACAGTACAGTAATAAAGATTATGTAAAATTATATATTTAGTGTAAAGCGAGATTTTATTATAAAAAATAAAAATTATATAATTATATATAAATTTAATATTAATTGTGATAGTATGTCTTAAACGATCTGTTTGAAATATTAATTTTAAAATTATATGTTTAGATTTTTTTTATCTTAAATTAATTTTTAATTTTTTTAAAATATAAGAAAAATAAAATAAATAAATATTACTTTAATTAATTTTTATAATGAAATTATTTTGATAATTGACAAAACTACATAAAAGAAATTAAATATTATTTTGTTAAAATATTTATTATTAATTTTATACGACTATATTATACAGGTGGTTACCAAATATTATATAAAATAATTATAATATAATTTTATCTAATATAATTATAGTTAATATGTTTAATATGATACAATAAACATTACCTAAAGATTAAGTAGGGTGATAAAGGGTAGTGATATTATCGTACACGAAAATTGTTATTTGCATCATTATATTCATGAAGTGACTTGTTAATATAAGATTATATGTTATATTGAGAATATAAGAAGTTGCTAGAAGTCAATTATATTAACATGTGAAGTGTTGTATCAATTTTTTTTGGGAAAAAACAAAATAGTAAACATTAACATCTCTAACCACAAAATAACATCTATTATAACTCATATATTTTTGCTATAAACTTTTTTTAGAAAATTAAAAAAACAATATCTTTAAAATTTATAACAAGTAAAATATGACTCAAATAATATTGAACTGTTTTTAATTAGACAACGTTTCACATTGAACGAGTTTATTAGTCGTATTTTAATTTGAACGGAGTTCAATTCTACATCTTAAATGTGAAATGATGTAATATATTTTTTTTAATAGTAAAAATATAAGAGTTAAACATAATAGATTTTATTTTTTGTGGTTATAAGTTCTGAATGACTTATTTTTGTTATTTTATAAAAAAACAATTTATCCCATCATTTCATTTTTATTTAATATTGTTCAATTTAAATTACTATTATTTAGAACCGTTTAATATTAAACTCTATCTAATTTAATATTAATGAATTGATATTTTTATTTTTATAAGTTTTAGTATTATTATTATAATTAGTTAAAAAAAATCATTTCCGTCATAAGATAATCTTACAATTGTTATTGATTGTTCACATTGTATAACACTCATAAATGAGATTGCTTTCACTGTAAATATTTTATTATAGATTTATAAAATAATCTTATAATTGTTATTAATTCATTATTCATGTTGTATAATACTCATAAATGAGATTGTTTTCTTTGTAGATCTTTTATTATATATTTATTTATTTAAAAGGTAAAATTTTAATAACTTAAAATACTACATTATCATTTATACTTATGGATGAATGAATGTATAATTTCTAAGAGACTAAGTGGGTTATTTATAAGTAATACAAAGAAGTATGTAAATGTTCTTCCTGTTAAATCAACACCAACATAAAAATTGAAGGAAATAGAGAAATAAATAAAATGATTGTAGGTTGTAGAAAATAGAAGTGTGTAGATAATATTTGTGTGGCTAGTATTATTTCTTAGTTTTATATTTGTATGGTGGAGATTGCATAGTGAGAACTATAAATAGTCTACCTTGCATTTGGTTTAATCATTTTATAAAAAACAAATAAGTATTTGTATTATTAATTTGAGTGTGAGTTAAGAACTTTCTCTTTAAGTATTTTTATTTCTCTTTAATTTGTGAGTTGACTTTGAAAGGCGTTATAACGAATATAATACAAGTAATTTATTTACTTGTTTAGATCTAATATTAGTAAATTTAGAGTTATATATTCTAAATTTTACTCAACAATTTACTCACTAATTTCTAAATATTCCTTCAATTATTACAGCTCCTTAAATGTGAATGAGAATACTTATGGATTTTGTATTATCAGCTAGATGTAAAGTGTTGTACAAAGAAAAAAAGCATATAATAGGCACATATTGTCGATAATATTCCATTCCACAAAACACAAATAAACATTCCATTAGCTTCCAAGATTGTTGTAACAAATATATTGCAAGTTCAATTCTTAGATTTGTACTAATCATACTAGCTAGATTATTACATATTCTAAAGGAATATATAGTATTGATCATATGACGCTTAAGCTCTAGATATACTACCCAAAGTACTCATCATAATTGCTTTTCTGATTCTTTTCATACATTGGATTCCAATGTTTTTAATTACAACTCTTTCATATTTATAATGAAAACAAAACGTTACCAAGATTCCACCATTTTTATATATATTCCTTGAATTGACAAACTAACACTGTAAAAGCTGTATATCTAACATTTAAGTCACTAAATAGTAATCTAAAATTTCATTAAATTTGTGAAATCGGATAATAGAAATCTTAATTCATCTATGGTATCATATTTTTTAAACTAATAGACCTTTAATTATTACAAATGATACATAATTGGATGTTCATTAGATTTAAAAAATGGGACAATACAGTTATATTATTAAGTTAATTTGAAAAATAGGATATCAAATATATTTATATAATTTTAATTTCTTAATTTTAAAACTTAATACTTTTTTTTTTACTATTTTAAAGTTAATAAATTTAAAAGTTTAATTTATCCGTCCTAATAAACTTTTACATTATTTTTCAGAATTTTCTTTTTACTTTGATATACCAAGATTCAAGACTATCGGATCGAATATATATAATGCATGTATAATTGTGATTTTGAAATTGGAATTCGGAACCACGTTAGGGGGGATGTTCTATCCCATCGTCCCACTAGTTAAATATATATGGCTGTATATTATAGACAAAAAATGTTTTTATCATATTAATTACCTAATATATAAGTATAAAATATTAGGTAAAATTATATTGTAAATAATCATATATATATATAAAAGAGATAGGGTTAATAGCACACGTTTATTTATATAATTTATTACAACTTTATATATCAACTGTTTGGATTTATATAAAAGTGAAGAGATAAAATTTATCGGTAATTATAATCATTGAAATTTAAATATATAATAAATTGTATAATAATTAGGGGTATTTATTCTATATTAAACAAGTACAGACTACGTATATCATAGAGTAAATAATGTGATTAATAATACAGGAAACACTGCATTATAACATTTCGAGCTTTAAGATATTTAATGCAACGTGCCACATTATATATTCTTCAAATCCTACCTATTTTTGTTCAAAGAAAAAAATCCTTCCTATCAGAGAAAAAAAAAACTACCGATATATGTATTTGGAATTAAGCTCTGCTTTATTATTTCTGCCGATATATGTCTAATCTCCGGCCACACTCTTCCTTTTTAACAAATGTTTCTTTTAGTTATGAGATTATGTTATTAATTATTATTTTTCTATCGACCTTCTTTATATATTGTGCATTTGTGTTTGGTATTTATTGGGACAATTTTATAAGTTTTATTTAGTAGTTAAAGAATGATATTAATCACAGTATGTTATAAAAGTAATATAATTATCTTAATAGATAAATATCTAATAATTGTTTTTTATTTATTTTAAAGAGATAAAAATTAAAAAATTATCTTTATTTATTTGAATAAATCATCTAACAAATAATAAAAGATAAATATCTATAAATAATAAGATTCAACAATACTATAGATATTTATGTATAATATTACAATAATTTAATCTTAATTAAATAGAGATAATATTTATGATATTTATGTATAATATTACAATACATAATTTCATATCTTAGATTCAAGATTAACATATACTCTATTTTATATATTACCATTATTAATTTAAGAATCATAAGATGTAGACTCTCTCTTGGTTAATATTATTAAAGTAATATTAATATATCTTATAGTTACTAAACTTAATGATGATAAGATTTATGATCACTTCTTAAATTTGTTCAAGATATTAACAATTTATTATCTTAATGATTTAAAAAAAATATAAGTTTTATTTGATGTTGATAAAAATCGATATCAATAATATGTAAAATAATTTTTAAAAGGAAATATAACATCAAAATATTTTTTTATTATATAATTAATTTTTAAAAAATAATAATGAGATTGTTTTATATATTTTTTCTTTTTGTATTAGACCCCATTCATAAAAAATAATAATATGTCTATATTTACATTAATATATAGGAATCTGAAAGGAAAAAGTCAGGCTAATGCTGGTTAGTCGGCACATGTACCTGCTCTTTTTGTTTACAGGTTTAATTTTAACATAAATTTTTTTATATAAAATTTTTTATTTTTAATTCGTTTAAAAAAAAATACTTTTTTTATTTTTTATATATTAAATAATTTTTTTTAATATTTTATGAAAATAAATATATATTTTGTAGATTAAATTTAAAACCATATTAAATAATATGTATTTGATGGGTGTCTTTTAGCATTATAAATAAATGTTTAAGATTTACACTTATTATGATTTTTTTTTAATTTTTCATCATATAACATAGGACATTAATAATTTAGTCCTAAAACTTCGTGACGAACATTCAGAAGATGATATAAAACAATTTTATTTTATAAAAAAAAGTTTTCTATTTTTTTGAAAACAACTTGAGGAAATTATAGTTCTTTCAATTAAATATAAATATATATATATATTGGAGATTACAACTATTACCATCAAAATAAGAAAATAAATCTTAACTGTACGTACATGCATGGACATGGCACAAAGATATTAATAGCACATGACACACTAGATAACGACTGCAAATGGAATAAAGTAATTGCTATAGATAATAGGAACAGCAACTGTTCTAGAAAGAACAACTGTTCTAGAAAGAACAACTGTTGCGACTCACCAAATTAATAACTAGCTTCCCTTGGATACTTAATCTAATATTTTATTTATACTTAATAAATTATATATTATATAATATCATATAAGCTTAATTTTATTTAAAAATAATTTATTAATTTTAAATAATTTAAATTTTAATGTATCTATTAAGGTGTATATTTTTAATATGTATAAATATAAAAATAATATGTATTATAATAATATATTAAAATAAATATAATGGTAAAATATTATCTAAAAAATATGTATCTATATAATTAATTAATTATCATAGATTTAGATACATTTACTTATATTTATTTTTTATTCTTGATGATATAACATAAATATTCTTACACTACTACAAAAAGGAGCATTAAAGTCGGTTAAAAACCGACTTTAAATTAAATGACTTAAAGTGTAAAGTCGGTTCAAGGTGTGAACCGACTTTACGTTTAAAGTCGATTCACTGGATGAACCAACTTTACGTTTAAAGTCGATTCACGCGGTGAACCGACTTTAACTTTTTTTTTTAATTTATTCATTTTCAAACTGTATTCGAGCAGAAAAAAAAAAACAAAATCAATTTAGCAAACAGTTCAAATAATACAAATATTTAAAAAATAAAATATTAATTAATAACAGAAAAATTACCATGGTTTTGTTCTATTTTATTCAAGATCGTCATATTCTTCTCCTTATGTTATATTACAAACCTACATATATAATACAACAATCTATACACATAAATAATAACACATAATAACAGAAAAAAATATGAATAATAGGGGATCTAAAAGATTAGTTAGAGAGGAAGAAAACTCACTAACCGATGTTGGAAATGGTAGTCATAGGTGGCCGAAAAATGAGAAAAAATGGAGGAGGAGGTTTTCGATTTTTTAGAGTTCTACAACGCTGAAAATAGCTTCTGTCTGGGAAGAAAGAAGAGAAAATATTTATCCACGCATGTAGCGTCGGTTGACACCTAGAACCGACGCTACGTCCAACGTGGATAGCGTCGGTTCTATATCGAACCGACTTTAAACCAATTTAAAGTCGGTTTTTGAAAAAAAACGACTTTACGTATCGACTTAAATACCCATTTTTGTAGTAGTGTTATGTTATTTTTTGGTGATAGTTTTCACAATATATTTTATTTTAACGAATGGTAACATAACTTCTTCGTGTTATATTATTAAGAATAAATTTATTTTTGATTTGTTATAATTTTGATGTTATCAAATCTAATGATTTTGGTTTCTTATTTTCATATTTAAGAATAATTGTTATTATTTTCTAAAATTATAGATATAAATTTAAGAATATTTTACATTCCTAACTTTGATCAAGACATAACAAATTAAGTCAATATGAAAGAACCTCTAATTCAAGAAATTGGAACAAACTCTATCACCTCAAGAACTCATGTCAATGAGAAGATCCACTAGGAAAACGAGAAGTGCAATAGTAGATGAATACGTTATATTTCTCTTAGAACATAAGTTTGATATTGGAGTGATGAAAGAAGATCCGATCAACTTATGCCAAGATATGGAAAGTTCTAACTGTCAAAAGTTGATTGATGCCATGAATGAGTAGATTAAGTCCATGAAGGACAATGAACTATGGGATCTAGTCCCATTTCCAAAAACTGTGAAACCCATTGGTCGTAGTTGGATATTTAAAACCAAGAAGGATTTAAAAGGCGATGTACAAAAATACAAAACTCATTTTGTCGCACAAGGTTTTACACAAAAAAGGCATTGACTATAAAGAGATTTTCTCTCTGATTTCTTTGAAAGACTTTTTCAAGATTATAATGGCATTAGTAACACATTTCAATCTTGAGTTACATCAGATAGATTTAAAGATGACGTTATTCAATGGTGACAATGATGAAACAATCTACATGATGCAACCGAAAAACATTTTGTTGGAAGACCCAAAGAATATAGTTTGGAAACTTCATATCTCGACGATGGTATTTCAAGTTTTATAAAGTGATTATCTTATTCATTTTTTAGATGATTTTGGTAAATGATTGCATATACCATAATTTTTGTGGGAACAAGTATATTTTTTTAGTTTTACATGTCAATAACATTTTTCTTACTAACAACAAATATGCTTATTGCGCGAAACCAAGAGATCTCTAGCTAAGAATTTTAAGATGGAAAATCTTGGTGACGTTTTTTTGTATTAGGCATACATATATGTTGAGACCACTCTTAGAGTACTTTAGGATTATTAAAAAAAAGATATGGTATACATAATTACAATTCAACTGATACCCTTGTTGTTAAGAGAAACAAATTTAATCTTAATAAGTGCCCTAAGAATGATTTTAAGGAAAAGAAAAGGGACAAGATTCCTTATGCATTAGTAGTAATGAGTTTGATGTATGTTTAGTTATGTACACATTCAGATATCGCATACATTGTTGGAAGGTTTGGTAGATATTTAAGCAATCTAGGATTAGACCATTAGACGACAACCAATCGAGTCTTACGGTACTTATAAAGAATAAAAAATAACATGCTCACTTATCGAATATTAGATCAACTTGATATAATTGGACTACATTGTTAGATGCGAAGATAGTATGAATTCTACGTTGGGCTATGTATGCCTTCTACTTAAGGGAGCTATCTTTTGAAAGATTGTTAAACAGTCTATTATTATAGCCTCTTATATCATGAAGGTAAAGTTCATAACATGTTATAAGGTATCCAATCATATAATATGGTTGTAAAATTTAGATGATATTGAAAGATTACTTAAGTTATTTTCTCACAATAAGTTAATAGTGTTATATTCCACTAACAATAGAAACTTGAAGAAGTTGAAGCATATAAATATTAAGTTCCTTATTGAAAAGGAAAGATTCAAAGTATATATGTGTCTATACAACAAATTGGTACAAACTCTATGATTATAGATATAATGTTATGGATTTTCACCCAAAATATTTCATAAGCATACTGCTCGTGTGGGTGTTATATTATTTGATGATATTCATTTTTAGTGAGAGTTTGTTATTTTAAATGTTTCTTTGATATAGACACATTTTCATTTATTTTATGTATATTTTGAGGTTGTTTTCTATAGCAATAAAGTTTGGGTTTATTTATAATTTGATTTTGTTATGGTTTGATATCACTAAAGTTTAAAATTGTATAAGTTGAAAATAAGTATGTTAAGATCACATTACATAAAATTTTCATGCTACACATACACGTTATGATTCATATCTTCAATTGTATTAATATATATGTTTATTGATGAATCGAGTTACGACAAATATAACGAAGGTTACTTTGATCGTATGTCGATATAATTGATAGATCATATTGATTATAGATGCATTTGGATAAAGATGAAAAGTTTGAAGTCATATTATTATTTTTACGATCTTAAAATAACTGCAAGAAATTAAATATTATTTTTTATTAATAATCTTAAAATAATTACAATAAAAAGTATATATTTTTATTTGAGGGTGTGTTTAATGTTTATTAAAAAGTAAGGTAATTGGTAAAAATAATCACTTTTATTTTTATCATTTACTTCCTAACAATAATGATAGAAATTTAGTAATATTCCCCCAAATTTATTAGTCATTTTTGTTGTTTGTTGTCATACTAGCTTCGTTTCTTTTTCTAAATGCAATCAAATAAAATTCTATCTTATTATTTTATCATATTTAATATTTTTATTTTATTTTATTTTCATTTTTTTAATAAATAAATAAATAAAAGTAAAATAAGTTTTATGTTTTCTTTTCTTAATAATTAAATTTATATTTATTTAAGCTCACGTAAAAGAATTGGATTCCAGCAGGGACAAGGTGGACATATTGACAGAATAACTGTTTGATCATTAGTTGTTGCTGTCTCAATAAAAATATAAATAAAGATTCGTTGTGCTAATAAATACAATAATACCGTACGACCTTTTTTTTGGTATTAGATGCGTCGTTTAAATATCTATTGTTATATTTATAGCACTACCTGTCTGTACTAATTGATTTCAAAATAAATTAGAAATTTGTGGTATTCATATTTTAGGTTATTAAAATTTAAAATTTATATAGTTTTTTAATTAATAAAAAATATATTTTAGAAATAATAAATAACATATTTAAATACTTATGATATCTTCTCTTACAGGAAAAGTACTAAAGACAACACTGCCGTCCCTCACTATAATTCATGATGAATTGACGACGGATGTTATATACAGGATTTTATTTTTATTTTTTAAATCCAATTCATAATCAGGAAAAACAATATTGGAAAGCACTCTAGGTGTGTTACTGTCGTATTTCACTTACGTTTGTGCAAGTTATATATTCAATAAGTCAGATATACAACATTTTTTTACCTCTTAAAATTTTAACATATTAATTAAAAAATATATTTTAAATACTACCGATAATATAAAATAACATAAAAAATAAAGATTTTAGATTGATTATATAAAATTCATCTAAGTAAAACATAATCAAATACACTTATAAATATATATATATGAAAAAATTATAATTATATAAACAAATAATTAAATATTATAATTTAAAGCTTTAAACTTGAGTAATAACTCTAAAATTTGATCATATAGTTAACAAAAATAAGTTTAAAAAATCACGTCAATTGCTTGATAATTATATTATTTATGAACATCTATTTTTTTATGATAAAATTTTCAAAATTATTATACATTTAAAATAACATATTTATGCCAACTTAGATACTTTAAAAATGATAAAATTTTTAATACATTTTAAGATAACTTTGTAAATTTCATTTGTGAAGACTCCATGAAAAAAGTATCAAACATACCACATATATATGTCAAATAAGATCAATTAATGAAGAATGTGTTTTAAATAATAGATCAATTAAAACATACTAAAATTATAGAATAATTTGAACAAAAATGCTTAATTTCATTATGAAAAAAAATCAAAAATTATAGAAAAATAAGAATATTAAAATTCACATTCATTTTATTTCTATAGATCTTATTACAAATAATTTTAACTCGATTGTCACAAATTTGAATATCTTTTTTTTTAATTTAAAACCACGTACATGAGTCAAAAGGATATTTTAAGATTAAAAGGTAAATTTAAAAATTTATACGATGATGAAATCTCTAGTTTTATATTAGATAAATAAAGGAAATAATTTTTTTTTAAATGGATGAATTTGAGCTAAATAAATGAATGTTGAAAAGAGAAAGATGGAAAGAAAATGGGCTAAAAAATCAAAAAGCAAGTCCTAGATAAGCTTCTATGCAAAGAAGACAAGGAATCTGTTATATACCCATAAAAGGAAATATAAAAGATCCGTAAAATGGAAATTGCTAATATTTATTTACCACAAAAAGTGACATAATAGATTTTACACTCATATCCAGCTGGTGACAACCAACACAACAACTGGAAGCAGCCACCAAGCTATTGGTAGGGAAGGATAGGCTCTCTAAGAACATGTCTTTCCATAATTATGTTTATTTTTAATTATTACAATTTTGTTTTTCTTTTATATAAATAGGTTGTAAATATTCGTTTATTCATAATCAATAAATACATTTCTTACATGGTATCAGAGCTTAGGAAACAATTCCCAGAAAAATCAGCTCATAGAATTTTTTCCATTTTTTTCTCAATCTGTTTTTTTTTCAAAACCAATTTCGATTCAAAAAATAATTTCAATTTCATCCCAACATATTATTCAGAAAAATCCGAGCAATCTGCAATTAAAATCAAGCCAAAATACCTCTCCACTCGCTCACACGCGCCTTGTTTAAACTCGCCGGCGTTCCTCGCGCCTCGCCGGAGACACACGCTCCAACACGCGCAAGCTGCTGAAGAAGACGACTCCAACGACATGTCGTCGCTCGCCAGCTGAAACAAACGACACGTCGTTCGCTCTACGCTGAAACAAACGAAGCGTCGTTCACCCGGTTTGGTCCTCGGTTCGGTCTTCATTCGGTTCAGTGCTTCACCGTTGCAACTGTCGTTCCAGCCATTCCAGACGCCGGTTCACCCACTTTCCGACCGATTCTGCGGCTGAAATTTTCGGTTCTGTAATCCTTGACTCATTTTGTATAAGATAAAGCATATTTCAGTCCATTATTTATTTCATAAATAGTCATTATTGTCTAAAACACACTTAAACCCATCCCGTTCTTTCAAATTTATTCAACCAAAAATGTCTATGACCACCAATACCAACCCTACTTTACCAAAATGGTATGATGATCCTAGCCATTCATTATATCTACACCACTCAGACCAACCAGGCATGGTTCTCGTAGCTCAATCCTTAAACCAAGAAAACTATCACATTTGGAGTCATGCAATGCTCATGGCTCTAATAACCAAAAACAAAGAAGGATTCATTGACGGCACAATCAAAAGGCCATCAACAAACCTTGAAGCAGAAATCAAACAATGGACTCGCTGCAATATTCTTGTCAAATGATGGATCCTCAACACCATATCACCAAAATTGCAGAAAGTGTCATGTATAGTGATACTGCATATGAGCTATGGGAAGAATTAAAGGAACACTTTTCGCACACCAACAACTGTTCTCAAGGGTAAAGCACCATTTGAAGTCCTTTTTCACAAAACTCCTAGGTATGAACACCTTCGTGTTTTTGGTTCCTTTTGCTTTGTGTCTACACATCATGATCGACTTACCAAGTTTGATGCTAGGTCACATAAATGCATATTCATTGGGTATCCATCTGGGATCAAAGGTTATCGTGTCTACAATCTGGAAACAAACAAGACTTTAGTGTCTCGTGATGTTATCTTTCATGAACATGTATTTTCTTATTTCACTTCTGCTGCCAACACTCAAACTCTATTTCCTCCATCAGAAGATACTATTTATGATGACCTACCCAACAATGGTCAATCAACCAATCCAAATATATCATTTGATCATACACCATCTGTCCTTCCAACAATCAACTCAGACACTCTTCATCTTCAAAATTCATCCCCAGAAACATCATCGTCAACTTCTTCACCACACATAACTCCTCCAACACCAGTCACACATAGGCTTCGTCGATCCACCAATGTTCCTAGCTACCTTCAAAAATATCATGTAGAAGCTTCCTTACCTTCTCGGTCCTTCCCTTCGTCTCACTCAGCATCATCCAAAGACAAAGGTACTTCTCATTCTTTATCTCATGTACTTACCTATGACCAATTATCACCTGCACATCGTGCTTTTGCTACTTCTATTTCCATTCTCAGGGAACCAATCATCTTTGGTGAAGCTTTCAATGATCCAAAATGGCGGCTTGCCATGAAACAAGAACTGGATGCTCTCGAAACTAATGGCACTTGGACGCTTCAACAACTTCCTCCAAACAAGAAACCAGTTGGTTGTAAATGGGTCTACAAAATCAAGTATAATCCTGATGGTTCTGTGGAAAGATACAAGGCTCGGTTAGTGGCCAAAGGATACAGTCAGATTGAAGGTTTTGACTACTAAGAAACTTTTGTACCAGTAGCCAAACTTGTCACTGTTCGGCTTCTCCTTGCCGTTGCTGCTATTCAAAATTGGCATCTTCGACAACTCGATGTCAACAATGCTTTTCTCTATGGTGATCTTCATGAAGATGTCTACATGTCCCTTCCACCTGGATTCAGACGAAAGGGGGAAACACGAGTATGTAAACTACATAAATCTTTGTATGGACTCAAACAAGCCTCACGACAATGGTTCATCAAGCTATCAGCAACACTTAAGCTAGCTGGTTTTAACCAATCCAAGTATGATTACTCATTGTTCGTCCGAACCCGTGGTAATTCCTTCTCTGCTCTTCTTGTCTATGTAGATGATATAATCATAACAGGAAACAATATACAAGACATTGAAGAAACTAAGAATCATCACATGAGACAATTCAAGCTTAAAGATCTCGGTGAATTAAAGTATTTTTTGGGCATAGAAGTTTCACGTTCCAGGAAGGAAATTGTTCTGTCACAACGCAAGTACACACTTGAAATATTGGAGGACATAGGTTATCTTGGTGCCAAATCTGCCAATTCACCTATGGAACAAAATTTATTCCTCAGCAAGATTGAAGGGGAATTCATCAGTAATCCCACATCCTATCGAAGACTTGTTGGGAGATTAATATACTTGATCATCACAAGGCCCGACTTAGTGTATGTCGTGCACATTCACAGTCAATATGTGGATAAACCACGACAACCACATTTGGAAGCAGCTCAACGAGTGCTACGATATGTCAAGAACACACCAGGGCAATGTCTCTTTTTCTCAACAACAAGTTCATTACAACTAAATGTCTTTCGTGATGCAGATTGGGCAAAATGCACAGATACATGACGATCAACCAGGATATTGTATGTTTCTTGAAAACTCGCTAATTTCTTTGAAGACTAAGAAACAAAATACAGTCTCACGATCAAGTGCAGAAGCAGAATATCGCTCTATGTCAACAGCATGTTGCGAAGTAACCTGGTTACGATATATTTTGGATGATTTTGGCATCAAACACTTCCAACCAACCAAGTTATATTGTGACAATCAAGCACCTATTCACATTGCATCAAATCCAGTGTTTCATAAACAAACCAAACACATAAAGATCGATTGCCATGTAAGAGAAAAGATTCAAGCTGAAATGATCAAAACTTATCATATCTCTACATTAGAGCAATGAACAGATATATTTACTAAATCTCTGAGTTTTATACGTTTTCAAACTTACTTAGCAAGTTAAGAATAATTAACATATATTCTAACTTGAGCGAAAATGTTAAAGAACATGATATCCAACTAGTGACAACCACACAACAGCTAGAAACAACTGAAGAAACATAGGATGTCCAAGAACATGTCTCTCCATAATTGTATTTATTTTTAAATATTACAATTTTGATTTTTTTTTGTATAAATATTTTATATTCGTTTATTCATAATCAATAAATGCAATAAATACATTTCTTACGTACTCATATCAATTAATTATTTTTAAAAATAAAAACTTTACTTCAACGTAGAAAAAATAACAAATTAAATATAACAATAGAGTTTGAATTAAACGGCTCGTACCTCATTATCCATATAATATTGCAGAGGTTTTAATTGCTAAAACTATGTTTTTCTTCCCCTAATGTACGTGATGAACCTTTCAATCGTTAAAATCAATAAAAAAAAATTTACAACCCCACAAAAAGAAATAATCCACGTTTTTTTTTCTTGGCATAAAGGTAATCCACGTTTTTTTTCTTGGCATAAAGGCTAAAGGCTAAAGACTAAGGCAGATTTCCCCAGTTTAATTTTTAACAAAATTTCAAGAGAGAATTAAAATTGACCATTAAAATTAATACTATGTACATATGTTTTGGGATGTTTAATACCCCAATCCCTTCACTACTATCTGATCTTCTACATTTCCCTCCCGCCAGCAACAAAACAATATATAACAATATCCCACCCAGCATTTTCAAACATTCTCATTTCCTTTACAACTACACCTAAATTCAACCAGAAGCATCTAAAATTGTGAAAGACCTCTCCCCAACAGTACCTAAAACCCATTCAAACCCAACAATAGCAAATTATAACTTCCCCCTTTTCCTTTCGTATGTACACACAAGTAGAAGAACACAAATCAAAAACCCCCAGCAAAAGAATAATAAGCCACCAAAGTGGATAAATCACTACTACAAATTTCCTCATTTCTTGGTACTCTAAGACCTTGCTCAAGAATATGATTTCACCAATCCCAAATGGTAGAGATTCCTTCTAAGCAGGCTCCCAAGTGTTAGCAAAACAGCTCCACCAACCCCAAGTACTTCATCTTCTTCCCTCTCTGCCTTTGGATGGTATATCAATGGCAGTTCCTTCACTTTCAAGTGATTCAACCCGATTGAAAGTCGGACAGACTCGATGATTTTGGGATCTGCTGGGTTTCCAATAGCATCAGTAACATAGAAAACATTTAGAGCCATATCGCTCGTAGTGGATATCTCAGCCCTTGTCACATTAAGGCCATTCTCACGGAATGTCCTTGTTATTTCTGCTAAAAGACCCTGCTTATCGGAAGTGCATAGTTCTAATCTCACACCCTGTAATCAAAACTAATAACAATCAGCATTTGATAAACACCCCGACAATGCAATTAAGAATAACAATTGAACTGAACTATACCTCAGAAGCCCTTCTTTCAATTGCAGCTTGTAAGCATAAGATGACTCTTTGCCGTTCAGGTTCTGAACTAATTGGGGTTCCATCTTTATGTCTAATGTAAAATTCCTACAGATGAAAAAAAATGAAACAGACAATATTATTTCATATTTCAAAACAATAAATAAATTTCAAGGAAATTAAAATTATACAAAAATACATACCAAGTAACCTATATCTCTTATGGTGTTGATAGTGGCATGAAAAACGACATAATCCATATCCGTCAAAGTGCAAACAACATCAAACGATAGCTTTATTCTATCTTTGCACTGCACATTCACAACCGAGTAACCCCTTTCAGCCCAATTTTGGACCGTCACCAAAGGAGAGTCTGAGCAAAACTGCAAAATGGGCTTCCTCTCGTAGTCACGGTCTGCAAACATCATTTGATGCAGTCTTCTTTCGGTGTGGGTTACAGCCATGGAAACAGAGGTCTTGGCACTTCTAATATCATTGTCACCTTTAAGAACATTCCTTAACAACGCCTCAATCTTAACAATTTTTAGAGAATCCTCAATTGGGCAACCAGAATCACAGTCCCTTACGTAGATAAGGCAAGCGATTCTGCCATTGTGTGTCCACACCTTAGCATCAACCACATCACAATGCAAGTCAGATAGCACCGCAAACAACTCCGAAAGAAGGCCAACCCTGTCAGTTCCGGTGAGTTCTAGTGCAGTCAAGTCGTTAATAGTGTTGGTTCGACCATAGTGAATGGAGCCAAGCGACTAAAACAGCATAAAAAACAATTTAGAATTCTGAAAAGTAACAATATGTTTCCGATCAAATAAGCCAAGCATTTTGAAAGCAGTTACCTGCTCAATGTAGCTAAGGACGCTCTCGTCTGTTAATTTGTTTCCGTCTTGATCAGTCACATGGAAAACTAAAATAAATCGGGTACAAAATCAATTCAGAAAATATGGGAATAATACTTCTCCAAATATGCAACAAATGTTCAATGTAAAATACCATTAAAAAGCAACTGAAGTTACTTTTCTCACCATCCATGAACCACCTTCCATCAGAAGAAATGTAGGCTTTTTTGATTGATAAGTTCAGATCCGTGAGGACCTGAACAGCCTCAAGAAGAATTCCATGTCTTCTGGCGCTATCAACCTATAGATCAAACCACAGGAAACAGAGACGATTAGACAATTTTTTCGAAGCTGAAACAAATCAAAGGCGTATTGGTAAAGAATCACGGCAAATGGATTTCGTGGAAGCTAACCTTGACCACAGTGGTAGTTGGGCAAACCGCATTGTCGATCACAACCCTGTAAAAATGCAGTAAATAGTCAAGTCAGAGGAGCAACTTTTTAGTGGCTTTCAAAATTTAGAAAAACTAAGCACCCGATTTTGAAAAGTCCAAAGAAATAAGTTGATATTTTCTAGAAAGCTTAAGAGAAAAGAAATCCAAATACAGATATAGAAGTCGGTGAGAAAATGCGTCGTTGATTCCATAATCGCAACCGTGAAAAATTGAAGAAGGAAATTAAAAAAATTCAAAATTCAAATATAGGTCAGGTAAAATAAAGATTATCGAGTTCAAAACGCAGAGAAGAATTTATGATCGGTCGGAAAACTTAAAGCAATAAACAGAGAAACCAACAACAGAAAGTACCCAGAAATTGCAGAGAAGAAATAGAAAAGGTTTAAAAGTTTAAAATGAAATATGAAAGTAAACAAACCTAGGAGTGTTCATCCTGAAAACAAGCTTCTCATACTCGTCTAAACAAGCTGGCCATTCCATCTCTGATTTCTCTATCTCTGTTTTTTTTTTCGTTTTCTTTCAATTTCCCACAGAAAACGAAAAACAATCTAATTTACTTTCAAAGAAAGGTTAACGCGTTTTAAAAGAAGCCAGATAAGATCACAGCGAAGGACGAGAAAATCAAAGGCAACGGTGTTCCTAAAATAGCGAAATATTAGCCTTTGTATGAAAACAAAGTCTCCAAATGCCAAAAACCAGCCTCTTTATTTGGCTCACACCTTCGACCAAATCGCTATTAACAACGTTCACCCAACTCAACACCCTCTTTGTCTGGAAAGAGTGACTCTCTCTCTCTCTCTCTCTACTTTGAAACGCAAAGCACGCCTTGTTCTTAACTTCCCTTCTCCAAGCCAGGGTCTCTATATATATTTTATTTTTAACTTATTTTATTATTATTTTATGGTATTCTTTATTTTATTCTGTTTACTGTTTTATTTAACCTTTTAAATCGTGGAATACCACGCCTTGATATTTAAAAATAAAAATAAAAAAGATGACGCCTTAAAGCATAGAGAGGGTAGATAGAAAAAGAATTTCACATGCGTGAGTAATGCCTGCCCGAAAGGGCAGCCCTGCCCCGTTGACATTGCAAAACTTCCTAACACGTATTCAATAAGAACTATAATTATATTTAACTAAATCATCTTAAAAATTATAATCATATAACTTTTATACATGATATACCATGTAATAACTTTTATTTATCCATTCATATAATTAAATAAATAAAGTTTAATATAAAGAAATCTAAATATATATATTAATTATTTAACAGTAAAAATTTTAATTATAAAACATATATTTAAAAAAAATTAAAGATAATTTATAAAAATTATATATTAATAATTAATATAGTTTAAACTTTTGAATTAAGACAAAGATATCATCATATATTAGATGAATCAAAGTTAAATTAAATTTAATATTAATAATTAATTTACTTTTAATTATAATTTATTTTTAAAAATTCAATGAATAACTCTTATTTATATATTTTTATATTTTTATCGTATCTATATTTTTTAACATTTTTTTATATGAAAAAACGTAATACATCTAAATGTACATTTTTTGAAAATTATATATTCTTTATTTTGCTAACTATGTAATATGATACAATAAAATTAATAATAAATATTTTAATAACATATTAGAGTACGAGATAACAAAATAATTTTTATATCTTTTTACTTATAATATTAAAAAAAATTATAACTTTAACTAATTAAATAAATATACATATTTATCCCCTTCTTAAATTTCTTATAATTTTTTAGATTTTAAAATATTTTAATTTCAATAATATATTCATAATATACATCATTTTTAAATTTTTAAATATAAAATTTACATAAACTATTTAAAATCTTATAGCCAAATTACACTAAAAATAGAGGAAAAATTATTGAAAAACTCTTAAAGAATACTTTTTTGCTAATTTATATCTTTTATCAAACCTTGCTTTTAAATCCCAATCTTTTATTTTCATAAAACTCAATCTAAAGTTAAAGAGGTTTGTCAACTCAATTAAATTTAAACTCTTATTGTTAAGGATATATTTCACAGAAAAAAAAAGACCGATAAGGAACACTTACATTCATAACACTAATTAAAAAAAATTACTCCTTCCTATATTTCTTTTAATTCTTTTATAAAGTCATGGATTAATTATACATTTTTTTAAAATTCTTATATAAAGTAATAGCTTAATATCTTCAAAAATAAAACATTTATACTAAAGATTATAAATCACTTAAACATACAGATTGTGTTAGAAGATACTTTATTTAAATCGAACAATAATAAGTTTTTTGATGAATAATCAAAATTTGATAATTTCTCATATAACTTTACCCACGAAATCGAAAATATTGTACACGAGAATTTAAAAATGACTAATTTCCATTGAATTTTATGAAAATAAAATATTGATATTTAAAAACATTGTGTGATAAGATAATCAAGTTCCCAAAATAGTTAATTTAAAATAAATGATTAATTTATTAATTATTTTTAAAAATAGTTAACTTTTTTAAAAATATATTTTTGAGTTCCCCATCATAAAGAATGAGAAATATACTTAAAATTAATGATTTATTATTTTGTAAGTATACATCTTATTATTTTTTATCTATTTTTATTGAATATTTAATTTTTAAACAAAAGTATATTAATTTTAAATTTAATTAATCTAAAATATCACATAATTTAATTTTTTTTTAAATTTCAATGAAATCTATCAACCAAGTGATATTGGTATTAAAATTCTGTTAGTTATTTTAATAATAATAAGATTTTATTTTTTGTATTTACTTTTATTCACATTTTTTATGTGTTATTTTAATGATATCTTATTTGAAAAAATATATTAATTTAATATAATTTATTATTTAATTAAGAAGTTTTTTCATAGTAATAGATATCTCATATTAAAAAAAATTAAGATATTAATTATTTTAGAATTGATTATAAAAAATATCTTTTAATTATTATTTTATATATTATTATATATGAATAAAATCAATCAAATAATAAATTATATTAAAATATTAGAGAAAAATAATAAAAATAGAATTGTATTACTGACGAATCCGTTAAAATTACTCAGTTCAGAAGGGAGGCTATTAGTGTCATTAATTATAGGGCACTTTGCCGACTCTCGAAAAAAGAAAAAAAATTAATAATAATAATAATAAATAAAACGATCTTATGATGCCTGTGATTGAGACTTACCGGTTGGTCTCGAATTCTTTGTCCTTGTTTTCGCCTGTTTTCTTCGCTTATGGTATCTATTGGTATTTCTTTTAAATGATATTTTCTTAATAACTTATTTATTATCTTAATAAAAATATATAAAATATATATTTGATTTGTAATATTAGTTATATATTAATATTATTTTTATTAAATAATAAATTATATTTTAACGATATAGCTATATTACTAAACTATTTTTTTTTTGTTTAAAGAAAGAAAAAATATATTTATAACAACAAGTACATAATAATTAATAAATAATTATTATATCATTACAAATAGAAAGTGTTGTTAACGATATCCTTTCATTAACAGCATCTTAGGCGCCAAGCTATATTATTTATAAAAACAATTAAAAAATAGATGGCCATTTAAAAATGACGTTGCAGCTTGTAAGATTAGGAGCAACAATTACGCGTACGGTGGCACGTTCTTCTAATGTTCTTCTAAAGTCACTCTTCCTATTTGTGAAGGAATATTTAGAAATTTTGTTAAAACTTGACACATGTCCTAAACACATTAATGTCAACGAGACGATACTCTTGTTAATTGGGGGTCCTACCCGGCCCGCTGCCATGTTTATTTGACAATCTCGTCTAAGTGTGCAGAAATCACGTTCATTTTATGGTTGCTGTCTGTTGCATTGTACTTTCTACGTGTCACATTTTTAACCGACGATTGATTCAGTGCAATGTTCGCGCTAAATCAGACGGCTCGTGGGGGACGTCTGGTTGTGAACTTATGATTAGTGCTTGATGAAAGAACAATAAGATATGAAAAAAATTATTGGTTGGTTAGGTAACAACTTATATAGTTGAGAAATTAATTATTCATGTCAAATAGTTAATGTTACGTAATATAATATGAGAGCTTGAATAATTTGTAATGAAAAAATAAGCCTATTAGTTAAATATAAACATTGTAAATTTTATTCATTCAAATCTTTAATTATTAAGATAAGATAATTAAATAGATAATAAACTAATATTTAAAGATAAATTTATTATTATAAATAAAAATGATTAATAAGTGTATTATTTCTTATAAATAAATACCATTATTCATTCTAATAGAATAAATTCTTAATTTCTCATCATTTAAGAGCTTAATACAAATTATTTATATTAAAAATGTATTTTTTGAATTAATAAACATCCCAAATAGAAGAATTCTTGAAGAAAAAATGTTATAAAAGTCATTTTATGTCTATTATTTAGATATTTTGATTATATAATTTTTTAAGTGACAAATGAATCACTTTATTTTTTAAATTAGGATATTATATTACATGAATTTGATAGCTTTTATAGGAGATTTATGTATCACTTATAAAAATCATGCAATTAAAGTACTATAATGATACAAAGAAAATTATTTAAAAAGTTGAACATATAATTATTGATTGTAAATCTAAGAACTACCAAAGTCTCTTATAAAAATCATTTAATCAAAGTATTATAATGATACAAATAAAATTATTTAAAAAATTGGACATCCAATTTATGGATAAAAAATCTAAAAACTTCAATATAATGACAAAAGATAAACAATAATTTCTGTTAATGTAATATTAAAAATACATAAATTACATATAATATTTGTATAATTAATAACAATTATATGTTATTATTTAAGAAAACTTATTTTGATAATAATAATTATAATTGTTATAATAACCTTACCTTATAAAATTTTAGTAGAGTTTTAACCACATTTTTATTAATTTTTAATATTAAAGAATTAACCTTACAATTATTATTTTTATAACATATTACATATTAAATAATTAAACTTAAAATTAATAATAATTATAATCACTTATAATTATTATATTAATATCATATTTAAACAATTTCTTGGTGTAACTCTATACCTCTAATATCTCAATGTTTTTAGTTATTTTTTTAAATTGGATTTTTTTTAAAAATATCTTCACTATTATCTTATTTTCATTCTATTTTTTAAAAAAAATAATTTTTTTATCAACTATTATATATTTGATATGATTTAATAATAAATTTTATTATAATAATTAATAAAAAATACCTATAAAATAAAAACGAGAATGTAACTTTATTGTCGACATATAAAACCAGTCATATGTTGGTGACATACGAGTACGAGTACGAGGCATTGAATTGTGATAATAGGACAATAGAAGAAAAGTTTCAGTAAATCAGTGTGGTGCGGTGACACGCGAACAGCTCAGACGTGGTTAATGTGGTCCCAATTACAAATCGTTCTAATTAAAATCCTGGAAAATCCCGCCATTTTCTTGGGTCTCGTATAAGACTCGCTTTTTTGACTGTTGAAGAAAACATGGCGCCAATTTCAAAATTATCTCCATGTGAAGGCGGGAGTTAAGAGTGGGCTTTGGTTCAATACAACGGCGCCGCATATCTCTCCGTGAGACACTCGAGGCATGTTTTGGGTATAATAACGTGATTAAACATGTTAGATTTATTTTAGTTATTAATTTAACGAAGCAGACCATACATTCACCATCATTTGTTGCTTTGTCTTATTCTATTAATATTATACCCACTTAATTAAAGAAGATGTGTCTGTGTCTCCCACTCACTACTTCAGGACTTCGGCATGAGATTATCTTCTTCTTCTTTTTAATAATGCACACAGTTTCATTTACTACTTTAACGACTTTTGCCCTTTAAACATTAATTATAAATAAGTTTTAAAATTTATTATATTTCTATAAAAAATTGACAGCACAGTGTGCATTTAATTGTTTATTTTTGTTTATTTTATGTTTTTTATGTTTGTATTGCTTTGCAATATGTACTATTTGGAAGCACTTTGCATGGCGGAAATTCATGTTATCACAATGGTGAAAGATCTTGGCCTTTGGATAAGCTTTAAGTCGTACAAAAAAACAGCGAGTGATAGGAACGTGGGACTGGCAGTGTTGCATATTTTATTAGGATATATAATACAATTAATACTCAGATTGATAAGAGTCATGAAGATTTGAATGTAATCTATGATTCAAAAACGATATTTTACAGTTAATATTTAAAGAATATGGTATTTTTTTAATATGTACAGTTCTTGGGTTATAATCTAAAGTTTTATATAATATTATTATATACTATTCATTAGTATGGTTAATGTAATGTTACACTTGAAAAAATTATTACTGTTCGTGTAGACATACTCATTATTTCATATAATATTATGAGGCATTTACGTACATTATCTTTTGACAATTAAGTGAGATCGATCCACGTGAATATTGTACAATTTCTATTACACTGTATATTGCATTACTTGTACTTTAACTACTTATCTAGTATCTTATTTAACTTCAAATATTATTCAAATTTTTTTTAAACCAACTTAGCTCAAAGTCTTTACATGATATTCAATTGATTTAGTCAAATTAATATCACTTTTATATCAAAAATAAATACCAATCATTTTAAGTTGGTGATTTTTTTGAAAAAAATATAATCTAAGAACAACAATGAATATTAAACTCATTCTAACTTCTTCTACTTCTTTATTTTTTTCATTTCATCATTGTGCATGGTGTCTATTATCTTGAGACATATGTTCACCATGTACCTTCAACTTTGTACATATTATATAAAGCGTACGCATATATAAGAAAAGAAAATCATGTGTTTATTGAAAGGTGGGCATGCAGGAAAAAATTTCAAATCTTGTTTGCTATTCCTCTCCTTATATAGTAGGAAATTGAAACTACAATAAACATTTTTTGTCCATGCAAATTAGAAAAAAAAATACTTCAAAAAAAAAAAGAGAAAAGGTACAATCTTGATGTAAAATTCTATAAGAATTATAAGACTTTAAATTCTAAAAGATTAATTCAATGAGTAAAGAAAATCATAATTTTTATAAATTATACCATAATATCATTTTAAATTAAAATTCGAGTTTTATTACGTCTAACATCTCTTCTAAAAATGTGTACATATGTTTATTACAAAGCTCATCATTTATGTTTCTAACATATTTTATTTTATTTGTGTCATTTGTCTTATTATTATTTTTTGTAAGACTAATTTCATTTTTTTGTGAGGTTTTGAGGTTCAATTTTTTTTGGCCAATCACTTAAGCTCTTATACTATAAGAACCATTATTCTTTTAATCACAAAGGGTTAACTACAAGGATAATAATGATCATGTTTACTTATAAACCTCACATTAATATCATGTTTAAATAATGTGTGATATCATTTCTAACATTTGAACAATTTAAACCTTTTTATTTTAGTAAAAGAATATTCAAATTTAAAAATTTTGGTCAAAATAATATTGATTTTATTTTATTTTTTCGAACTAGTATTTTATTAATAAAGACAAGAAATTAAAGAGCTAGAATTTATAAGAGAAGGCTCCCGCCACAAAAAAATGGCAGACAATATAAACAAATTATAAGTTTAACAATTCTAGTTAAGAGAGTCGGTGGTCTATGAACAAAAAAAATAATATTCGGTTGATCTGGATACATTTTGGAATGTTTTATCCTTTCTTGCTTCCCAAATACTCCACCACACAATTATTAGTTTCTGCCAAAGCTACTCTCCTTCACTTTCTATATCGCATTCCTACCATAGCTTAATCATCCAATCTAGCATGAAAAAATTTAGAATCGGAGGTGGGATCTCCATTTAATTTCATTGGAAATAGATTGATATTTCATTTTGGATATGTTAATTGAATGTTTAAGTTGCAAGATGATGTGAATATTTAATTTTACTAATTATATGTAATTAAAAATTATTAAACGATCAAACAAACAATCGTGTGTAAATAATATAAAGAAAAAATAAAGATAATTACGAAACATGATATTCTAGATAAAAACAATATATAAATCATATTAATCATTTAAGAGGAAAAATACCTAACTATCATACTACTTAATTTTTTACTATAAAAAAATAGCTCTATTATAAAGGAAGGTCTTAGACTACTATTCACGTATAAAGTCCTTAAAATAATATACTTATGATTTCTTGTTTTTTCAAAGTTTCCACGAAATAGGTGTATAGATCTAGAACAATGTTTTAATCTCTTACTCACACGAGCTATTGAACTCATTTAATAAGTATATGAAAGTTAGTACAAATAACACAAGTGAAAAGTGTTTCATATAACAGATTTAACAATGAAAAAATCGAACTAGAAGATTCAAGACATAAATTAGATAAATCAAATCATCTAACAAATCCTAGAATAAAAATCAAAAGATAAATATCATAAAAATAAATAGGCATACAAATCAATTAAACATGTCCATATAATATGTTTGATAGATTAAATCAAGAACATGACTAAAGAAATATGATTCAATTAAAAATATTTTTGAGAGAGAGCACAAAAAATGTAAGATGAAAAGAATAGGTGTGGTAATTAAAATAATTTGCATTAGCATGTTTATTTAGGAGAAATAAAACCCTAATATTAAGTTAAAAGGTAATTACCTTTTTATCAATGAAAGATTTAATAAAGTAGTATTAAATAAGGACAATATGATAATCCACATATTTGGCTCGAGTTAACAAAGAGATTTTAAGCTGAAAAGTTGAAAAGTTAAGCGCACGATTGATCTAAAATAAGCTTGATTGGTTGAACTAATAGGTCAATTGATCCAAAAATGATTAAATAATAACTAAAAAACATGTAGATCGAACTCTTAATTGACAAGCATATCTTTGATCGATTTACTCTGAAACACTTTCAACTTAATAGCACATGAATTAGACACGATCGATCGATCGACATTAGTCTTGATTGAGTGAGTACCATATATATTATATTTTTTTATATGTATGAATTCAATTCTAACATGTTAGGAAATAATTGTATACTCAAAACACATTAAGTTGAAATTCAAGTATTTCTTTGACTTTAAATAATAATATCTATAAATTAATTTATATTTAATCATTTTATTAACGAATATTGTGAATACTTATAAACCTTACACTAACTATATAAAACTAATCATACATATGTACATAATATGTAATTTATTAAAATAATAATAATTATATTTTATTTTAATTAAAACTATAGTAATATTATTAAAAAAAAAAGACTAAATCGTATGCGCTAATCTCATTTCACGAAATGGCTTTCACGAATAAACCTCTTATATATATATATATATATAATGTATTTTAGTTGGGTAAGGGACCTTGTTTTTGAGTTGCTAAACAAACCATTGTGCTACTTTATTAGTACGAAGTTAATGTATTTTTACATCATGATATAATCATCGTACATCTCTTTAAATTAAGTGACGAGATAAAATAACTTCAAAGGAAAAAAATGATCTTGATGTCCTTCAACTTCATCAATGTACACTAATTAAAAGTTGTACTCTCGAGTACCACCATTATTGATGACAACAAATATAGATGGCTAATGTTGGCAAAAAAAAATATCACTAGGACAAAGAATAATATATATATTTCTTACAGTAACTAACGAGATATCGATCGTTATAGAAAAGTTACATCCATGTTTTTACTAGTACCACAAGAGCTAGATAGAATCGAATTCATTTTAGATTATTAAATTCAACAATGTTATTTCATGTATAAATAATTCAATTTAAAACTTCCATGAAATAAACAAAATTTATGAATTGGCAATGCGTACCATCATATTAATATTGGATGAGATGAATAACCATGGTGGGCTCATAACATATTTTAATTCAATCCCACCCTTTCCGTAAAAAAATTTAATAATTTTTTTTTCGATCTCTGTTTGAATGCATCGAGGGTCATCAAAGATTGGCGTAAGAAAAAATTAATAACTTAAGGAAAAAGTTTGATATAAAAATGATGCTAGGTAGAGAAAGTTTGAATGGAAAGTTTAACCTAGTTTCACTCAATAAGGTGCACTAAACTTGACTAAGCAAGATATATAAAAGTGCTTTTAGAAGGGTATATATATATATATATATATGATACATCAATGAGTCAATAAGTGGCTTGCATTGCAAGTCTGATGATAACTAGTCTCTTTCACGAGTGATGCTAATTTGGTATGATGTCTTTGAAACACTTCTCCTTAATTTGCACTTTTTGATGTCAAAATATTTCTAAATCTGGCCTTTGTTTATATATTCTATTCAAATTTATGTACTCACTGACTTGTCATTCATGTGTATCGTATTTATAGATATTAATTTCATAAATAATCATTTATTCCAAATTTTTGATTGATAAGTTATAATCTTAGAATTTACTCTAATCTCGTTTTCTTAATTATACACATTCGTAATTGAGTATGCGTCACTTAAAGGCAAAGTTACTAAAGCAGAAGCTATATATATATATATATATATCCAACTGTCGCATGTGTTACACGTAATTATATTATTCATTAAATTATGAATATGACCTCAAATATATATATATATAAATGAATGTTTAAGTTGTAACTTTCTCATTTCTAACATAATGCAATGATTATAGCTATTAAATTTAATGTTTAGTTATAAATTTTTCTTTTATTGTTTGCAATAGTTTAGCTTGAGCTGATAAAATGGAGGAAATAATATTTGAAGGAGATAATATTAATGCAGTAAAAACTTTTAACATGCACAGTATACGAATCTTGGAGGATTATTCAGGAAGTTAAAGCATTATATAAATCATTTAAATATGGGCGTTGTCATAGAAATCAAAATGTTCCAGCTGATGAACATTTATGATTCTTACGATGTACCACATTTTATAAGCAATTTAATAGAAAATGTTGCATAAACTCCTTATAAAGTAATTTCTAATTTAATAATGCTTGTATTTATTAGGAAAAAAGAATAGTCAGAATTTTCTCAATGTTATATATATAAAATGCATAGTTATTATTGTTTGTTTTAATAAGAACATGTATACACCATGAATGTCAAATGTATTGATAGTAATTTTGGTAAAAATATAACAATATTTTTCAAATATATATATATATATATATTAATCAAATATGTGATTAATATGAAATAATAATTCATTTATGCTTAAGGAATAATAAATAATTTATAAATAACTCAATTTTTATGACCAATTTTAACTCAAGAGAACACATTTACGTATAGTCGTTGAATGAGATAAAATTTATTTTTAGTAACTTTTTTAAAAGTTTAAACTATTATTAATATAACGATTAATATTTTTTTTTATAATTATTACTCACTAAAATATTCTGAATATCGCAATTATATTATTAAAATATATGTAAAAAAAATTAGTTAAATAATAAATTATATCAAAATAATAATTTTTAAAAAATATATATATTACTGACAAATCGATTTTTTTTTTATAAATGTGAATTGTGATTTGAAACCACGCCCTCTTTCGAAGCATTGCCAGCTAGTGTGAAAATGGTAGGTTACATGGATATTTATACAGTGTGTTTCTATTTAAGTCAAAATATTACTTTTACAATAAAGCATTTCTTTCTACTGTCAATAGTATACATTCTATTGCAGGCGCTATATATATATATATATCCTCCTCTCTTTACTAGATAAACCGTGAAAAGAATTCAGCAGATTTTGTAGACAAATCGTACAGTGCAAATCAATGTGGGAGCCAAGTGCTTGTGAAAATTACTCACAAATTGTTCAGTGTTCATAAAAGAATCCCCACTGATGTCAGAATTAGACATATCATCAACTCTGTCTAGTAACATGTATTTGCCAATGAATTGGCTGCATGCGCTTTTACTTGGCAATTGGGTCCATAATGGACGGCTGGACATTCCATTTATATTACTTAAAGGCTTACACAATTATTACCTTACCTATTTATATGAAAATTATGTAAAATAATTACCTAAATTTTATTAAATAAATAAGTTTAATTAATAGGAATTCAAAATTCGACGACATAATAAAGTGAAGTTACAGTTATGACTTTAACCTCTAGGCTGTTACATTATATATATACGTGTTTTTGATTCATGCTTTCTTTTTTGACATTTTTTTATCGTATTTAAATATCTATTTTGGCTATTAAATTTTGTGCTTCCCATTTACACGTCGCCAATTGGTTATAGCTACTTTAATGATTGGTGTTATTATGAGTTCTTTAACATACGTGATACGTCTATACCTCTGTTTCAAGAACAACAATGAGGATCTTTTTTCTGCATAGTGGACGCCGAAAAGCTCTGACTGGAAAGAATTAAAAACTCATTTAAAGAAAAAGCATTTGAGAATATAAATTTTATAATCATATAGGGGAAACGAGAAAAGATCAGCTTGGGGGTTATCCACCAGAAACTGATTGATCCAAACTTGGTGACGAAAGAAACGGCGGCTAACTCAACGGTGATGATTTGCGGCATATCCTCACTCCACAGCAACAGCGTTGAATGCGAAAGCTTACATGTTAGGTTGAGAGCGTAATCAATTATATGAAGTCTTGCGGTCTCGCCCAAGCACAATGGGATGGGCTTGGTTCGGTCTCGCTTGAGCACGCCTCGTTAATCTCTATGTGATCTGAGCTGGGCTATAAATTAAGTGAAATAAATCATGGGCCTAAATGTTAGCATCACTCATTTGAGAAACCTATACTTTTACTTCGTATCAATAAAAAATAAAATTAATATAATAATTGTTTTTAATAAAAATATAAAATAATAAATAATACCAATTCTGATTATTAATCAAACATGTAAAATTTTGGCATCATTAACATGAAATATGCAACTTAATAAAAAAAATACTGATAATATAATTTTGTGGGGTAGCGATATTAATATAATGTAAACGATTATTACCCGAAGAATATTATATTAATATTAATACTGATAATATAATAAATATAAAATAAATATTTTATTCATTTTAATAATAAAAATTATTATATATGCAGTGGTGGTGGGTAATTTTCAAAAACATAAAAGATATGTCAATAAAGAAGGAACTACAAATTAAAATATTCTATTTGTTTTTTATTTTACTTGTCAAATCTAAATCCTATATTCTTAATCTAAAGATTAAAATATTTTTTTATTAATTATTTCAAATTATCATATGAAATTTAAAAACAATTATAAACAAGCGTATAAAAAACAAGCATTACTCCTTATCAGTGCACTTCCTCTTTTATTGAAGCCCGATAAAAAAAATAGAACAAAGAGGTAACACATCAACTAGCCAGGTTGAGGCCCATTAGAAAAGCAAGACATTAGAATAGCTATCTCCATCTCATCTAACGTTTAATAATATATTTAATAAATTTTTATTACAATATTATCTAATTTTATTTCATGTGATTTAGATTTTAATCTTAATGGATTTAATTTTAAATATATATTTAATTATTTTTTTATTAATTTTATATTATAAATAATCATATGTTATATTTTTTATTTATTTTAACATTTTTACTTATTTAATTTAAAATAATTAAAAACAAATAAAATATGTTAATTAATAACGTTTTATTATCATATAATCTCATTAAAAATAAAATAAAATAAAATGAGATAAAATTTAAAAGTTAATAATATAAATTTCATGAATATCTTATACTAATTTATATTTTTAATCCTATCATTCCAATGAACTTGCGAGGAAACTTGCTAATGCATTTTTCAAAAATAGCTACTTGTGTTATCTCAAATCTTCCTTCGACAAACTCTGTTTCGCTACTTAATTGTAGAAGGGTATGCGACTCATTTTATCTGTAAGAATTATATATATTGGTTATTTTCGTAAATAAAATATTTATATATAACTTATTTTTAAGTATCATTATCAAGTTTATCAAATATAGTCGAAGAAGCGTTAAAATTTCATATAGTCGTACGTCAGGTATATTTGTTATAAATAAGGTTATTTATCGGATCAAAACTGTTGATTTTATACTCATCCGATCTGATCCGACCATTCGCTCGGATTGAAACATCCTAATCCACAACCGATCCGATCACTTTTTACATCCGCTCAATCCGATCCGTAAACTATTCGGATGACATCCGATCAATCTGACCAATAAACTTAATTAACTCTATTTTTAAATAAAATTTTTGAACTTTCACATAAATCATAACATAAAATTATTTGACTTAAAAACATTAAAAAATCAAATAAATAAATAATAATCATATATATATATTTAATTTAATAAATACATATTAATTAAATATATATATATATATATATATATATAATTAATTTCGGTTGGATCAGATCGGATGAATGGTAGTGAAATCTACCATTCGATCCGCACTTAACGGATGAAATTTTTTTTCCATCCGATCCAACTATCGGATTGAATCAGATCAGATCAGATTGATGGGATGATAAGATTTTTTGCACATCCCTGGTTATAAATATTACACATAAGATTATATTCATGCATTTAAAATATTTATTTAAAATTGAATCAATTTATAAAATTACCACTTAGCCTATTCTTTAGTGTGTATATATCATAAATTTTAGGTTAAGATGTATAATAAGATATAAACTAATATATAAAAAAAAATATAACCTAAATCTTAGCCTAAAAAATAGTCTAAAATATATTTAATTTTTTTAATAAGAGTTTTATTGATTAACGAGTTTAGCTTAAAAAAACTCTTTTTTAAATATGAGTCTTTTTAATTAACGAGTTACTAATACTATTTTTAATAGAAAAAATATTTATCAATTATAAGAGTTTTAATTTTTTCTATAAATAAAACTCATTATTTATTGTTCCAATCAACCACACAAGAATGTTATTATCTTTCTTTATTGTTTTACAAATATAAGATCATAATTTTTTATACTTCTTTATTTGATTAATCTATCAAATATTAGTGTTTGTGTTTTATTGATTAATAATTCTAATTAATTTATGATATTTTTATCATGTTTTCTCATAAAGTTCTTTATTTTTGTTCTTAAATTATTAGATTAAATAATTATGTGTGTCATATCATAATTATTTAGTTTGATTATTAATATTTAAGGAGGCTATCATTAATGAACTTGTGCTTAAACTGATTGTTATAATGTTAAGAGTTAATTTTGATTTATCTGATATAATTATTAAATCATATATTTAGAGTTATTCATTACTAAATTTGTTGTAGAACACACATGCACATTTGTGTTTTTGTGCTAATATTTTTTCAATTGATTTGTGAATGTATCTGATTGGCGTGAATCTTATTCGAACGTTGGTCTGAATATTGCGCACACTAATTTTAGAAACTATAAAAACAAAAGAGGGGCTTGTAATTAAGTTATATTGAGATAATATACTAAAAGAGGATAACATACAACCGAATTTATAATTAAAAAATCATTTTTTATAATGAAAAGTTAGGTAATTCGATAGACTGTTATTTTTATTCTTAGGTCATAATTGTGACTTATGTTATTTTCATGTAAAAATATCCTGTATTATTTTTTTATTATGTATTTTATTTTTACACGCAATTACATGCTTTATTAGTTTGTTAAGATTATTAAATTATAAATTAAAAAAATAAAATTATTTATCCATTCTAACTTAATTAAATATATATTTATGAACTTTCGGGGTTCCGAAATCTCAAACTCAGAAGTTTAGCTGCTATTGTTAGTTTTTTTTTGGGAAAATGGTTTAGTGATGTTTAATAGGAAGCAGATGGTCTAGGAAGGCTATAAAGTCATTTGTTATGGTTGAATTGGAAGCGAGAAAGCTCAAGTACTTAACTTTTGGGACTGGAGCCCTTCTCACGGGGATCCTTATTGAAGGTAATCTCCCTGGTCTTCTAATCGTTGATACATCTTTATCTCGTCATGACTTTCATATGTTAGAAGTAATTGGTAAACTAAATTTCTCAAAAACTTAAGATAATGTAAGAAGGTAAATATTGTTTTTATACATTTATCACTTACTCATAATCATAAGTATTGTGTTGGAAAAATCAGGTATATTTTTCCTATTCTAAATAGTTACTATACACTTATGATTTAAATTAATAGAACTCAAACTAACATGACAAAATAATGTCATTGGAAATATAATGCTAAAATAAACTAAAACATAAATATTAAAACAGAAAAATAATAACACTAGAAATTTAACGAGGTTCGGTATAAATGTTACCTAGGTCTTCGGGTAACGATCACTTCCATTATCTCCAAATGGATGAACTCAAAATTACAACTAATTGAGCAAAATTGAGCTAATCAATTACCCTTACAAAAGATAGGAAGATTTACAAATTTTGGAATATTTTACAAATGGTAAAATAGGGCTTTATTTATAGCCCTAAATCTAACACCCATCCTCATTCCTAACCAATGTGAGACTTTTCTAATTTGCTCACTAAGGAGCTATATAAAAAATCTCTACCTTAGCGACTTAGTGATTTTTTAAATGATTTCTTCAATCATTAGATCAACGCCAGTGCCAATTCAGATTTGTAGGATGTTAATGAAGTTCAGACAATGTTTGAACTTGATTGTTGTTACCACCTTGGTCATCATATCTGCGGGATTCTCTATCGTACTCCACCTTTTTCAATAATCTCTCGCACGAAATGATAACGAACATCAATAGGCTTTGTACGTGCATGATAGACTTGGTTCTTTGCTAAATGAATAACACTCTGACTATCACAACACCTTAATATGTTTTGACCAACTCACAAGTCTTCAAGTAAACCTCGTAACCAAATAGCTTCCTTTACAGCCTCGTAACCAAATAGCTTCCTTTACAACCTCTGTAACTATCATATACTCTGACTCTGTAGTAGACAAAGCAACTGTGGACTGCAAGGTAGACTTTCAACTCATTCGTGCTCTAGCAAGAGTAAACACATAACCAGTAGTTGACCGACGCTTATCTAAATCTCCTGCATAGTCAGAATCATAATATCCGACTGCACATTGACCAACAGTATTATCCTATTAAAATACTAAGCCAACATCTACAGTATTTATAATATACCGTAGAATCTATTTCATAGCCAACCAATGTCCTTTACTAGGATCATGCATGTACCTACTTATAGCCCCAACCGCATGTGAAATGTCAGGTCTTGTACACACCATTGCATACATCAAGCTACCAACTGCATTTGCATATGATACCTTTGCCATATATTCTCGTTCTGTATCATTCTTATGAGATAATTGAGTACTAAGCTTGCATTGAGGAACTAGCAGAGTACTTATATGTCTTGTCTGTTCATTCATACCAAAACATTGTAGTATCCTCTTCAAATATTGACTCTGGGTCAAAATAAGCTTCCCCTTCTTCCTGTCTCTGCTTATCTCCATGCCGATAATCTTCTTGGCTTCTCCCAAATCTTTCATCTCGAGTTCCTGACTTAGATGAGGCTTCAACTTCTCAATTTTTGCTTAGCTCTTTGATGCAATCAACATATCATCGACGTACAATAGGAGATAGATGAAAGACTCATTTTGTAGCTTGCGAAAATATACACAATGATCATGTGTGCTTTTGTTGTACTTTTGCTGCAATATAAACTGATCAAATCGTTTGTACTAGGGGTGTTCATAAACTGGACCGGACCGGACCGTAAAATCGGACCGAATGGTTTTACAAATCAAATGGTCCGGTCCGATTTGTACTAATTTTAAACCGTTTGAACCAGACCGGACCGGTTTAATAATATATTAAAAATTTCACATTATTCTTCATTAAAATTTATAAAAAAATCGAACCAAATCGGACCGAACCGATTTATAATCAAACGGTCCGGTCCAGTTTTTATTACTTAAAACCATTTCAAACGGTCTGGTCCGGTCCGGTCCGATTAATATAAACGGTCCAGTCCGGTTAAAGTTTTTTAACCAAAACCGGACTGGACCGTTGGACACCCCTAGTTTGTACCACTGCCTTGGAGATTGTTTCAATCCATACAAAGATTTGTTAATCTTACAAACCCAATTCTCTTTACCACTAACATGAAACTCTTCTGGTTGAGACATATAGATTTCCTCTTCTAAGTCACCGTGTAGAAACGTACTTTTCACATTAAGTTGAACTAGTTCCAAATGGAACTGTGCTACCAAGGCCAACAAAATTCTAATGGAGGAATGCTTTACAACTGGAGAAAATACCTCATTATAATTGATTCCCTCCTTCTGAGCGTAGCCCTTAGCCACCAATCTTGCCTTGTAGCGAATACCATCTTTCTTTGCATACATCCATTTGCAGCCAATTACCTTCTTATCCTTAGGTAGTTGTGTCAACTTCAATGTTTTATTCTTTTGAAGGGATATGAGTTCTTCATCCATGGCTTCCTTCCCACTTTCAAATTCAGGGCTTCTGATTGCTTCTTTATATATGGAAGGAACATCATCATGCACAACTAAAAGTGCACAGGACACCGTATTCTTAAACTGAGCAGGTAGGTCTTCAAAATCCTTGTATCGAGCAGGTATCTTGACATTTTGTCGTCGTGGCTTATCAACTGTAATTTTTTCTTGTTGCTGTGGAGGTTCTTGGGTTCAAATCTCTTCATCTGATTCATCTTCTGTCAATGGAGGATCAACTTCTGTCTTATCTTCACTAACTGGATTAACAATTTTTGCTTTCAAACTCCACCTGTTTCGAAGTTTGCTCCACTTGCTCTAAAGTGCCATCAATCTTCTTAGTTACCTTTCTCAACAATTGAGATTCATCAAAGGTAACATCACTACTAAAGATTATCCTTTTCGTTTCAAGGCACCATAGTTGATATCCCTTAGAACTAGAAGGGATCCCCAAAAAATGGCTTTCTTGGCTTTTGGGTCCAACTTTGATTCCGTTACATGGTAGTATGCAATTGAACCAAACACATGTAAAAAATCGTAATCTCTAGCAGGTTTTTCAGACCATACCTCCATAGGCGTTTTTCTTTCAAGAGTAGATGATGGTAGACGGTTGACGAGATGACATACATATGTCACAACTGTAGCCCAATATTGCGTGCCTAAACCAGCATTTGACAACATACATCGAACCTTCTCCAGCAAAGTCATGTTCATACATTTTACAACTCCATTTTGTTGTGGTGTTTTTCAAATGGTGAAGTGTCGCACTATCCCTTCTTCTTCACAAACTTTCATAAATGGATTGTTTGTGTACTTAGTGCCATTATTAGAACTCAGACGCTTAATCTTTTTACTAGTCTGAGTCTCAATCATCTTCTTCCACTTGAGAAAAATCCCTAACACTTCATCCTTCTTCTACATGAGATACACCCAAACTCTTTTGGAGAAGTCATCAACAAAAGTGACATAATAATGTTTGCCACTCATGGGTGAAGTTCTTGTGTGCCCCCATACATCAGTATGGATGTAATCCAAAATGCCTTTTGTATTATGGAGAGCAGTGCCAAAGCTTACTCTCTTTTGCTTCCCCAATACACAATGCTCACAGAATTCTAACTTGCCGGTTCTTGCATCTTTTAACAGGTCTTGCTTTACTAGAATCTGCAAAGTTTTTTCACCAGTATATCCCAAACGCATATGCCATAGCTTGGTAGTTTCTAAATCTCTTTCTTCCTCTGAAACTGCTGATGATGTTGTCCCAATAACCGTACTACCAAGGTAGTAGTACAAGTTACTCTCCCGAACAACTTTCATCGCCATAAGTGCTTTAGAAGTAATCTTCAATGCCCCATTTTGTATGGTCACAGTGAAGCCTTTTGATTCTAAGTTTCCCACAACAATGAGATTTTTCTTCATATCTAGAACATAATGAACATCTGTCAAGACCCTAGTTAAACCATCTTGATTCTTCAAACGAATTGCACCGATTTCCAAAACTTTGCATGGATAATCATTACCCATGAAAACAAATCCACCGTCTAGTTCTTCAAAGTTAAAGAACCACTCCTTGTTAGGAGACATATGGAAAGTACATGCTGAATCAAAAATCCAATCACCAGGATGAGATGCTGTTGACGAACCAACTAATGCAAAATCTAAATTTGAATTGCTTTTAGCTACACATGCATCAGAATGCATAGCTTTTCCTTTCTTTTGCAGCTTCGGATAATTTTTCTTCCAATGACCTTTCTCATGACAAAAGACACATTCATCTTTACCAAGTCTTCCTTTTGATAGAGATATACTTTTCCTTCATTTTTGTTGTGTTTGCGGACGTCCTCTTACAGACAATGCCTCTGCTGCTTCATTCCTACTTTCTCTTTTATCTTTCTTTCTAATTTCATAACTATACAAAACAGTACAAACTTTCTCAAAAAACACTTTATCCTTCCCAATGAGTAAGCTCGTAATAAGATGATCAAACTCATCAAGAAGGGAGGCTAACAACATCAAGGCTAAATCTTAATCTTTAAAAGTTTCATCCATATTTAACAAATCTACTACTAATTGATTAAAAGCAGTAATGTAGTCGTTTATTGTAGTACCTGGAAGGTATTCAAACCGTAACAATTTCTTCTTCAAATAGAGCTGATTCTATCCACTCTTCTTCATGAACTTGTTCTCCAACGCCTTCCATAACTTACTTGCGGATGTCTCCTTCATGAACGTGTATTTTTGTTCTCTTGAAAGACACGAACGGATTGTACCACATGCCAATCGGTTGATATTTTTCCACTCTACTTCATCTGCTCCATCTGGTTTCTCTTCTTCAATGACGATGTCTAGACCTTGTTGAAATAGAGCATCTAAAACTTCGCCTTGCCACATGCCGAAATGATCGGTTCCATCAAACTTTTCCACCTCGAACCTTGCATTTATCACCATAGTTCTACTTGACGTGGATGATTGGCCTTTGTTTGAAAGAAAATTTTCTTCCGCCATTTCTTCAAATTACAACAACTAGCAACTATATTCCAATAGCAAACAAATGACTAGGTAGAAAACCTTCGGCTCTGATACCAATTGTTGGGAAAATCGGGTATATTTTTCCTATTCTAAGTAGTTACTATTCACTTATGATTTAAATAAATAGAACTCAAACTAACTCGACAAAATAATGCTATTGGAAATATAATTCTAAAATAAACTAAAACATATATTAAAACAGAAAAATAATAACATCAGAAATTTAACGAGATTCAGTATAAATGTTACTTAGGTCTTCGGTCGTCATTAACCACTTCCACTATCTCCAAATGAATGAACTCCAAATTACAACTAATTGGGCAAAATTGAGGTAATTAATTACTCTTATAAAAGAGAGGAAGATTTACAAATTTTGGGATGTTTTACAAATGATGAAGGAGGGTTTTATTTATAGCCTCAAATCTAACACACATCTTCATTTCTAACCAATGTGAGACTTTTCTAATTTACTCACTAAGGAGCTATATAACATATTGTCTCTATGTACCTTGCAGATGAAACACTTGTAATTCAATATTAGGATTAATGGTTCTTAAATACAAGAACTCTAGCTTTTATTCTATATTAGAAGTTGTTAGGAACTAAATTTTTTAAAAGGTTAACCTATTGGGAGAAGGGTTAATATTGTTTTTATACATTTATCACCACATTCCTATGATTTTGACTTTTAATTCTTCTGCCTAATGAACCCATTAAATAGTTTGTTCCTGTAACTAAATTACTAATTCAAGCTTCTTTGTGAGTGAGTGATGTAAATTGGAAAGCTCTGACGGATAAGGATTCACATTCTGATACAGATATTGATTGGGATATTAAGATTTTAGGAGGTAGAAGTCTATGCTGAGACTGAATGCTCTAGAATAGATAATTTTTTTGAAGAGTGAGTCAGATGCTTGGTTGGACAAATTTTTGTTATCTTTTTTCAGAAAATTGTTGTTTTCTACATCTTCATCTTCTTTAGAATGACAAATGGATTAATGTAATATTATGTGGTTGGTACTAGATTTTTTCGAGTTGAAGGGATTGACATGTGGATATCCCAATCATATTCTCTGTTCATATCATGTTATGTATTTGTATTCATAAATGCTGTAATGGAAGTAGAAATAATGTTTTTTTGTGACGGAAAGAATGGACGATAGCATTTTGTAATACCTGTGAGCCCATTTATCTTTGTCTCCGTTTGTGAAAGACTAAAAGTACATTATATTCAATTTCGGTCAATGAGAATAATGTCACTGAAATAATTTTTGATAAGTGGTAGATGCGTTAGTTTTAGCTGATTCTGTAAACATGGTATATTGTTACTGCGTCAACTAACATACTGATTTTAGGTTCTAATTTGGCTGCAAAGTTTTTGTGAGCAAATGCAATAACACTTTTAAAAGTGCGGGAAGAAAATGTCAATTTACTTGAAAAGCTGACATTTATTTTTTGAGTCTCAAGCATCCTCCAATGACTGAAGAAACTCAAATCTCTCTCTCTCTCTCTCTCTCCTCATTTTGAGTATGTTCTTAACTTTTATTGGTTGTTGTAGTTATTGATTTTTGATAAATCAAGTTCATGTTCTCGTAGAGTGCCCATGGCATTATCCTCATTTGTCCTTGAAACTGCTGGATTGATCTGCATTGTGCATGAGTTACAGGAGATGGTGGGGAAATTACAACAACTGACACGGTTCTTGCCATTTGGTCAGAAGTTGAATCTCCTGGTCACAAAATAATGGTTGCCCTCGGTTTCAATGATGAGAAAGCCATTGAGCTGGATTCTTCAAGTTTTGACTCTGGGTATCTTGATGATTGAGCTCTTTCTTTAATATTATTGAACTTGGACAAAATGAGGTATTTTTTATTAGGAGAATCACAATTTCAATTCGAACTTAATCAAGCTCTAAACATCGGAATTAAACCTATTCTCCTTCTTTGTGTGAATCTTTTAGGAAACAAATAAATATAGCTTAAAATGAAACATACACAAAATCAACACAAGTAATTTACGTGAAAAAACATTCCCGGTGTAGGAAGGAAACAACCACGGCACTCCTCTCCAAAACTTCCACTATCAAGAAATAATTGTACAACAGTTCTCTCTAGATAAAACTAGAGGCAAATAATCAACAAAATCATCAAGAATACACTTCTTGGAAACTAACAATTATTTCAAGAATAATGGAGAGATCTAACCCAATTCGTAGTCGCTGTTCACTGCTCAGAATTTCTCAAACCGGTGAGTCAAATCCAAATCCCACCGCACAGATTAAATTTCAACTTAATCGGACCACAAACGGCCTTCGATCGAAGTACTTGATGAAGACTTGCTGGAGAGGGAAAAACTGCTCAGTTTTTCTGCTAGCTGCTGCCTTTGCTGCTGCAATTCTAAAAAACTCTGCAGAATCCACCCACAACAAACCCTAAATGAGTTTATTAATTAAGGCAATGAAATGACATAATTGCCCCTTATTACTCCATGGGTTTTTAAACCACATGGGCTTTTCTTGGGCTCCTCCAAATCAAGAGGAAAACCCAACATTTTTCTGAGTCGAAGTTGTATTGAACATGTCTACAGAGTTGTTTATTGGGTTTATAAAGTTCTTTCATGCAAAGATGTTCAACTTGCTTTAATTCTGCTGGTTTATGTCATGCGAAAAATTTCTTTGTCTATGTTAATAATTTATCTGGTGTTAAACCAATACAAGTATTATGTTTAATAAAAGATAGTATAAGCTGGCAGGCTAATGCCCTGCTGATTGGTGAAAAAAAAACCTTCGAATTACTGAAAGGATTCATAATTAGATTGATCTCCACGATGTGCTGTTCATGGAAGATCAAGTAAATGATGGGCTGCTTTGTGTTGGTGTTGTACTCTTTCAATGAGCAAAAGAACAAAGAGAGATTTGCTATCATACTAAAGATGAGTTGTTTCTAGTACACAATTCTACATGATCAACAGTGTCTCTTGTTTTCTGATTTCCTTCGTCGGTGTGTTCTGGGACATGACAAGCAACTGAGGCTCGTACCTGTGCCTTACTCGCTTCTTCTTTCCAGTCGATCCTCACAACAAACACAATCAGCAGCCCCAAGCACACAACTATTCCAATCAAGAACCCTATTAACAACCCCAGGAGCCCTTGTGCAACCTTGAAGGCCAAAATCACCCCCAATGGCAATGCCAACAGGTAGAATCCACCAAGATTAGCATACATAGCTAACCAAGGTCTCTCCGTTCCCCTTATGATTCCTCCACAAACTGCTAATGGAAAATTTACCACTTCCATTAGAGCTATCAGTAGCAGCATCTTCTTTACACCTTTTATGATATCTTTATCATGGCTGAACAAGCAACCCCAGCTTCCTCTGGCTGCTACAATCACCAAGTTACCCATGGCACCAAAGACCGCACTCACTGAAAGAGATACCCAGGCCGACTGAAAAGCAATATTGGGGTGGTTTGCACCGAGCTCATTCGAAACCCGGACTGATGCACATGTGGCCAAAGAAAGCATTACAGAATAAAGTAAGTAGTCAAAATTTAGCACAATTGCTAACACACTCACTGCTACTGTAGCATTTGCAAGCCTCCCTGTGAGTAAGACTAAAACCTCATAACACCACCACTCAAGGCAGGTAGTGAGACAACAAGGTCCTGCAAGCTTGAGCAGCCTGATCAAATCTTGATAACTTTGCTCGAACCATCCACCTTCCTTCCATTTACTTTCTTTTCCAGTTTCTAAAACACCAACATAAGTAGCCAGTACGATTACAAGTATGAGATCACTAATCCACACTGTCATTGAAATTCCCTCTAGCCCCTTTGCTTTTGAGAGTAACATGTTGATAGGTATGTGACAAGCAAGAGCTAGACCTGAACTAAACATTATAGGAACTGTTATGCTTTGTGAGCTTAAATAGGCTTTGAGAGGACAGAGCAATGAAGTAACTACCAAGTGAGGCAAAAGATAGAGAAGGTATCTTTTTGCAACTAGAGAAATGTCTTCTTGTTGACCAAAGTGGATTAAGATTTTATCAACATTGAGCCACAAGAAAGAAATAGGAATTGAAACTAACAATAACAGAACAATTGTCATGAGAAGCGTCTTATGAAGGAGTCTGAAATTTTTAGCTCCATAAGCTTGGCCACAAATTGGTTCCATTGCTGAACAGAGTCCATTCAAGACAGAGAAACCAGTAACATTAGCAAAAGTGAGCCCTAGTGTGGCTCCAGCCAATTTGAGCTGTCCAAGTCGGCCTAGAAAAGCTGTTGTGATTGCTATCTTAGCAAACCATGTCAAATTCATAACCATCAATGGAAAAGCTATTCCTTTTTGTACTTTCAGCTCCGAAAGCATTGTTAAGGCACAGTTGGCTGGCCATTTTCTTGTGTTTTCTTCCAAATTTGATGTTGTCGACATGATTTTTACGCAAAATGGCAAAGTGGGCTTCTTCCTAATGTATGTCTTTTTTTTTCCTTAAGAGAAATGAATGAATTTGATCGTGGTTAAGTAAAGTTGGTTATGAATGAGAATGAATGCATGGGTTTCGTGAAGGGAGGTAAGCTTTGCTAAAGAAGCAGCAAGTTCTAAAAGGCTTTTGTAACGGCCAATTTACAAAAAGAGAAAGCTGGTGAAGATTCTATAGCGCGTGATGAGAATGAATTCAAGGGGGGCCAAATCAATGATGCATACAAATCTACTCAGAATATCAATAGATTTGTAATTCCTCTGAATTTGATGTCAAAAAGGTATAACCGTTTAAGTAAGGAAATTGTTTTTTTTTAAGTTGGAGTATTTTATACGACAATTCTTCATGAGTTTCATTATTGATCCCTTGTCATTTAACGCTTTTTTTTAACATTTAAATTGTTTCCTTTTAATTCTTTCTTTACAAACAAATTCTATTATAATTCATGTTTATCTTGTCAGATTTAATATCACTTTCCTATCTCTTAATACATATACGACAACGTATACAACTATATACAAATATGTTTCATATATACAACAATGTTGCATGCGAAAGTATGACTTCAAAAGTGAAATTTTGCCAAAAATTAATTACACTATAAACAAGATTAATAGACTAATTAATAAGTGGGAAACGGGTTGGTAAAGAAGCAAAGAAATCGTCTTGTGGCAGAAGTTAAGTCACCAAATTGTCCATTGTAACATGATAAAGAAGCACTTTTTGGTATAACTATAAAGGACACAATGAACATTGGACGATGGATGTTTGTAAAAATACCCAGAATTCCCAGTAACAGAACCTGTCGGTGAAGAAGTCTCCTCTTATAATATACACAAAAAAAATTAAATTCGAGTAAGTGTTGTTGCAAACATTCTCTCTTCCCAATGCATTAGTTCATGCAACAAAAATTAGAAAAATAGATTTAATTTGAATTTGTTTTTCCTGAGAGCTCTTTTACAAGAGTCAGTATTATTAAAACTCAACTTATTGACATGTGTTATTGAAAATCACTTCTAATTATTTAGGACACATTGTGAAATATACATCTATTTGTTTAATATATAGTTCGAGCTTTTCAAATAGAAACTAAAAGATATGGGTTTAGCCACATATTCTAGGATGGGTGTGTAAATACTTGTATAGTAAAAAACAATTAGAGGACTGTCCATCGTTATATATTAGACGTAGTTAATTACTTCATATTATGAGAATTATTAGTTAGTTTTAAATTAATTAACATTTTGATTAGGCCAATTAACATGGGAGAATGGAGATAGTGAATATATATATATATTCTTTCCCTTATAGATCAATATATTATCTTGATTCTCAATCATTAATTTTTTTTAATTTTTAATTTATAAATTAGCTTGTTAGAGGACAAGAAAAGAGTTTCTTGCGATGTTGACGACTAAGTTTAAGCCCATTGAGAAATATATATATATATATATATATATATATATATATATATATATATTTTATAACATATATTTTTCATAAAAAAAATATTATTATACGTTATAATAAAAATAACATTTATTAATTTTACTATAAAATTAAAAGTAAAACTTTATATACAAAAGATGTTATGTCATGTAACTAAACCATTCTAAATCGTTTCTACTATTATGGTGTGAATGTTATATACGAAGAGGGAGGTATAGAAAAAAATATATTTATACCAACTTGTAAAATTTATCATAAATTTTTTTATATCTAAAAAGTTCATTTCAAATATTATACAATATTGAATATTAAATAGTTGAACGATATTTAAATTAAACTATGATAAGTTAAATTTATTTAAGGTTAAACTTCAATTTGGTTAAAATTCATTCAATATTATTAGAATATTATTTTGTTGTTATAAATTTAAGGGTGAAGGATACCAAGTAGAGATATAAAATAAGTTGTCTTATCTTATCTCATATTTCATTTAATATTTCTAATAGATTTATAAGTTAAATTGGTTCAATTTCAAATTTGTTTCATTATTTTTATCTGTCTCATTTAATCTATTTGTGAGAAATAAGATATTTTATTATATACAATTCTATTCATATCTCATTGTAACAAATAATAAGTGGAATAAGACGAAATAAACTCACAAAATTCATGGGTAATACCATGGGATTAATGGAACATTCCACCTCCAATGACACTTCTAGTACCAAAGGCCGTGTAACTTACACAAGTATACAAGTATAACACATAAGTATTATAGCTTTTTAGTAGACCACATATATCCTATTAATAGATTATTATAAATAATCGTACAAATTTAGTTATATTACAAACACATGTATGATAAAATTTGGTTCAATTTGTCATAGTCAAAATATAATTTTAGTTTTAATTTTATGAAAATAATATGATCTATGTGATTCTAAAAAATTACGAGACTTATACGTTGTACTTATGTAAGCTGTATGACTCCTAGTGCTTTGAATTAACTTTAAAAAGTATGAAAAAATAAAAATAACATCTCTTATAATTTTGCTATTAAAAAGAGTTTACTCTATCATTTTGTATTAAAATTTATTCAATTAGATGTCATTCAAATTGAGCTATGTAGTTATTTAGACACATTTAGTACTGAATTTTGTCTATCAATTCTTTTCAATATTATTGTTATAAATTTTAAGGTATTATTTTATATAATTTTTAAAATATTTATTAATCATCCATAAAAAGTATTATTAATTATTTTTAAAAATACTTTCAATCAATCATATTGATTACCCTCCTTAAATAATAATAATAATTTAACTACCAATTCTTTACATCAATGAAATAATCTCTCCCATTAATAATATTTATAAGAGAAAAACAATTATATGATAAAAGATTAAAACTTTAAAGAAATCAAAAGTTGATAATACATTGGTTACTAAAGTTTGAACAAAATAAGTATCATTTGATTTTGGTAATACTTAATTTACATGATAATCATGTTTGTTATTATGACTCGACATCCATAGAATTGAATAAAGATTGTAAAACAGTTATTGAAATGTAATATTTATAACTAACTATTTTTCTTCTATTATTATTTGTATTGAATAAACATGAAAATATTAATTTTTTAAAACTTTGATAGGACATAAAAGATATGGAATAAGAGTAAGGACATAATTATTAAAAAATCACATAAACTTATACGGGATAACATTATGGTATGTGTAAGTGAATATTAGTAATAAATTTTATTAATTTAATAAATTGTATGATAGAATAATAAAGATTTTCGAATTAATAAATCATATATATTTGTTTTTTTATAGGTTTTACGACAACAAGATGGAGTTATATGTAGTTACTATATAATAAAATTTATGAGTGAGATAATTTCAAATATAAATATGTAAATTAAAGATATGTTAATATATTTAGTTAATGAACATATAATTTATTTTTAATGAATTTATGATTTAAATAATAATTAAAATTTAAATACATATAATTCCTTGATTAATATGTTTAACATTCAAATTAATTGTGAAATATTCATTCACGTATCTAGAAACGTAATACTTATTATGTGTTATTTGATATGTTGTATATGCTTCCTTTTCTTATGCGTTTTAAAGTCTATTATAAGTAAAAAAATATTGATACAATTTATAAACTAGTTGGTACATGTGTAATTATTATATATACTTTTTCTCAACTTGTTATTTACAATTATTTATATTTTAGGTAAAATAAAAATTTAAGTCAAATTATTTTAAATTGATTCATTAAACTTACTTAATAGTCCTTTGTTATAATAGTAGTCATAAAGTAACAAACAGATATAACAAAGGGTTATAATCGACTTAATAATTCTTTATTGTAATAATCGACATGAATGACACACAAATACAATTTGAATTGATATTGTAGTAGGAGTAATAGTATTATTATACGAGCGATTTCTTCGTATGAGTTTGAGTAGTGCAGCAAAATCTCCGGCGTTGGTGTTGGCTTCTAGTGGGTGAGCAAGTGAGTGTCAGCGCCACTCACGCGTCCTTATTCTCTTGCTCCCACGTCCCAACACTCTGGATTATGCGGTCAAACCATGTTTTCTTCGTACTAACCAACACACACTAGGACACTTTCTCTACATCTTATTGGTTCCTGTTTTTTCTTTTAGCTATTGCTCTACATCTTACTGCTTTTTTTTTTTTTGACGTTTCCCAGACCTAGTTGAAAATAGTATGATTAATTATAAGACTACTAGTACAATTTTTTAGTTATATTTATATTATTTATAATACTACTATTTATTATTATTTTAATTTTTTAATAAATTTAACTCTATTTATTAATAATTATATATATATATATATATATATTACATTTTAAATGTAAGATACATAATATCTTATTTAAGAAGTGAGAATTGAGGACAATCAAGGCAAGGCCCACGGATCAGGTATGTCCATGTGTATTAATTAGTCGAAGAAAATATGAGCTCCATTCATTCACCGTACTACTTAGTTGACCGAGAACAGATGCGGGGAGGACACACGCGTCGTGCTTACAAACTAACTGCACCACCATAAATTTTTATAATATACTAAATCAATAAATTTTAAATAAAAAATAAATAATAACCACGGCATATATGATATAACGTTAATTTTAGTTACTTATATTTAATTTATGATATAATATAGAATTTTGTTCGTCCTTAGTGCCGCATGTGGTTAGTTGAAGATTGAAACAATCCCACCCTTCTTATTCTTACATTTGTAAATGATTCTTATAATTTAAATTTATAAAGTAGATTTTTTTTTATTTTCAATTGCATAGTATCATTTGAGATTAAAAAAGTATTGTAAAATTGGTTGTTTTGAATATACGAAACAAAGACTATGTAAGTTCTGCATAAATCCATTTATAATTAAGAATATACGCATTAGATATATATTTTTCATTCATCTATCTTTCATTAATTGTTCAAATAAATGAATGGAAATAAGAATCAAAACTATCCAAAGAGAAAGTAGTGAAATAATTATAAGTATATGGGACAGCCTCCCAAAATATGTGATTATTAGCAGTGAACCACATGTTATTCTGTATTTTCAAATCTTTAAGGAGAAATATAATGTTTCCTCGGACAATATATATATATATATATATATATCTTATTTAAGTCACAAATTTAATGAAAAATAACATGTGAGTCTTATTTGAATCACAAAGTTTTATTAGGTTAAAAAATATTCACATGATTCAAATTTCACACATATGACTTCAAATAAGAGTGAAGTCATATTCACATCTAAGAAATCTTTGCTTATTTTTGATCGTTTTTAAGTTTTATACTCTTACCTTTAATAATGAAATAGATTTAAAGCTATTATAAAATTATTTTTATTAAAGCATCAAGGTTATGTTTATAGTAATAAGAATTTTAATAGGAATAATTTTAAATATTTTTATATTTAATTTGATGATAATTTATAATGAAATATAATTTTTTTAATAATAACAAAAATGTTTATTTATCCCTCATCTCACGATAGTATGGAGAAATATTATATATTTCTCATAACCTATGTATAATTATTTATTATTTTATATTATTTAAAAATAAAAATAAAAAATATTTATAATTTTAATTTCTTTATAATTTTATGAGTTTTACTTTAATATTTATTATTATTTTAAATATAATATTTAAACATACAAACATAATAATAATAATAATAATAATAATAATAATAATAATAGTTTTATTAAATTAATTTTTTATTATAATTCCCATTTCCAATATCTAAAGTCTAAACGGCGAGACATTAAGAAATTAAGACTAGTCAATTGATTACTTAAATTATTTTACCTAATTAATATTTTTATATTTTATAATAATACGACAGAGAGAGAGTGGGTCAGGTGGGGACCATTTACCGCCCTCCAAAATCATACACATCTCCAATCTATTTTATATCAATCTAACCCTAAAAGGTTCTTCATACTTATCCATCCATCCATCTCTCTCTCTCTCTTTCTCTTTCTGATACTTCTCATCATCTCTTAATTTATCCTCAACAACAACCCAAGTTAATCATAGCTACTGTTATTGCTTAATCTTTTAATTAGGCATCATCTTCAGAAAAGCTTTTACTTAACTACATATAGTAAATTCAGTGGATAAATTCGAGTACTGATGAAGATCTGGATGGTAAATTCAGCTAGCTCATCAGTGGATTTATGACAGCAAAAAGTCCACTCTTTTATCTTAATCTCCTGTTTTTTCTTCTACTGCCTAGCTGGTTCTTTCCTAATTATTTCTTTATTATTCATTCATTAAACAAAAACAACCATAAATTAATTAAGGACAACCCACAAGCTAAGTATCATTAACTAGTCTTACCTTCTTCTGAATTTTCTTTTCTGGATTATTGATTGATCTTTAGTTCAAACGATAAGTGCTTATTTTTTGTTGGAGTAAGAGCTAGATCTATAGATAGCTAGAGTATTGATTTAACCAGGTTTATTTTATTTTGGGCATAGAAATGGATACTCATCCTCTTCCTCCACCATTCAACACAAGAGACTTCAATCTCCACCACCATCATCATCAACAGCAATTTCTCAACCAACGATCCAAATCAGAAGAAGATCAAACCGATCCCACCAACCTATCTCCAGGTCTCAAAAGAGACCGTGATGGTGATCGTGATCGTGACCGTGATGATGACGATGTAGGCGGCAACGATCAAAACCTGAATATAATAAGTGCTTCAGATGTAGGAGGTGAAATGACAAGAAGGCCCAGAGGAAGACCAGCTGGATCTAAAAACAAACCAAAACCCCCAATCATCATAACTCGAGATAGCGCTAACACACTGCGTACCCATGTGATGGAAATCGCGGATGGTTGTGATATTCTGGAAAGTCTTTCGACATTTGCTCGGCGTAGACAAAGAGGTGTTTGTATTATGAGTGGTACTGGGACTGTAACTAATGTAACTCTTAGACAACCAGCTAATCCAAGTTCGGTTATGAGTTTACAAGGAAGATTTGAGATCTTATCACTAGCTGGATCTTTTCTACCTCCTCCAGCTCCACCAGCTGCAACTGGATTGACTATTTATTTAAGTGGTGGACAAGGTCAAGTGGTTGGAGGTAGTGTTGTTGCTACTTTAATTGCTTCGGGTCCAGTTGTGATTATGGCTGCTTCGTTTAGTAATGCTGCTTATGAGAGACTTCCACTTGATGAAGATAATGAAATTACAATGCAAAGAGGTAATAATAGTAATAATATTGGGTCTCCAACTGAGGCGGATCTTGATCAAATTCAACAACAACAGCAGCAGCAGCAGCTTTTGGGTCATGAGGCCAATTCAAGTGCGCCTTTATTTCATGGTTTGGTGCCGAATCTTTTGAATTCGATTCAAATGCCACCTTCTGATCAGGGTTATAATTGGGCGAGTGGTCGTGCTCCGTACTAGTAGTACCTAGTACTGTTGAAGAAACGAATGAAACAGTTATTATTATTCATTGATCTGTACTTTTCAGGATCGTACCAACAAGTCATCGCCAGTCTAGCTATGTGTGTGTATATATATAGCTAGAAGATCGATCCAGATGGTTGAGATTTCAGGTTTTTTTTAATCTAGCTTCTTCTTTTTGGTATTGAACATTATTATTAATTCTATGTTTGATGAGTTTTAGTTACATGTTTGTTTTAATGACCTCCTTTGTTCTTGGAATATATATATATATAAATTTTATGTAAAATTATAAAAAAAAATATAGCCCTAAAATATATAACATAAAAAATATTAGTTATAAGATTGGATGTGATCTAAATGAATAGAATTTCACATTGAATTTAAATCATCTTAGTTCATATTAAGTGGTAGTTAAAGTCAAATAATGAATTGAGATTTATTAATAGTAAAATTTATGAATTAATCATAACAATTGTTATTTTTATAATTATAAATTTTAAGAATATTATTTTTATTGTTTAAAAGAAAATTAAATGTGTAACCTACGCCCAATGGATGTGGGTAATTGTTTGAAGGATAGTACAGGCAAGACTCAAACTCTAAATTTGAGAGGTAACACTGATATTATTGATCCAACTAATTATACTAGAGAGTAAGTATTAGTTAATTTATTATTACTCTATGGGAAAATAAATCTTTAATTTTATTAGAAAATTGTAAAAAAAACAACAATATGTATAGAATTTATAACAATAAAAATAATATCTCAATAATATTGAATAAAATTCAAATGGATATCGCTTAATATTAAACTGATATAAATGATCATAGTTCAATTTGAACGGTATTAAATTAGACAGTTTTCAGAATAAACACTATGCCAAAAATTTAAATGGGATGACTTAAAAATGTAAAGTCGGTTAACGCGTTTAATCGATTTTAAATTTTAATTTTTTTTTACAAAATTTACTTATTTTCTATTATATTCAAATTAAAACATGTATTCGATCGTTACATAATAGTGGAAAAAACTAAAATCTGTTTAACAAATAGTTTAAATAATACAAATAATTAAAAAATTAAATATTAATTAATTAATTGAGAATTAAATTTATTATAAAAAAATAATTTATATAAAATACATACATATTTAACTTAAATTATAAATAAAATAATGTCTATTTTGAAATGAATTTTGTGATATTCTCACTTTATTTCAAGGATGTGAAACTTGGTTTGCTTAGAATCATTAGCATAATGACTAGGAAACTGGGTAAAAACAGTTCATATAACAATTCATTCTACTAAATACACGAGTACGTAAACATTCATAAAACAAACAATCCAAATTTCAAAGACATAAGAATGGAGAAATTAAAACATTATAAAAATTATCATGATGTTGTCTTATGTTATTCAAGATTATTAGATTATTCTTCTGATGTTATAATTTAAATAGTGTGTTTTGTCTATTCTTCTTATAAATCATCAAAAATATGCATATCATAGCCTACCTATTCTAACCAAATAACTATATATAATTAAATTCAAAATAAGAATATAATATTATGAATTCACAAAAAATAACTTATATATATTAAAAGATTAGTAAAACAAATTACAACATCATTTTAAAATTATGTGACAAACTTTTTTATTAATAATAAAAATATGAGGTATACATATTAAGTGTTATTTTATAATTATAAGTTTTAAAGATATTATTTTTATTGTTTTTTCAAATTTATTTTCATGCAACTTGCACAAAGAAATACCATATATATGAACGTTGATAAATTAAAAATAAAATATTTTTGTTTAATTTTATACTCATTTTAGATTTTATACTTGTTTGCTAATTATATTATGTAACATACATAAATTATTCACAAAATAATACTTTAAACCTATGCGTACTATTTTGAGATATAAAATGAGGTATATACGCTTCATGTGCTAGTCACCATGAGAAGATCATTGAGTTAAGAGGTAACAGTTTTGAACGTCTCAGTTAATTTTCTCCCATTCATGCTTTTTATATTGTCTCGTTATTTGTTCACTTACAATATTGTCATGTATATATGTTGTGGAAATTGAAGCCTGTATAATACATATATTCTTATTTAGTCTTCTAACATGTAAAGTTTTTAGAATTAAAAATTAGAACATACTTTACCATTTTATAAAATTTGATGATATTTAATGTGTTATAATATTATTTTGATAAGTAAATTTATATTTATATAATTATATATAATAAGAAATTATATATTATATCAATTATAATATATTTGTGATATATAAACAAGTTATATTTATCATAAATTTATGATAAATTATAATTGATATAGTATAATATTATTAGTAAATATAATCGGATACACGTAACTATAGTAAAAAACTATCGTGTTAATGTTGTGATTTTAATATATCTATGTTATATATACTTTCCTAAAAGTCATGCACAAATTAAACCAGTGGATAAGTACATGTGTATTGTACAAGTATACATGTAGGCTTCTGATATGATAAAATTTACTATACAATTTCAATTATGTTTATTTTTATATGGATTTTTGAAAACTGTTACATACACGAAATTATGCTTAATTATTATGGATATTATGCTTTTGAAAATTTACTTTCTAAATAGAGATAATTGAAACTAAAATTTGAATTTTCTCATATTTGGAATTTGTATCGTGAGATATTAGAGTCTAAAATTTTATACAGATAATTAAACGCTTGATAAGACTAACATTGCCCATCTGCCTAAATGCTTGGATCTATAGAGATTATAGACAAAATTTAATATATATATTTTTTCAATATTGGTACTTAAAAAGTAATTGATATAATATAGGAAGATGATTATAAAATAATTATTTGAGAAGCTTTATTTTGAATAAATATTGTTTGAATGAGTCATTATAATTTAGTTATTATGTTTTAAATTTTTAATATTTAATTATTATTAATTAGGATTTAGATAATGTTAGGATATATTTGTGGGTCTCGTATTCTAATGTAAGAAGGTTCATAAACTCTATCTTCAATTTGATGTATGTTACCTCAAGTTTCAAACTTGGAACTTTAAGTATTACGTATCCATATTGAGATGATATAAATTTGTGATATAAGGATTATGTCCTAGTTTCAAGACCAACAACTCATTAATGTACATCAGATTGAAGATATAATTTATAGATTCTTCAACATTAGAATAAGAGAACTTCAATTATATTCTAAGGGATAAAAATTAATATTTAATAGTTTAATTATTTTAGTTTTATAAATAAGATGTAAATTATAATTAAACATCATACTTGAGTTATTTTTTTCGAAAATTATTCTGTCATTTTCTACCTAAAAAAGACAGTACAAGAATTCTTTGATTAAAAAATATCAAATATGATTTGTTATAAAAAAAGACGAAGAGTTTCCAGATTTATTTTTGGTCCGATTTGATTCTATATTATAAATAAATCCGGTCCATGGAGTTCATAAAGATCGCTACATCTACTTGCTGATGGCCTCTTATCGCTATATCCATGGATCAACATAGATAATTGCTTGGTTCTGCATTTTGTTTTAATTTTTCTAGCAACAATTATGGTAAAAACAAAAAAGAAGAAAAATTCTCCAATAATTGAATATGTTTGTTTAAGACCAATTATATCTAATTACAAGCAATACAATACTTTACTTCAATGACAGTCATACAATTATTATAATAATTATTCATATATTAATTATTATAATTATCATCCTAATCGTTGAGATGCAAATCAATATTGTCATTTATAAAAGTTTGGAAAAACTTCTCAACATGATGAGAAAGATGTGTATTTTATATCAAAATCAGTACAATTTAAGATGCAAAATATTACAATTGAGAGTCGAAACAATTTGGTTGAGATGCAACAAACAATGATCAATATGACCTATGCAAGAATTGTTGGGTGACATATGTGATTTTCATACTCAACTTCAACTTGGTCTATCTCAATTTATAAGAGGAAGAGATTTTCTTAATGAAACTAGTTATAACAGACACTTGGTGCAAGTTTTCTCGAGAGTGATAGTATCTCCCACTTTAAAGAAGGGTTTCATATATACTGTTATTTATTATTGGCCCAAAACTTCAAGCCTATTTATTATTTCCGAGCTTGTACCCTAACTGATATATATATTTGCCTTCTTGCGTATGATTATCAACCGTTTGTTAATAAAATTTGAGAGTTGAAAAAAAGGAGCAATGACAGTAAGAACAGAACAACAGTTGCATTGAAGCTGGAAACGGAGAAGAATAGAGAAGAGGCGAAATCAGCCCAAGGACAAACTCTTCATTTCAGTTGATATTTATGGTGTTTCTCTCATTGGTACGTTAATATTTTGATTTAATAGTAAGTTTGTTAATTTAACTTGTTATATATTACCAGTAAATTAGAGAAGATATTTTGTGGGTTGATTTTTGGATTTTGGTATAATTTTTGAAGCTCTGAAAATTGATGTTTGTATCTCCATTTACTTATTAGTATATTTTCCTCGGTGTGTCGTCGTTAATAGAGTAAACTTTTCAAATTGAAAAGTTGAACCACTTAAATCATTGTGTGTCATTTATTTTCTTACTGCTAATTATTTTGCTATTATCCATTATTATTAATTTGTGCAACCAAAATTAGACCTGATTTTCGCTTCCGCAAGTGCTTACAACAAATTGGTATCCGAGTATTGGGTTATTCTGCTATTTATTGGAACTGATCAAGTTTGCTCTTTTGGATTTATTTTGAGCTTTTGGTTATCAGATTGGTTTCATATTTTCTGGGTTGTGTTTCTGTTTATTTAATATTGGGTTTTCTGTCATGACGGAAAAATACGAAATTGAGAAATTCAATGGTAGAAATGATTTCAATCTTTGGTGTATGAAGATGCGACCTGTATTAGTTAAAGAAGAGCTCGTTAAGACACTTGAAAGCAATGATAAATTGCCATAAAAATTAACTGATGAAGAAAAAGATGCATTGATGGAAAATGCTCTCAGTTCAATTTAGTTATCCTTGTCTGATGAGGTATTACTCGAGGTTGGTGATGATGAATCTTCTGCTGGGTTATGGCTTAAATTGAAGAATTTGTATATGAAAAGTCTTTGACCAGTCGGTTATATTTGAAGTAGCATTTGTATACATTCATAATGTCAGAAGGTACATCTTTGCACGATCATCTTGATGAATTTACTAAAATTATTTATGATCTGAAAAATGGTGGTATTAAGATTGATGATGAGGATCAGGATTTAGTTCTATTATCTTCTTTACCTCATTCATTTGAACATTTTGTTGATACCATGCTATATGGGCGAGACACTATTTCTTTGAATCAAAACAGCTTTGAATTCCAGATAGTTGAAGAAAAATGTGTCTACAAGTAGTAATGATAATAGTAGTGGTTTATTTGTCAGAGGTAGAAATCTAGAAAAAAACATAAGCAATAATAGAGGCAAGTCTAGATCTAAATCTAGAAAATGAAAAGATAAATGCAACTATTTTCATCAAGAAGGGCACTGGAAAGTAAATTGTCTGAAACTCAAAGGTAAAGGAAAATCTGTCATAACGTCTTCTGTTACTAATGATGTTACTGGTGTTGCAGATAGTTCTGGTTCTGATGGTGAAAATGTTCTATCATTATCTATTGGTTCTCCAGGAGATGTTTGGATTCTTGATTCGGGTTGCACTTACCATATGTGCCCTAGTAGAGATTGGTTTGCTTCTTATTAGTCTATTGATGGGGGTGTTGTCTTGATGGGAAGCAATATGTCTTGCAAGGTTATTGGTATTAGTACTGTCTGAATTAAGATGCACGATGGTATTGTTAGGACTTTAAAAAATGTTCGCCATGTTCCAGATTTGAAAAAGAATTTGATATCTTTGGGTACTCTTGATTCACAAGGCTATAAGTATGTAGCTGAAGGTGGAGTCTTAAAAGTTAGTAAGAGTGCTCTCATTGTTATTAAATGGCAATTGTCACGTGGTCTCTATATGCTTCAGGGTAGCATTGTATCAAGATTCAAACACTACTCGATTATGGCATATGTGGCTTGGGTATACGAGTGAGACAAGGATGTCTATTTTGAGCAAACGAGATTTGCTTTATTGTCAGAAAATTGGGAAACTTGATTTCTGTGACCATTGTGTTTATGAAAAGCATCGTAGGGTCAAGTTTAGTACAACCATCCATAAAACGAAATGTACTATTGATTATATTCATTCAGATCTTTGGGGTCTTTCTCATGTTGTGTCTAAGGGTGGTGCTCGGTATATGTTGACTTTTATTGATGACTTCTCTTGTCATGTTTGAGTGTATTTTCTGAAGAATAAGAATGATGCGTCCTCAAAATTTGTGAAATTCAAGGCTTGTATAGAAAATCAAACAAGCAAGAAAATCAAGCATTTGAGAACTGATAATGGTTTGGAATTTTGCGACAGTTAGTTTAATGAGTTATGTAAAAGAAATGACATAGTGAGACATCGCATTGTGCGTCATACACCACAGCAAAATGTAGTAAAAGAATATATGAATAGGACTCTCTTAGAAAGAGCTCGTTGTATGCTCTTTCAAGCTTACTTGGATAAATCCTTTTGAGATCAAGCTTATAACCATGCCTATTATTTGGTGAATCGGTCTCCATCAAGTGCAATTGAGTTGAAGACTCCGTTTGAGGTATTTTTTGGTACTCCTGCTAATTATTCTAATTTGAAAGTTTTTGGTTGTCCTGCTTATGCTCATGTTAATGATGGTAAACTTGAGCCTAGAGCATTGAAATGCATATTTTTGAGGTATTCTTCTGGGTGAAGGATTATAGATTATGGTGTGTTGAACCCAAGTCACCTAAATTTTTGATTAGAAGAGATGTTAAATTTGATGAGTTTTCTATGTTGCAAAAGAAAAAAGAGTTTATTGTTACAGATAAAGACCACAATGTTAGTGAGCAGGTGGAACTTAAGAGTGGAGCTCCTAGTCAAGTGCAGGATGACACTTTAGATCAGCCATCTATGAATGAGATAGATGATTATGCTCATGATGTAGTAGAAGAGCAACATGAGCAACTATATAGTATCGCTAAGGGTAAAGGAATAAGAGAGATTCGACGCCCTCAAAGGTACACAGATACAGACTTAGTTTCTTTTGCATTATCTGTGGCAGAGTCTATTGAGGTGCATGAACCTTCTAGTTATCATGAAGTTGTCACTTGTCATGAGTCTGTTCAATGGTTGGTTGTTATGAATGAAGAGATTGAATCACTTCAAAAGAATCATACTTAGGAATTGGTGAAACCACCTAAGGGTCAGAAGATTGTTGGAAACAAATGGGCCTTCAAGAAAAAGGAAGGTATATCTGAGGTTGAAGCAGCTAGGTTCAAGGCACGTGTTGTTGCAAAGGGCTATTGTTAGAAGAAAGGCATGACTTCAATGAAGTATTTTATCCTGTTGTGAAACATAGCTCTATTCGTGTGTTACTTGCTATGGTTGCATTGTTTGACATGGAATTAGAACAACTTGATGTCAAGACAACATTCTTACATGGTGAGCTTGAGGAACAAATATATATGCATCAACCAGAAGGGTTTGTTGTTCCAGGTAAGGAAGATCATGTTTGTTTATTGAAAAAGTCTTTATATGGGTAGAAGCAATCTCCTAGGCAGTGGTATAAGTGATTTGATTCTTTTATGATTGATCATGGTTACTCTAGGAGTGATTATGATAGTTGTGTTTATCATAAAATATTTCATGATGGTTTGTCCATTTATTTGTTGCTTTATGTTGATGACATGCTTATTGCTTCTAAGAATAAGTCTGAGATTCAGAAATTAAAGTCTCAACTTAGTGGTGAATTTGAGATGAAATATTTGGGTGCAACAAAGAAAATTTTGGGCATGAAAATTTACAGGGATAAACAAGCGAGTAAAATTTATTTGACTCAGAAAAGTTATTTTGAAAAAATTATTGAATGCTTTGGTATGAAATATTCTAAACCCATGAGTACGCCGTTAGCTGTGCATTTCACGCTTTCTTTGGATTTGTCATCATAGTCAGAAGAAGAAGAGCAGTACATGTCTCAGGTTCCATATGCTAGTGTCGTTGGTAGTTTGATGTACGCTATGGTTTGTACTCGTCCAGACATTTCACATGCAGTTAATGTTGTCAGAAAATACATGGGTAATCCTGGTAAGGGTCATTGGCAAGCAGTGAAATTGATACTTTGGTATTTGAGAGGTACATCTAATTTTGGTTTGGTATATAATGGAAGTTCTAATATTTTTTGTAGTGTTATTGGTTATGTAGACTCCGATTATGCTGGTGATCTGGATAGAAGAAGATCTCTGACAGGTTATGTCTTTACTCTTTCTCATTGTGCCATTAGTTGGAAGACTACTTTATAGTCTACAGTTTCTTTGTCTACAACATAGGCAGAATATATGGCAACATCAGAAGTAGTGAAAGAAGTCATTTGACTTAGAGGTTTGGTCTATGATTTGGGTTTACAACATGATACTTCTGTTGTATTTTGTGATAGTCAGAGTGTTATACACTTAACCAAGAATACTATGTATCATGAAAGAACCAAACACATTGATGTCAGGTATCACTTTGTTCTGGACATTGTCTCTCAGGGTGCTATTGTTGCCAATAAGATAGTCATTATAGAGAATCCAGCTGATATGTTAACCAAACCAGTTCCATTTAATAAGTTCAAGCATTGCTTGGACTTGATTGATATTTGCAGAAGATGATCACCCTTCGGGTCTTTGGACGATGGTTATTTGGTAATCTGAGGAATTTTATTTGAAGAATTGTTTTTTCTGTTTTGAGCCAAGGTGGAGATTTGTTATTTATTATTGACCCAAAACTTCAAGCCCATAAGCCCATCTATTATTTCCCAACTTGTACCTAGCATATATATATATATTTGCCTTCCTACGTATGACTATCAGCCGCTTGTGAATAAAATTTGAGAGCGGAAAAAAAGAGCAGTGGCAGTAAGAACAGAGCAGCAACTGCATTGAAGCTGAAAACAGAGAAGAATAGAGAAGAGGGGAAATCAGCCAGATTCAAGTACATTCTATATTTCGTTTCCCCCATAACCATTATTGAGACATACACTATAGATGCCTACATAAATAGTTACAGGGTTGAGGCGTTTTTACCTCTAGAGACTCGGAGTTATAGAAGAAATGATGTCCATACACAAAAGGACTCCACTAGGCAGAGGTACCTAATAAAATTAAATACATAACTGGAAACTCCATTTAAGAAGAAAATTTCATAGGTTGAGGGGAAAGTGGGAACATAAAGATTAGAAAACAACTCTTACTCAAAATATAATAAGATACATACACCAATGTCATGTGGTATAATTTACTCTTGTGAAATATATCAGATAATAATTATTTAAAATAAATTTTAGAAATATGTAAGCTTAATTTCAAATTATACCCTCAATATTTATTAGTACATATGATACCCTTAATCTTTGACATGTGGAATTTATACCCTTAATATTAAAGGTAATATTATTATGATATCCCTAACCTATGATATATGAATTATACCCCTAATATTAAAAATAATATTGTTATGATATATTTTCTTTTAGTTTAATTTAATATCAAAAATAAAATTCGTTTATGTTCATTCTCTAATCAATATTATGGTATTATATTTTTTTCCTTTCAATCAAAAAATTTTGTTTTTGCAATTATTCTCAGGCATGGTGTTGAAATGCTCTATTATCTTTAATAAATTATACATTTTAGCTCACTAGTTTGTAAGTAGTATCGTAGAGGTCTATGAGGTTTGCAAAATACGACACCAGAAGTCCTTATAGGCCTATAATGTCCTTTTTTAAAAACCTAATAGATCTTTAATGTACCACAAGTAATACATTAAAAGTTCTTTTAGTTTGAAAAATAGGATATTAGAGTATATTAAATTTAAAAATTAAGACATTAGAGATATTTATGGACTTTAAGTATTTTATTTTTCAAACTTAGTAGGCTTCTAGTGTGCTATCTAAAAACTAGTGGATTTAAATGTATAATTTATTTAACCTATTAAACTTTCAGGATATTTTTCTCATTATTCTCAATAAATGATCTTAGTATAAATAGTAATACATAAAAAGTTTCATTTTGCTCTCATCAATTACTTATAATAAAAAATTCAAAAATATTCAAATTTTATTGAGCTTGAGAAATACGAAGAGATTTCAACGAGAAAAAAATAAAATAAATAACAATAAATAAATGAAAAAAATAAAGCCATCAACAATAATAAGATTACTGATATAGATGAAACATAATTTAATCTATAAACATAATGTGAAAAGGTAAAGCCTCTTTTGTGGACTATTTTTGGAGAATAAAATGCATAGATTGTTGACCAACTTTTGAATAAAAGGGTGACTGCACATGAAGATAAGAGTGACAATCTTCCTTTCACACCAATAATGAAGGAGCCAAACACACTATAAATAGAGGGCTTTTCCTTCCATTTGAAGCATCCCAATTTGAGAGAGAAAGAAAGTGTGTGTATTAGAGAGAAAACTAAATTTCTCCTAAATACTAGTGTCTTTCCTTTGTCTAAAAATAGTGTTTTCTCCTATTATAAGAGAGAGAATATTGTCAATTGTGCCCTCCTTATTCTAGAGAGAAGGTGTTGTAATTCTTTTGCTATAGTGAAATCTTTCTAAATTTGCCCATGGTTTTTACCTTAATTTGTTTTAGGGTTTTTCATATAAAATATTTGTATCCAGTTTATCTTCATTTTTCTCAATTTCATTTTGTTTGCAAGCCAATTGTACCCTAATAATTTCCTAACAGTGGTATCAAAGCCCCAGGTTTGGGGGAACTATTGACAGATGTTGTTCACGTATACGGTACTGTTCACGTTGAAATAGTGAAAACCGATTCAAGTTAAAAAAAATTAGATCGTCATTATGGCAGTAAAGTACGATATTGAGAAGTTCAACAGGAGAAATTTCTAATTATAGAAAATAAAGATTAAGGAAATTTTAGGGAAGGATAATTCATTGGAGGCAATTGGAGAAAAGCCTACGGGGATCACTGATGAAAAGTGGAAGGGGATAGATGGTAATGCAATTACCAATCTACATTTAGCACTAGCCGATGGAGTATTGTCTAGTGTGGCGAAGAAGAAGACTACAAAAGAGATATGAGATACTATAACAAGACTTTACGAGGCCAAGTCACTTCACAATAAGATCTTCTTAAAGAGAAAACTCTACACTCTTCGAATGACGGAATCCACATCGATAACTGATCACGTCAACACCTTGAATACTCTATTTTCTCAACTTACTACGTTGGGGCATAAAATAGAAGAAGTTGAACGTGTTGAGATTCTACTTCAAAGTCTACCTGACTCATATGATCAACTCATCATCAACCTAACGAACAACATCCTTTCGGACTATCTAGTCTTCGACGATATTGCAACCATTGTTTTAGAAGAAGAAAATAGGGACAAAAACAGGGAGGACATACATACAAGTTTGCTGCAAGTAGAAGCCTTGACGGTGACACGAGGGAGATCAATGGAACATGGATTCAATGGGATTCAGAATCGTGGTAGATCGAAGTCAAGAAGTGAGAAGGATGTTAAATGCTACAATTGTGGCAAGATGGGGCACTACAAGAAGGATTGTTGGAACAAGAAGAGTGGAGACCTTGAGTCATCAAATGCTCAAGGGAATGTAGCAAGCATCTTAGATAGTTCCGAAGTTATATATAGCATGGCAACAATAAAGGTTGGAAGCAGAAAGTAGTTCACTAATGTCTGGTTACTAGACTCAGGAGCAACATGGCACATGACATCTCGGAGAGAGTGGTTCCATAAATATGAACCAATCTTAGGAGGTTCTATACACATGGGTGATGATCATGCTTTAGAGATCGTTGGTATTGGTACTATCAAAATAAAAATGTTTGATGGTACGGTTCGCACTATTTAAGATGTACGACACATGAAAGACTTGAAGAAGAATCTATTATTTTTGGGGCAAATAGACAGTCTTATATGTAACATCCATGTCGAGAATGGGATGATGAAGATTGTGAGAGGTGCACTTGTGATTATGAAGGCAGAAAAGATTGTAGCGAATCTATTCACCCTTGAAGGGAAAACACTTTCAGAAGCTAATGTGTGTGTCATAACAACTAATGATGGAGAACAATCTACAATGATGTGGTATCTCAAACTAGGCCACATGTCGGAATGAGGTTTGAAGATTCTCTCTGATAGAAAACTACTTCCGGGACTCAAATCGATAAATTTACCTTTCTATGAGCATTATGTTACAAGTAAGCAACATAGATTGGCATTCAATAGATTTTTTGCTAGGAGTAAGCACATCCTAGACTTGATCCATTCTAATGTGTGGGAATCACAGAAAATGTCTCTAGGAGGAGAAAAATATTTTGTGTCTTTCATTGATGATTAATCGAGGAGATTTTGGGTGTATCCAATCAAGAAAAAGTCAGATGTTTTTTTCAATTTTTAAAGAATTCAAAGTACTTATGAAACTTGAATTTGGGAAAAGAATCAAGTGTTTGAGGACAGATAATGGAGGAAAGTACATAGATGGTGAGTTTCTTGCTCTTTGTAAGCAAAAAGGTATTAAGCAACAGTTCATAATCGCATACACGCCTCAGCAAAATGGAGTGGCAAAGCGGATGAACAGAACTCTTACAGAACATATAAGAGCTATGTTGAGGACTGCGAGTCTAGCCAACTCATTTTGGGTAGAAGTAGTGATCACCGTCTGTTATGTGATAAATCAGTCACCATCAATTGCAATTGACTCAAAGATGTCGATGAAGATGTGGACTGGTAAGCCAGCAGATTACTCTACATTACATTATTTTGGATGTCCCATGTATTTGATGTATAACACCCAAGAAAAAACAAAGTTGGATTCGAAATCTAGGAAGTGTATATTCTTAGGGTATGTTGAAGAAATAAAAGGGTATCGCTTGTGGAATCCCACAACCCACAAGCTTATTATCAGCAGGGATGTGATCTTTGTAGAAGATCAACTACAATAGAAAAAGGAAACGATAGCACGACAAAGGAAAGTTCAGAGACTACAACGGTACACATGGAAGATAATATGGAAGAAAAAGCTCCAAATTCTTCTAAATCAATACCAGAGCACAAGGTACACCAACCAGTTGAGTTTGAGGCTCTAGAAGTTCATCGGTCTAATCGTGAAAGAAGGCCGACAGCTTGGCACTGGGAGTATATTACGGAGAGCAATATTTCATATTGTCTTTTAACAGAGGATGGAGAGCCCTTGACTTTTTATGAAGCTACAAACAGCGCAAATGCATCTCTGTGGATGACATTAGTGCAAGAAGAAATTGAAGCTCTACACTAGAATAAGACATGAGAGCTGGTACCGTTACCACATGGAAGAAAATCCATTGGTAACAAATGGGTCTACAAGATCAAGCGAGATAGCAATGATCAAGTGGAATGATATTGTGCAAGATTGGTGGTAATAGGATATGCTCAGAAAGAAGGCATTGACTTCAATGAGATTTTTTCCCCGGTAGTTCGACTTACAACAGTGAAAGTAGTCCTGGCTATGTGTGCTACGTTTGACTTACATTTAGAGCAGTTGGATGTGAAAACTACATTTCTTCATGGAGAACTTGAAGAAGAAATCTATATGCTCCAACCAGAAGGTTTTGTTGAAACAGGCAGAGAGAACTTGGTTTGCAGGTTGAAGAAATCTCTATACGGTCTTAAGTAGGCATCGAGGTGTTGGTACAAGAGATTTGATTCCTTCATCATGAGCCTTGGATATAATAGAATCAGTTCAAACCATTGTACGTATTACAAGAGGTTTGAGAATGATAACGACTATATCATTCTGTTGTTGTACGTGGATGACATGTTGGTAGCATACAAAATTGGCTAGGGAATTTGATATGAAGGACTTGGGATCAACAAACAAGATTCTAGGGATGAAAATTTATCGAAACAGAAATAATAGGAAGATTTGGCTTTCTCAAAAGAATTACTTGAAGAAAATCTTGCGACGCTTCAACATGCAAGATTGTAAGCCAATCTCTATCCCTCTTCCTATTAATTTCAAGTTATCCTCAAGTATGTCTCCTAGTAATGAAGCAGAGAGGAGTGAGATGTCTCGAGTACCGTATGCATCAACAGTGGGAAGTTTGATGTTCATAATGATATGTTTGAAGACCATATATTGCATAAGCAGTGGGAGCAGTCATTTGATATATGGAAAACCCTGGTGGAGAGCATTGGAATACCGTGAAAAGGATTCTGAGATACATCATAGGAACCTCAGATGATGCATTATGTTATGGAGGATCAAAATTTATTGTCAGGGGCTATGTGGATTCAGATTTTACAAGAGACCTTAACAAAAGCAAATCCACTATGGGTTATGTGTTTACACTTGAAGAAGGAGCTATAAGTTGGGTTTCTAAACTACAGATAGTTGTGGCTTTATCTACAACGGAAGCAGAATACATGACAACTACACAAGCTTTCTAGGAAGTAATTTGGATACAAAGGTTATTGGAAGAGCTCGGGCACAAACAAGAAAATATCGTTCTGTTTTGTGCAAGGAATCCAACTTTTTATTCACGGAAAAAGCACATAAAGGTTCAATATCACTTTGTACGAGAAGTAGTGGAGGAAGGAAGCGTAGATATGCAGAAGATTCATACTAATGAGAACCTAGTAGATGTTATAGCCAAGCCAATTAACACTGACAAGTTCATATAGTTTCGATCCTCCATTGCCCTAGTAGAAATGTAAGCTTTATGGAATTGGCAAGAGAGGAAGGGTTGAAGAATTACCACAAACGTGACTTTAAGTGGGAGAAATGTGAAAAGGTAAAGCCTCTTTTGTGGACTATTTTTGGAGAATGAAATGCATGTGTTGTTGGTCAATCTTTGAATTTTGTTAGCCAACCTTTGAATAAAAGGGTGGCTACACATGAAGATAAGAGTGACAATCTTCCTTTCACACCAATAATGAAGGAGCCAAACATACTATAAATAGAGGGTTTTTCCTCCCATTTGAAGCATCCCAATTTGAGAGAGAAAGAGAGAGTGTGTGTATTAAAGAGAAAACTAAATTTCTCCTAAATACTAGTGTCTTTTCTTTGTCTAAGAATAATGTTTTCTCTTATTATAAGAAAAAGAGTATTGTCAATTATGCTCTCCTTATTCTAGAGAGAAGGTGTTGTAATTCTTGTGCTATAGTGAAATCTTTCTAAATTTGTCCGTGGTTTTTACCTTAATTTGTTTGAGGGTTTTCCACATAAAATATTTGTTTCCAATTTATCTTAATTTTTTCTCAATTTCATTTTATTTGCAAGCCAATTGTACTCCAATAATTTCTTAACAAGTAATATACAATGTAGTCTTTATACATTATGTTTTAATGATGTATATTAGTAATTTTTGTTAGTGGTTTTATTTTATTTTTTTACATTTTTTTATTGCTATTTATTTTATTTTATTTTTCGTTAAAATCTATTCAAGTTTTTCTAACAATACAAAATTTTGGATCTTTCCTGGTAATAAGTGAGACCATATAATAAGAACTTCTTATTTAATAAAGTATTTATGCTTTGATTTCTTATTAAGAATATTAATTATAAAAAAATTAGAAAGGAAAACAATTTGAGTGTCATGGTATCTTATTAACGGGAAGAAATATTGATATGATAATAATAATATAAAAACATGTATTTTATTTGGACTATTAAATTAAAATAAAATAAAGTTTATAATAATAATATTACCTTTAATGTGAGGTGCATAAATTTCATATATTAAAAGGTTAACGTATGATAATAACATTATTTATTAGAGATGTCGTTAGTGATAAATATATTATTTCTCTTAATTATCAATTATTTCATATATTTTTGATTCTGTTTTTGTACAAGAGTTTAAATATATGTATACAAGGAAAATAAAAATTAAATAATAACCTTAATTGCTACACATCCATGTTTTGCTCCACTAAGCATTGATGTCTGTCACTGTTGCAGCATGCACCACAACACACACCAACACTCCCCCTCAAGTTGATGCATATATGTCTCTTATGCCCAACTTGTCAAGTGAGTTGTAGAAGTTCTTTGCAGACACATAGTTTGTTAGTATATCAGCCAATTGATCTTCTGATTTAACAAATGGAAGCTGAATAATCTTTTTTTCAAGATTCTGTTTAATGAAGTTCCAATCCACTTCAACGTGCTTCGTGCGATCATGTTAAACTGGATTGTGAGAGATGGCAATGGCTGTTTTGTTATCATAAAATAAGTTCATTTCAGAGTTAGGAGCAACATTAATCTCAGTTAGAAGTTTTTTCAACCAAAGGAGCTCACATATTCCCTTGATCATTCCTCGAAATTCAACTTCAGCACTAGATAAGGCAACTACCTTTTGCTTCTTGCTCCTCCATGTAACAAGATTGCCCCCCACAAAAGTAAAGTACCCAACAGTAGATTTCCTATCCTTCATATTCCCTGCCCAGTCTGAATCCGTATATCCAACGAATTCCAATTGACCATTCTTTGAAAACATAAGTCCTTTCCTAGGGGAGGATTTTAAATAACGGAGTATTCGCATGGCGACATCCATATGGTCTTCACTTGGGCAGTGCATAAACTGACTCACGACACTCACACCATAAGAAATATCAGGTCGAGTATGAGATAAGTATATGAGTTTACCTACTAATCGTTGATATCTTTGTTTATCTGTTGGTACTTGATCCATATATTCTCCAAGTTTATGATTTTGGACCATCAAAATATTGACAGGTTTACAATCTAGTAATCATGGCTCTGCCAATAGGTCTAGAGTATATTTCCTTTGGGAAAGACATATACCTTGTTTTGATCTTGCTACCTCAATGCCTAAGAAGTATTTAAGCCCTCCCAAGTCCTTCATTTCAAACTCATTTGACAGTTGTTCTTGAAGCCTAGAGATTTCTTCTTTATCATCCCTTGTAATAATCATGTCGTCCACATAGAATATAAGGGCTGTTATTTTTTCCAATCAATGTTTTAGGAAAAGAGTGGTCAGAGTTTCTTTGTTGAACCCCATATTTTCTCATTACTGAACTCAATCTGCCAAACCATGCTCGAGGTGATTGTTTTAGTCCATACAATGCTCGTTGTATCCTGGTGGGATATCCATGTAAATCTCTTTTTCAAGGTCACCATGAAGAAAGGCATTCTTCACGTCAAGTTGGTGCAATGGCCAATCTAAATTTGCTGCAAGAGATAACAAAACTCTCACAGTTTTTAGTTTAGCCACAGGTGAGAAGGTTTCTTGATAATCTATACCATGTTTCTGTGTATACCCTTTTGCTACTAGCCTCGCCTTATATCAATCAACTGACCCATCTGTTTTATACTTAATGGAGAAAATCCAATTGCATCCTACCATCTTCCTCCCTTGAGGAAACTTGCTTAACACCCATGTGTTGTTCTTCTACAGTGCCTCAAATTCTTCTTTTATAGCTTGAGCCCAATTTGGATCAGATAAGGCTTCTTCAACGCTGCTTGGAATTTGACATGAGGTGAGTGTTTGTGCAAAAGCCCTGATAGGTTCTAATAACCCTTGAGTAGATACATAATTGGTTATTGGATACTTGGATTATCGTTCCTCTCTGTCTGGAGAGTATCGATTCAGAGGTTTGCCTCGATTATTTCTGAAAGGTAGAACATAACCAACAGATGTATCTATAACATTAGTTTGTAAAGGTGTGATAGGAGAACGTACCTTAGGAGTATTCTCAGCAGGAGGATCATTGGGTACTAGAGAGTGGAGGGGTGCATCAACCACTGCATCTTCTAGAGATTCAGTCACTAGTTCAGATTCAATTCTTAGAATTTCAAGTTTGAGTCTAGGTAATGACTCATCCATATTGTTGGAATTGTCTGAGTATGTAGGATTGTTACTAATGTCTAATACTTCAACATCAAGTCAATTCCATTCTTCACCATAACTCTCCCCCTGAAGAGGGTAATTGGATATTGATGATGGAAAAAACCATTCAGATTCTAGGAAAGTGACATCCATGGTAATGTAGGTTCTTTTAGTAATAGGATCGTAGCATCGATATCCCTTTTTATGTACACCATACCTCAAGAAAACACATCAGACAACACATGGATCCAACTTAGTTCGTTGATTTTTATGAAGGTAGACAAAAGTAACATATCCAAAAATTCGGGGCAGAAGCATCAAAATAGTAGGCAAGAGAACATGATTAGATAGCACCTTTAACGGAGTCTGAAATTGTAAGGTTTTTGTGGGCATACGGTTTAGTACATACACAGTTGTAGTAACAACATCACTCCAGTATCTACTAGGCATATATGCACCAATTAATAAGGCCCGAGCAGTTTCTAAAATATGCCTATTCTTCCTTTCCGCAGTCCCATTCTGTTGTGGGGTTTGTGAACACGAGGTTTCATGGAGAATACCATGGTTGTCCAAGTATGTTCGAAATTGTTGATTAACATACTCCCCTCCATTATCAGACCAAAGAATCTTAATTTTCTCAAAAATATGTGTTTGAACCATGGTGTGAAACAAGTGAAACGTAGAAAATACTTCATCTTTGTGTTTAAGAAGGTAAAGCCATGTCATTCGTGTACAATCATCAACAAAAATTACAAACCAACGATGACCGATGATGTAGTGACCGGGGAAGGTCCCCAAAAATCAGAATGTACTAAATCAAAAGGAGTCATACTTTTATGCATGCTCATAGGATAAGATGCCCTATGACTTTTTGCTAAGATACAAGTATCACATTTGAAATCCGAGGGTGTGATATTTGAAAATAAACTAGGGAGTAGGTGCTTTAAATACCCAAATGATGGATGCCCAAATCGATGATGACATAGCTAAATCTGTTGTTCCTTGTTACTAATGGTGTGTTGCATGTGATTGGCTCTTCCTGAACTGAGGTCATCCACATAATATAACCCTCCTCTCTTAGTACCATGCCCAATGATCTCCTTGGTGAGAATATCTTGCAGAAGACAAAAAGTAGAATACATCAATACTACACAGTTAAGATCTGAGGTGACCTGATTTACAGACATTAGTCGGTTTGAAAGAAAAGGTACAAGTAAAGTATTAGATAATGATAATAAAGGAGATAAAGTCACTGTTCCAACCCCTGTAACTGGATAAGTGACCCCATTGGCATTGGCAACACGACTCCGTCTTGGCTGGGTTGTATTGGAGAGATCTTTTGGGTCAAATTTCATATGATCTGAAGCTCCAAAGTCTAGAATCCAATCCTCGTTATCACCGCGAGTAGAGATGTGAAATGCTTTACTTGAAATACCTAGATCCTAGGAAGATTCGGCCTGAGGAATAATGGATAGTGAGGCATTATTGGTAGCCATAACGGCTCGCCCATTGGTTTTCCGTTTCTTCCGTGCTTGAAGATCATTCCACCATTCAGGATACCCATGTAGTTTGAAGCAGTTTTCACAGGTGTGTTTGGAGTTTCCACAATGGCCACATTTCATGTCAAGAGATGGTGGATTTACCGTGGATTTCTTACTACCCAAAGAAGCTCATGTTTTTGGTGGCATCGGAATATGGTGTCCCTTAATCCCTTTAAAAGCCATAACTGCTCCGGATGTCGTATCTGCACCTGTGATCATTACAGTTTATTGGACCTCTTTCCTACGTATGAATCCATAGGTTTGTTCCATCGTAGGAAATGGTTTGATTTGAAGTACATCACTTCGAGTTTTGTCTAGTCTGTCATCAAGTCTATCGAGGAAGGTATACACTCGATCTTCCTGTACAATGAAGTTGTATTTTTGTATGTCAGTCGCATACTCCATTGGATTAGGACGACGAAAATCAATTTCTCACCACAACCCTTGAAGGTCATTGTATTATTTTTCAATGAATCTACTCGTCTGCTTCATACGAGTAACCCAATGACGAAGATCATACACTTGAGACATGTCTGTCCCATCATAATAAGTAGAGATATAAATTTCACATTTTAAAAATAAAGAGTAACATATATATAATTAATAAAGTTAAAAATATAATTTGGCATTAAACCAAATAAGTATTATAATTTAGAGTTGAAGTCTCTCTAGTTTACTGTGATATTGTAAGTACAACTTACATTATCAAATGTTCATTTTTTCAAGCACGAATAAAACATGTTGAGAATGATTTTTTAACGAAATGTTCATTTTTTCAAGCACGAATAAAACATGTTGAGAATGATTTTTGCTTCGTTAAAAAGAAGATTTTAAGTTGACAATTACACGTCGAATTTACACCTTCGTAGGAACAAATTATGAACAAATCGCTTACATAATGACCAAGACTTTATTGAACATCACTAATCCATTTGTTGGAAACATTCATTAATAGAACTCTCATGTGTTTATATCCCTTCTCTCTTCTCTCTATCATCCTTAACCTTCTCTCAACGTTTTCATTTTTCAAGTTCAGTAATTATTTTCGAAATTGAGGGACCAAAGATTGAATTACAACAATTTCAACCCCTCATACATCCAAATTTTTGCTATTTATAGATTTTAAATTTTTTGATAAAATATATTCTAACACCCGAAAGGATAAAAATAGCATATTTCTTTAGAAGATGATCAATTGTTTAATAAATAAAAAAGGTTGGTCAAATATCGAGATAAAATTAGAAATGTCAACCATCCACGTTTTCAATAGTTCAAATTTTAAATAAAAAAAATTATCATTCAAATTGAATCTATTAGTTGATTAGAAATACCAAATTAAACAAAATTAATTAATTTAAGTATTAAATTGAACTAAATTAATAATTTATGAGAAATATTACCGTAGAAGAATAAGGTTACCGTAGCTTATTAGAAAACAAAATAATATTAACAATAATAAGGTTACAGTACATTAAATAAAGGAGGTGGATTGTATAATTCTAATATATATATATATTTTTTAAAATTGATATTTATATTATTTATGTATTTTTATAACAATTTATTTTATTATTAAAAATAACCGTAAAATAACAAATTACTGTATTTTAATATTTTTATTCAATTATTTTAATTTTATTATTCAAATTGAAACAATTTATAATATTAATACAGTTTAAAAAATAAAATAAAAAAATTAATTTTAACCTTCACTTTTAATAATAATAATATAAACAAATCATTATAAAAAAATAAATAAATAATTTAAATGTTATTTTATATAATCCATTATTTTGGAACAACGGCCCGAATTTCACTCAACTTGAAATTAAATAATATTTTTGTTTAACCTCTCCACAAATTATTCTCCCATAAGTCACATCACAAGCACAAGCACAAGAGCAATGAAATTAAATAATAGAATAAAAAATAAATTCAGAATTAATAGACAAAATACTCGTTATTGATATTTTACAACAATATATATTATTGATTGAGCTAACTTTGTAATTTTAAAATATTATTTCTATAAATAGATTGTTTTTTTTAACAATAATAATAAATATTCTTCTGAAAATTAAAATGAGCACAAATACATAATACCAGTTCTGAGTTCAGAATCTGTCAACTTTATCAGCCTTGACCACAGGATTAGCCTTAGCAATGGCATCGCGACCAGTCTTTTTAAAGTCAAATGTACATCCGTGGTTTTGAGGGTACCTATGGGTCCCACAAAAAGTGCTCCCACACTTGCACTTGAAACCGGTTAACGCAACTTTTTTGTTGCAAGTCAAACACCGGTTCGCCATCTTCGTCTCCACCTTATCACCGCCAGTAACCGTCAACGAATTGGGTCCCGCAGAGCCCTCAAAATCAAAACTTGAAGCCACCGTCGAGTTGATCTCCGGAAATTTCAACTTGGGGTTGAGAGATTTTTCCATGGCGGCTATAGCCGAAGCCGATTGCTCTTCTCTGATTTGGAAGTCTGTGTAGCACTTGGAGCAAAGGTTCATGGTTCCTGCTGAGCCGAAAAAGCCACAGTTGTTGGCGCATGGCTTTGGCTCCGATAGTTGAAAGCTTGTGCCGTCGTTCTGTTCAGAACCCATCTTCGTCTTTCAACAATCTGTATCGTAGGTCAGAATTTTGATGTTCTTGCAAATTTCAGGGGTCAAGAAAAGACGATCTTCTTGTTGTACGCGTGAAGTTCGATTATAGATTTCTTCTGACTTGTGAAAAGAGTTATATAGATGTGAAATTAGGAATTGGCAAAATTAACCTCAGCGTCCATGACGAATTGAGTGCGTCAAAGTTTCTTACCCACTGTTATAATAGAAATTTTACTAAAAAAAATTGTTATATTAAAAATTTGTATAATAAAAAAATAATTTATTAATAATAATTTTATTTAATATGGATAATAATAAAGTGTAAGGATATTTTATGTATTTTTATTATAAATGAGTATAGATAAAAACCAATACTTACATGGGAAACAAACTTGGTAAGGATTGCCAAAATTATTAATCTTGAGATAAATATATATATTTAATCTATTTTATAAGAAAAAATAAATAATTGAATCTTTCGCACCTTGTCGTTTACCAATTACCACTTTATCAATATATTAATTTACTTGGTGAAAACTTATAAATTTTTTAAATAATTTTTTTAATACATAAAAAATTATAATGATAAAAACAATAACTTAATAATATTAAACGAGTTTTAACAATCAAAATTTAATATTAAATAAATTTATTTATCAAGTTTAACCATTCTAGAAGAATATTTAATATAAAATATTGTAACAAATTTTTTTTAAATAAAATATATTAGTTATATATTTAAAAAATATTGTTTTATCATTTATAATTATAAAATTTTAAATATTATTTCCTAATTTTTTTAAAGTTTCATTCAACATTACACGATGGTCCTAACAAGTTAAAAGGACTAACGACAAGCTTAAGTAAATAAAATAAGGTATATTATTGAATTGATATATGATCAATTGTATATTTTATAGTCTATTATAATTTATAGGTAATATATTAAAAAATTATTAAATTTATAAAATAATATGTCAAAAAATCATGATGTATTTATAATATTCTATTTTATAAACCTAATTTATATCTACTATAATTCAAGTAATATATTAAAGATGCATAATGTTTGAAATAAGTTTAAAAATTAAAATATTAAAGATATTATTTTTTATTTACGTATTTTTAAATTTAATAAATTTTTAATATATTATTTAAAAACCAGTCAAATTAAGTATCAAATTTCAAAACAAGAGTCAATCATAATAGTTAGCTGTTGCTTTATAAGGAAACAAAAACAAAAATCAACCTAAAAAGAAAAAAAAAAATATGAGGATCAAAACACGTTTTCCTCAAGAGGAAGAAGAAGGAAACAAGATCGGAATAAAGATTAACGTCGTCTTCTTGCTCTTCTTCAATCTTCAGTAAGAACACCACGCCCCAGCTCCCGATTTATGTTTTACATTTTTCTTTTCTTTTTCAATTTTATGTCGGCCAATTAGATATGTCCGATGCACGCTGTTATCATGATCATCCAATTTTGCTAGCTGTCAGATCTGATTTTACTCGAACAACGATGTCATCATCATATAATCCCACGGTCAGTTTTTGCAACTTGCAATTGGAGAATTGAATCCGGTAGGAATAGGATAGGATGATGGGAGAACAACTATGCTGCGAATAAGGAAATGTTTTATGTCATACTCACGCTACTTTAAAAAAAATTTATAAATTTTCTATCTTTATTATATTAACATTATGAAATTATTTCCATTAATATTCTTTCTGATAATTAAAAGTTTAAGATTATATTTATGATAATAAATTATTTAATATATTGATATTATTTTTCATATTACATATTTCTAAATAAAATAAATAATATATATTTTAATAATAAAGAAAATTCAATGGAATTATTCAGTGCTATGTGTAATAATAAAAGTGTATTTTATGAAATAATTATATTTATATATATATGTTTAATTTTTATAAATTATGATTTTGAAATTATAATTATTATATTAGCTCATGCCTAATGGATTAAACTTGATTTTGATAAAAATAATCCTATTTTGGAAAATAATCACCATCATAATTATACACAAATAAAATACATATTTCTAAGGGTTCCTTTAGAGTTTTTATTCATTATATTTTTTACCAATTATATTAAATATTTTATTTTTCAATAATTAGATATTTATGCGTTTTAAAAAAAATTAGTAAAACTAATTTTATATTTAATCGGTATAAAATACAATATTATAACAAAGAATAATTTATTGTTCTTCTAACCCACCGTTCACAATCCCTACTAGCATGCAACCAACCTCCCAAGGCAAAAACAAAAATGACAAATGAAAAGCCGCGATTCCGGGTTATCAGATCAAGTGTCTCACTTTACTTTAGATTGAACCGCCAAAATAGCCTGCCCTGCGGGTTGTATCTATGTGTCAATTAAAACTAATCGATTGCAAATTGGTAATGTTACTTGCCACGCAGAAACCATCTTCTAGAAAAGAAAAGAAAAAAACGGGTATTGATTCATGAGCAAATGATATATCGTCTCTACTCTCGTTGATTGGTATATATGGAAGTAATATTGGAGGTATTATTCACTAGTTTCGAATATATTCTTCTAACAATTATATTAATTTTTATATTATCAAATATTTGATATTTGTCTATTAAATATGACTTATTTTTTTATTTTTATTTTAAATTTCATAAAAATTATGAATCTTTTAATTCCAAAAAATTAACACAATAGTTAAAAACACCCAAAATCTTTATACTTCATCGATGTAGAATATTATTCTTAAATACATTCAAAGTGTAAAAATCTTTCTCACTCGTAAAACCTATTATTTTATATTTTAAAATTATTTTATTATATTATATTTTATTTAGTTCATTTATCTTTTTTTATTTCTACAATATCCATTTCATTTTTCATATTTAAGATAAAATTCAAAAATTTTGATCCAATCGAATGAAACTTTGATAACATACTAAAGTTAGTAAAAAAACATAGATTTTTTAATCCCAAAAGGTTAACCTAATGAATAAATACAATCACAATCTTCATAAATTATATCATAATATTAAACATAATAAAAATAAGACATTACTCTTAAAATTCATGTAAAAATCCATAAAAGTTATAGACCTTTCAATCCCAAAAGATTAACCCCATTGAGTAAAGATATTTATAATTCTTATAAACTCGATTATAACACTGAAATTAATTAATATAGATCATTACTCTCAACATTTAACATTTTTTTATTTAATAAAAAAAAGATTTAAATGTATCTCTTTAAAAATATATATATATCTAGATTTTATTTCAAAAATATATTTGGATATTTTTTTCAATAATTTAAAATTACACTGATTTTGAATTTCATTAACCTGAAACATTTTTTATCATAACCTAATATATACATCAATTTACATGTTAAAATATAATCAGGATTGTCAACGGGATGGGATGAGATTAGAGTCAAGAATCCCCTTCTCGTCCCCCATTTAGAACTTGTTCCATATCGTCACTTATTATCTTTGTGGGAACATATCAAAGATACCTAGTAGGGAACGGAGACCACAAATAAAGAACGGAGATTCAAATGATAATTTAAATATTATTTTTATTAGAAAGGAAAAATTATTTTAAAAAAATTAACAGTAAATATTTTATAATAAAAAAAAAAAAAATTTTGAGCACATAAAAATAATAATGTGAACAAAGAAAAAATAAAATATATACAACACTAAATACATCATTCTTTTATATTAAACAACATTGATGGAACCTTGTTTAAACTAGATTTAAATAATAAAAATAAATTAAAAAATAATTATAAGATTTTAGATTTTTAGAAATTAAATAAATAGTTTAAATAATTTTTATAAAATAAAAATTATTGATATTTTAATAGAATAATAACACAAGTTAAATATGAAACATAAATTCTAAGATGATTTATGATTAATTTAAACTTAAATATAATTAAATCTATATATATATATATATATATTAAAATAAGAAAATATTATCTTTATCATTGCCTTGCCTCATATAATAAAATAAGGATCCTCGTTGTCCTTCCACGTCCTTGCCTACGATCAGATAATTCCAACATGGTTTTACCATGAAAAATTGACAACCCTAAATACAATTCACTCTATGGTAGTAAATAGCCTTAATATCCAATCCACCGATATAACATTACCATAAAACAATATGATATTCAACTAAATACATCAAAACCAATCTATATATTCTTTTTCTTAAAAATATAACATTTTTATTAAGGCACTTTTACTAATTTATATAATGTATAGATGTAACTATACCTTTGTAACTCAGAGATTGCAGCATGAGAGATTTATTATTGAATGACTGATGGTAAGTGGGTAAGTGCAAAATTTCATAGATTTTTAGAGCGCTCCTCTGTTGATTTATATATTCTGAATGCTGCAATGCACATTGTAGCATTACCTACAACTGTTAACGCTGCTTGTAGAGCCACCAATACCTGCATCTCAGAATTAACAACCAAATCATATCAAGGATTCCAATTTATAGTTACGTCACGCTGTAATAGAAAGAGAACATTTATAATTGTCTTTCAAAAGAACCATAAATCATAGAACAATCTATGTCTAAATAAGATGACTGCATTTGGAGTTGCTTCTATTAAAGAGTCCAGTATTTAGTTTAATTGTTAACCCAAATTCTTCCAGATTCTTTACTTTCGTGAATTGTTAAGATTGTTTAAAGCAGTAAGGGCTTTCAAAACAGATTTATCAAACTAGGTCTGCATCACTACACTTGATAAGAATACAGCTAGTTTCTTGTCAAGAGAGGTTTATTAATGTAAAGAAACACCCAACTGTTTCTCTTGGCAGCTGTAAAGCTATCGAATCAGCATTAAATATTAGACACTACTGCTCACAAGATGGGACCTTTTTTTTTCTTTGACCTCTTGTTACACTGCTTTTCAATTTTGACACGTAGTGATTTTATCTACAATATTGAAGACATGATTGACAAAGTAATAAGGATAAAAAAAAAATGAAAGCAACACTTAAAGTGGGACATCTCAAGCAATTTACGCTAAAAGTAATTGAGAGAATAACATACATCAGTGGTTCGTGGTTCACATAAATCAGTGGTTCGTGGTTCAGTATTAATATAGGGTAACTTTTAACTAGAGTTATAATTTTAAAAAAATTATATTTTAATCTAAATAGTACATTAAATTCTATAATTTTAGATTTTTAGGATTAAAATTTATATTTTTTTTAAAGTTATAAGATTAAAATATTTCAATAAAAAATAACAAGATTAAAACATTCGTTTTAAAAAAAACTACTGAAACTCCGTATCCCTCACCCTAAGTAAATATATGCAAGATTCAACTCGATGACATGTTGACATGGAGAAAAGCTAATTGCACAAAATTTATACTCATATTACTTGCATGACAGTGTTACCATCATTCAGAAAATTTGAGAAATGGTTTTGGCATACAAGTATTAGTGTAAGTGCAATATCGTATGCAAATTAGCGTTCAACCATTCACCCGATTCAAGTACATTCTATATTTCATTTTCTCCATAACCATTCTTGAGACATACACTATAGATGCCTACATTTATAGTTACAGGGTTGAGCCGCCTTTACCTCTAGAGACTCGGAGTTATAGAAGAAATGCCACGTGCATGCACAAAGGGCTCCACCAAGCAGAGGTACCTAATAAAATTAAATACATAACTGGGAACTCCATTTAAGAAGAAAATTTTATAGGTTGAGGGGAAAGTGGGCGCATAAAGATTATAAAACAATAACAGAAGCTCAAAAGCTCTTACTCAAAATATAGTAAGATACATACACCAATGTCATCAATGTGGTATAATTTACTGCTGTGAAATATATCAGATAATAATCATTCATAATAAATCATAGAAATAAGTACGCTTAATCTTTGACATGTGAAATTTATACCCTTAATGTTGAAGGTAATATTATTATGATACCTTTGAATTGTGAAATTTATACCCTTAATGTTGAAGGTAATGTTATTATGATATACCTAATCTTTAACATGTGAAATTTATACCCCTAATATTAAAGATAATATTGTTATGATATACTTTTGTTTAGTTTAATTGAACAGCCCAAATGATATATGTTTCTTTGTATTTTCATTCTCTAATCAATATTATGGTATCAAATTTTTTTCTTTTCAATCAGAAATTTTTGTTGTTGCAATTATTCTCATGCGTGGTGTAAAAATAGTCTACTATCTTTGATAAATTATACACTTTAATATACTAGTTTGTAAGTAGTATCCTAGAGGTCCACGAGATTTGTAAAGTAGGACACCAGAAGGGATTATAATGTCCCATTTTTCAAATCTAATGGACCTTTAATATAAATACCACAAGTAGTACACCAACGGTTCTTAGAGTTTGAAAAATAGGTTTAAAAATTCTGACATTAGAGACATTTATGGATTTTAAGTATTCTACTTTTCAAACTCATTAGAAATTTTCTAATATATTACCTAAAAACTATAATGGGTGGATTTATATATCAAATTTATATAACCTACTAGACTTCTAGAATATTTTTCTCATTATTATCTTAGTATAAATAGTAATATATAAAAAGTTTTCATTTTGGTCTATCCTTTTTGTTAATGACTTTATTTTTTACATTTATTTTATTTCCCGTTAAAATCTATTCAATTTTTTTCTAGCAATGCAGAATTTAGGATCTTTCCTAGTAACGAGTGAGAGCATAATAAGAACTTCTTATTTATTGTTATTTATGCTTTGATTTTTTATTAAGAATATTAATTGTACAAAATTTAGAAAGTAAAACAATTTGGGTGTCATAATGTCTTTGTTAGTTGGGAAGAAATATTGACATGAAAATAATAATATAAAAATATACATTTTATTTGGACAGTTAAATTAAAATAAATAAAAATTTATGATAATAATATTAACTAGGAACAAAGTTTCATATATTAAAAGGTTAAGTTATCATAATAATATTACCTATTATAAAGATCCTATTAAAGATGTATAAATTTTATATTTCAAAAGATTAGAGATATCATATGCAGAAGAACTAGTAACGCTAAAGGTATAATTTGTAACTAAGCCAAGCAATATTATAATTTAGAGTTGAATATGGATTGATTATCAGTTTCTTACCCATTATCCGTCTATTTCTTCTGCTTTATATTCCTCAAATAATAGTCCCCAATTATTTTCTCCCCTCTTGTCCATCTCTCCTCCAAATTCTTAATCAGTTTTACACCATTTACAAAGACGACTAATTCAACAATGGACAATCCAAATAGCAAACAAAATAAGGTAGCAAAAAATTGAGAAACAGAGTAGAGTAGCGCACCATTCCCCAGGATAGTCCCTTCCAAGATTCATTCCCAGCTTTCTCTCCATACTGCCACACCAGTGCCATGGCTGTGATCCTTTCAACAGAAAATTCAACTGTAAATAAATCAAGAAGCTTAAGATATTGTACCAACACGAAGCTACTCTCTTTTCTATGTATTGTTTTAGGGCGGACAAGCATAGCTAAGGCGGTTGAGAATTTGACCCAATATTTAACACAAAATTGAAATTTAAAATAGATTAAACAAATTAAATCAAAAAAATGGTGAAAGAAAAGAAGCAATCACCATTCAACTACACTAGAGACGTGAATGGCCCACGTGGGCAGCGAAAGGGCATTGGAGGGTTCATTGAGTTGTAAAGGACCCAACAATGGTAAATCAACAGCAGAAGCAGATCCTGTAAGAGTTAAGGTCAAGCCTACTCCAAGACCAAGTAGAAACTCCAAGGTCTTCTGTTTCCATACGATGCGATGACATAGGGACTCTCTGGGTCGTGTTTGGCCAATATTAGTGGGATGCGAACGAAACCTCAAAAGCAAATGAGAAGACTCGGAAGAAGGAATTTTTTGGGTGGTCTTGTGTGGAATGCATAATTTGGAGGAGTACAATAAGGTGTTCAATGCCATGGCTGAGCTTAATTTGTTTGGATACCGTAATGACTGGCTCAAGACGGAAGAATATGACAGCAAGGTAGAAGTGGTATTTGTTATAAATTCGGGGGTTTTGGTGAAAATAAAAGAAAAACTTTGGAGAGGATATTTAAGCTGCAACCTGGGCGGGCTCATCGATAGTTAAAATCACTAATAAAATATACTCGTTAGATAAAAAAAATTCATAAATTATTAAATTTTTGAGATGAACTAACTATTTAAGGATATTAATATGGATTAAAAAATTAAACAAAAATAAACATTATAAATTTTAATATCAATTATGAACTTAGATTAATAATTAAATAATATTTATCAATTAAAATAAAAAAAAAGTTAAAAAACAAATTAATAGTAAAAAATATGACCAATAATATTGTTATAAAATATTTTAAAAAAAATTGATAAATAGGATATTATATACCAAAAAATAGAAAATTCTATAAGAAGAGAAAATTTAAGTAAAAATTGGAAGAAAATAAAAAACTTTTTTAAAAAAGAAAAAATATATTAAATATATAAGAAATAATATATGAAATGAAAAGTGAAAACAAATCATTTGTAGAAAAAAATGAGATGATATTTATAATATAAGAAAAATCAATTTATATGACATGAATAAATAAAATTCTTATTCAAGAATTATAGAATATAAAATAAAAAGATATAATCCAAGAATAAAAGACATATAAAATATTTAAATTTAAAATTTTCTTGACAAGAATTTTTACTGTTAGAAACATTGATGCTAAGTCTAGATAAAAATGTACAATTTAAATACCATTCTTTCATAAAAAAAGTACAAAGATGTAAAAATAAATATGCAAAATTTAAATATGTTTATATAGGTTTAATATATATCTCATGATTTTCTTAAATAATTGGAAGAATTTTGATTATTTTTCTTGTAAGAATTGATTATATTTTATTTTTATTTTTTAACTCAATCAAATATAAAATTAAAATGAATCAATTATAATTTCTATTTTATTTAAATCAATTAAGTATACACTAATTAATTTTGATATCAATCTACACATAAGTATAATGATAAAAAAGTTCTTTATGCAAATTAAGCTGAAGTTATCGAAGCAAATAGTATATTTATCTCTTACCAAATGTCCTTGATATAGACAAGGGGGGGGGGGGGGGGGGGGAATATTTATCTTAACACCTATTAATAGCTTTGCAACACGTAAATATTTTCTCATTGTATCAAATAAATTTAATTTAATAAATTATGAGAAATTTGTTTTACTTCAGCAGCCACTCATCATAGCTATAGAAGAAGTAATCACTATCAAGTTTTGTTACGAACATCCGAGTCCATGGATCTTGGAAGGTCTTGTCTCTGGAATTGGAGAAGCAAGATTTTCTTCGAAACAACCCTAAAATCTGTCGTTTTGTTGCTTTCACAGTTTCACTTTACTATTGCTTCTCTAAAAAAATTTGCCTTCGCATAAACAAAAACAGCCAGCGAGTCAACTCAATAACTCGCTCAGCACGGTGAATGAACTCAATAACTCGCTGAAGTGACGACAAACCGAACCCCTCGTACATAACCATTGTGACACCATTCGCTCTAATTCGTTATCTTCTTGCCACGTGTCCACTTAAGAGCAAACGCTGTCGTTATATCAGTGGCAGTTTTGTCATTTTATAACTATAACTCCACTCCGATCGGTTAAAAGTATCATGATCCACTTCGTTTTCACCCCTATATGAAGAATAAATCTACTAGTACTCTTCGCTTTTGATTCCGTTGAAGGCTCCCCGATTCTCTTAGGCTGCCAAACGCCTTCCCAATATGGAAACTCAAAATTATTCTCTAGCGTCTGAATCCTAGTTTTGTCTGGGTTTCTGTTGAACCCTAATTTATCTGGGTTTTCAATGACTTATTTTGGGGAAGATGGTGGCGAAGAGGTGGTTCCGGAGCTTAGATTGAGCATTGAGGGCGATGGTGACAATGAAGATTATGTGAAATTGAGGCATGGTCCCGATGATTGTGGGGAGGGTTCATCTTGTCCAACAAACAGGTGGTATTTGGGTTATTGGGTTCGCTTCTTTTTGTTGTTGGGAGTTTTGGTTGTGTTGGCTGGGGTTTTTATCAAATGGGTTCGTCCCTTTATCATTGATAAGGTCAGTAACTTTTTAATTGAATTCTGGAGAAATGCTAATAATACACAAATATTGCACTTTTGCCACATTGCTTATATTGTGACACGTGTTTGAATTATTTTTGAAACATGATTAGTGATCCATTTTTTTTATAATACTGACGCATGTCATCATATAAAAAATTCAGTGCAAATTTGTGTCTGCATTCCTCTTGAATATGCTGTGTCCTTTGCGTTGTATAAGAAGGCTTTAGTTTGAACATATTCCTTTGATTCAATTGTTATGTTTATGGGAGCTTTTGGACATGCAGTGCAGCATTGCTTTTGATAATTCTATCTGTGAATCTCTTTTCTTTATTTTTTTCCAGTCTTCCTTTCCTTTTATACCTGTAGTTCTGCAAATTATGGATTGCCGATTTTAATTACCAGGATGAGCATGATTGGCTTGTTATTTGCCATACATAGTCGGCTCAATACTTGATATTCTATTAGGGGTTGAGGTTACTAATTCCTACTAAATCTTAATTTTGATTATTTGGATATATTTTTTCTGCCTTGTTACGTGAATTCATCTTAACTTCATGGATTTAAAGTCAAGATACTTGAGCTTTTTCTGTGCATGCAATTTGAGATGTCAAGTTATAATGACACATAAAGTTCCAATTTGTGTTTAACAATTTGAGTTGTTAAGTTATGATGATACATAAAGTTCCAAACTTGTGTTTAACTGTCATTCAAAGGTTTTTAGCATATTGGTATCTGATCATCTCAGTGTTCAATAGTTACTATCATTTGTTTAGAATGTCCTGATATTTTATTGGGTGAAGGACTCTACTCCTATAACTTTCAATAAAAGTGCACAAAATTCTTATTCTTATTAAATAGTTCCTAAAAGTCCTATAGTTTTTTTTTAAAAAAAGGTGTATATTGGTCATAAATTGACAATTTATCATCTTTGTTTTCTGAGAGTAATCATGTGCCAAGCACAAGATCACATTTTAAGATGCATTTTTGGAATTACAAATTAATAAAAAAATCAACTGATTCTTAATCCTAATAAAGCTCAAAGGTTAATAGTCAACTTAGGATCAATATACACCCTTTTTTGAAAGTTATAGAACTTTTATGTACCATTTGATAACTATAGGACTTTTGTTCACTTTTATTGAAAGCTATAGGACTCTTAGTTTCCTTCACCCTATTCTAATACCAATTGAAAATACTTGCATACATTGTAAACCTGCTCTTACCTTTTTTTTGGTATTTTACAGGAGATTATACCTCTTATAAATTGGGAGACAAAAACATTCAGTATTCCTGTGCTTGCAGTTATAGTTTTTGCTTCCATAGCAGTATTTCCCACTCTGATTCTACCATCATCACCATCAATGTGGGTAGCTGGGATGACATTTGGTTATGGATTTGGATTCTTATTGATCATATGGGGTGCAGCTGTGGGCATATCTCTTCCATACTTTATTGGCTCTCATTTCTATCATAGAATTCAAGTAAGTGCTTGTGGCTTGATTTATATTTTCATGGTTCTCCCGCATAAAAAAAATTGAAAATTACATAAAATAACACTACAATAATATTGGATGGGTTCAATTGGCCGAAGTTTAACAATAAATAGTATTCAATTGAATGAGATTCAATGTAAAAATTTGGGTTGGGGATTTTTTTTTAAGTAAAAATATATGAGTTGGATATAAGGTATGATATTTTTGTGATTACAAGTTTTAAAAGTGTTATTTTTTTTATTTCTTTAAAATATTTGCATCTTAATATTTCCTCTCTACTTGTACTATCAATTTTTTCGAATAAAATAGATTTTTAATTATTTTGTAGGCATGGTTGGAAAAATATCCCAAGAAAGCATCAATTCTACGATTTGCTGGCGAAGGAAACTCGTTTCATCAGTTTCGAGCTGTAGCATTAATAAGGATTTCTCCATTCCCTTATATAATTTATAATTACTGTGCTGTTGCGACAAATGTTAAGTATGGTCCATACCTCTTGGGATCATTAGTTGGAATGGTGCCTGAAATATTTGTTACTATCTACACGTAAGTAACTCTCTATCTTCTTCCTTTCGTTTATCAATGTATCTATCTATTTGTTTTGCTATAGGTGTGTTTGTTTGGAAGTTTATAAAATCATTAGTCTTTTTCTGCATATATTCCATTTTGCATATTTTACTGCATGTAGATGCTTCTTCTTTCATTTGCATTATTTTTTTGTTTGGATGTCCTGAGTTGCCTAATAATTCTTTGATGAGCATTATTTTCACTTGAACCATTGTTATTGAATTTCTATAGTAGGGGAAACATATGTATATGTTATTTACCAAGAAAGTGACTTTTGAGTGATTGTCCAATTTTGAAATCATTCAGATACCTTAGTTCCATGTTTTATGGTTTATAATTTATATTGGCTGGCATTTCTGATTTAAGGGGAAACTTTAGATGTGAGAGCGAAGGTTATAGTCTTAGACATTTCTTTCTGGCGAAGTTGAACTCCTTCTGGTGCTGTGGGGATATTTTATGTTCAATTTGCTCGGTTTAATTGCCCCATTATACCGAGTGAAAAATGTTCTGTAATTTTTCTTATTTTTTTTTATTTCCAATTATTCATAGTCAGGTTCAAACTGATTTTTTGTGGAAGTCTTTCCAATTAATCGAGTGGTGGGTCATTCTTGTAGTCATTTTGTTTGAATCATTTGGACATTTTGGTCACTTAGGTTTAATAAAAGATACATAAGTCATTCAATTTTTAAAATTAGGATACTTTTGTAACTCTTTAGACAGTAAATGAATATTTTATTAATAATTACAACCATCCGTTAAATGATAGCTTTTAATTGAGGACAAAATGTTCATTCGTTCCCCCTCCATTTTTAACAATTATATTTCTTTCCTCGTTTTTCAATCATACGTGGCTCAAATTTTAGGTTTTTAAAGGCCAATTTTTTTCCAAAAAGAGTGTTTGGAGTAAAAATTGAAAAACTTGCGCTTTTATACCACCTGAAATTTGCGCCATGTATAGCTGAAAATAAAGGGAAGTAGAAGGGAAATAGAGCCATTAAAAATGGAGGGAAAGTTGAAGATGATCTTTTTGCCCCAATTAAAACTGTCATTTATTGGGTTGTTAAATTTATTAATAAAATAATCATTTACAGTTTAAAGAGTGATTAAAGTATCCCAATTTTAAAGATTGAGTTACTTATGTATCTCTTGTGAAAATTGAGTCACCAAAACTTCCAACTACTATAAACAAAATGCCTTCTAAGATGATATATCTTTGATAGAGAGAGTCAACATGTAAACATAATTCTAGGCCGGCCTTGTCTTGCCTCCATCTTCACCTATTAGTTTACCCTGTTTGATTAGCGAATTGTTTCTTAAATGGATCTGCCAATTGCCAAATTTCTTGGAAATCTAGTCCCAACTTAATCTCTATTTTTGTGTATATTATAAAGCTTTAAAGGAAGGAATACATATTTCTTTTTTTATTAAAAAAATAGTGCAGAGAAGTGAAAGTTCTGCTTAGATGTATCTGAGGATTTGACATGCCCTTTGATACGGTTATAAGGAAAAAAACATATATTTTTTTTCTCGAGAATAAAAGTGAAACTATAAGAATAGGTTATTCGTTCTTATGTCATGGGAGGATTTTTTAAATTTGCAGTGGGATCTTGATACGGACTCTAGCAGATGCATCCCATGGGTGCCGTGGCCTCTCAGCCTCAGAGATAATCTTCAACGCAATTGGATTTTCGTTAACAGCAGCTGCCACGATTTTCATCACAATGTATGCAAAAAGGAAGCTTACAGAATTGCAACAGGAAGATCAACCACTCTTGCATTAAAAGGAGTCTGATTGATGCTTCTAAATTCTAATCCAGCAGAATCAGATATCATATTTCAATCAGGTAACGCAAATGGGCGAATGTAAATTGGCAATTACTGTTGGATGAAACTTCATTATTTAAGAGCTTCATAGGAGTAGGGGGTTTACATATTTTTTTAGTGATGCTAGAGGGCTGTTTTGGAAGAGCTGATTAACGTCTAGTTTTGCTTCCCTAAAAGAGGTTTTTTTTTTTTAATCATTTGTTTGGTACCACGCATCTTTCCAAATTTTATAGTTCGGTCATCCAGGACCACTACCACTAGTGTCACTTTTATAGATGAAACGTTTCGGAGGAACTGACTAGATTTTGGTAAAATATTAGTGGTCGGAAGAATGTTATAATCACACAAATTTGAACACTTTTGCATTTATACTACTTTATCGTACCATATCTTGAAAGATATTAATTAATAATTTTTCATTTTTTAAAATAATTCTGTGATGTTTACGATATATATATTTTAAGTTTCATTCTGAACTTCTATTTTTAATGCATCGCTTCTATAATCCAAAACCCGAATCTACAACTTTGAAAGTAATGCTTGGCTTTCCTTAAATATAACATGTTTATACACAATTATTAATTTCGTTCACACGTCTTAATATTTTTTCCTTTTTTTATATATAAAAATAAAATAAAATAAAAGCATTGAGGTTAATTCATTACACCTTGTAGTCTTAAATGGATGTGTCTTAAATTGAATTATTTAAAATAGTTAAATGTTATATACTCTATCATATACTTAATATTATTAAATTTCATAGGATTCAACATTATCCAATATTATTAAACACTATGTATCTTAAATTATCACAGATTATGCAATTTATTTGTCACAATCTTATTTGATATAATTTTATAAAAATTTAGTTGTAATATCAGATTAAATTTGAATCATAAATTTTATATATACCTCAATTAATTTATTAGAATGCTATTTATTATATATGTTTTAGGATTTTAAAAAAAAATCCCAAGTTTCTTTCACCACAATAAATTAATATCTGACTGAATATTGAAATTGTAAGTGTTTTCAGATCAACCATACACCTGTTTTTAGATAAAATGATGATGGAAAGTTATTCTTTCCGAGCCAACCCTATCAGTAAACTTTAATACCTCCAAATGAAAGAATCATACAAAATTGAAAACAGTGCCTTTAATATGGCTCTACCATCCTATACAGCTCAGTTACATTACTTTGTTCCTCTTCCTTCCGACCATTAAGCAGATCGAAACCCTGTTTCACTGCAATCAATGAATTGTAACTTTTGATCTCTTCCTTGCTTCGCTGTAAAGCACCACACCCATTATTGTAACAGCAAATCCAGCCATACCCATTGCCGTCACTGGATTTCTAAATATCAACACCGACACAACTGCGGCTACAGCCGCCTTAGCGTTTCCGAGCACTTGCAGAGTCAGAGCACTTGTGTGTTTGGTTACCAAAAAATTCGTTAAGTTCACAGAGTATGCCACCGTCGCATTCCCAATTAATAAGAAAATAATAAACGGATCTTCTTTAGCTTTCTCAAACGTAATGGACGCAACATTCCCTTCAATATAAAGAGAAAAAGGAAGTAAAATCGAAGCCGCCATTGGAGCCATGTAAAGCAATAAGTTCATAGAGTGAAGTTTCTCAGCTTCAGAAGTCAATAAAATCCCCTGAACTACAGATTTCAAAGCTCGCCCAGCTGTTGAACCAATACAAACAAAGAACCCAAATAGATGAAACAGAGGCTCACTATTAGTCGCAATCACAATTCCAAAAACTACAGGCATAAGCGCTATATAAACTTCCGCTGTTTCTTTCTTCCATGTGATAATAAACGCGAAAATTGCGGTGAAAAATGGCGTCGTCGCACCAATGGCTTGGTTAAACGAAATGGGTATATAACGCAGAGAAGTATTACCACAAACCACGGAGAAGCAAAAGATCGCACTCAGAGCAAAGATCTTAAACAACTGTTTCCTCGAGTGAAGGTGTTGTCGAGGAACGATCTCTAAGAAGTGAATAGCTATGTAGCTATAGGCAGCGCAAGATAGCATGTGAATCATTGTGAGAAATATAGGGTAGCGAAATCCATAGATGCTAAGCAAGTACTTGTTGAGAAGTAAAACTCCGATATTGGATAAGTACCAACCCCCGATGATCAGAGGCGTTAAAAGGCTTGGCGAGAGATAAGATCCAAAGGAGTAGCTGTTGTTCCGTACATCTCCGGTAGGAGTTTCTGGAATGTCTACGACTTGGTCGTTTAGTCTTGGGTTGCTCATACGACGTGTCGCCCATGTCTGTGCCTCCACCATTACCAAGCTTTCTATCTCTAAAACTATTGGGTTCTCACGAAAAGTGAGCAAAAGAGGGCGTAGATTGACAGAGAGTAATGTTTTTGTTTGTGTTTGTGTTTGTGTTTGTGTTTGTGTTCAGATCTGAGCTCAGCAGAGAATGGACTTGAGAAGAAGATGACGATTGTTGTGTGTGGGTCAAATCTGACGGTGGTGATTTAGATTTGTTAAGAAGGATTGTGATAGTATAGATAGATAAAGAAATAAAATAAAATAAAAAAAAGCAGCAAGGAAAGCTTTGGGAAATAAGCTGAAATTGGAGAGACTGTTGAGTCATAATGGCTTGTTCTGGTTGGAATTTTATTCCGTTTCTTTTTCTGGTTTATTATTTTCTTGGTTGATCGGTGATAATTATGACTGATACACTTTGATTTTGTTCCGTTTTGGCATTTTGATGATTAAATTATCAGATATCAAAATGTTGATTATATAAGATTTATTTATTTTTTTAAATAAATTTTAATTATTTTAATTTTACATTAATGAATAAAGATTTAATGCTCAATGAAAATTTAATTGAAAAGGATTGTATATTAGAATTTTAAATTTATAGTAGAAAATCAGTCTTGAATATTAGAACAAAAATTATATTAGTTAAATATTTATAAAAATGAAAAATAGATAAGAATAATATAAATTACTTTTATTTTAAATTAACATAAAAATTTAACTAATAATATATAAATTAGTTTGATTAAGTGTTTATTTATAAACCTTAAAACATAAAATTTATTTCAACTCCACTTGATTTAATAGGGTGAGTTTATCTATGGATTTATGTGCATTCCTAAATACAGTTTTATGTAATATAATTTTTTAAGATTAATTATACTATTCAATTAAATGAGATCTTTCACTTACTCGAACAAACAACATGTAATTAATTTATAATGTATGTAAAATATTCCACGGATAAATTATTAATATTATTCATGAGTGGACTTTTATAAAACTCTCCCCCTCTAGAATTCTTACTTGGAAAACTATTTATCTTCACACTCTTTCATTTATATTTGTTATTTATGATTCCATTTATTCATTTATATTTTGTAAAAGTTTATTTATAATAAATTATAATTAATATGATACAATATTATTATAAATATTATCAAATTTATATAATTATATTTACAAATTGCATCATACATAAAAAAAAGTTAGGAAATAAGTAAATTGTTTATTTAGATAAAAATAAGAATTATAGTCATTTTATTTTTTTAAATTTTTTAATAAGTACTTCAGTTTTTTTTTCTCGTTTAAGACATTAATTTTTAAATAAAATGAATGAAATCTATTTTTTTAAAGAAAAATTAACTTTTGAAGGGATAAAATTAAATTTTACTAAAAAACCCAAAAAATTCAATTTCCTTATAAAAAAAAAGTCATTTTCTCTTTTTCTACTGTCTCAATACATCTCAATCTTTTTCCTCTAGATTCTCTTAGTTTTTCTTATAATCATTTTGTTAATTTTGAATCTAACTATGTCTAAAAACACAAATTATGAGATAAATGATTCCACTAATTTATATATGTGTTTGATATTTTCTGCTCAATCGATTTGTGAATTTTTAATATTTTTTCTCACATCGATGAATAGTGGTGAATTTATAATTACGTACCAATGGTTGAGTTTGACTGTTTTGATAACATGTTAAATTTGGATATAACTTCATCTTAAAATATGATACAGATGATTACCTTCATTTTATTTCCAAATTAATGTGAATAAAATAAATTATTTTTAAGAAAAAATTGATTTTATTCTTGAAAAAAATATAATCTATATGTATTTTATATATAAAAGTTTGAATCATGTTTAATATTTTTTATTTTTTGGGGATAAATTTGCCCCTACACATTTAATTAATGACATCGACGGTCCTTTTCCAAATAGGACTCTAAACATCATTAAAGAACTCTACTAAATATTTGCTAGCTTGTTGATCCAATTAATTAGGTCTTTAAACAGCATATATAAGGACTCTAACGTATTATCTGTATTCAAGACATGAGTGAGTTTGGTGTTTGTTGTCTGCCCTTAAAGCAGAGGTAATTTGGTGCTCTTAATTTTTAGGATATATATCCTTATTTATTATAAATCCATACATAGAATTTGTATTAACTTTTTCTATTTGAAACATTCTCTGAGAATCTAAAGCTGATCGAGTCCACTGACAAAAAGGGATTATTTTACACTCTTTGTGTAAATCGTATGTATACAATATTTTATTAATTGATATTATTTATATATATATTTTGTCGAATTTAAGATTTTGAGATTATCTTTTAATATTAATGACATATTTAACTGATCGGATATGTGAACAGTTCATGAGTATATCATCTAAATTAAGGTTTTATTTTCTTTCAAAAACATAATTAATAACATGAGAAAAGGAGTATGTTTGCTATATTGCTGTTTACATCTAATATTTTTTTGTTTTTTTTGTTTTTCAAATGGGTTATTAATTTTCATTTTATTATTAAATAAATAAAATATTATTAGAGTGAAATTTAAAATTGAATGTATAATTGGCTTCAAACATAAACAAATTCTAAATATATATATAAAAGTAAATAAACTACGGGTTAAAATATTTTTTTTCCTTTGATATAAGTTGAGACCTTTTATATCTCAATCTTATGTTATAAACAATAAAGTACATTGATAATTTATGTAGTATAATCTTAATAATCATTTAATTAATACTTTGTTATATATTACCAGGTCAATATACATAGGATGAAATAACATGATTTTTTAAAACAAATAAAAGAAAAAATAAATAAATAGTACACATTATTTATCTCTTACTCCCTAAAATTTTTATATGCTGATAAAATAACGGACTAGTTTGTCCATTACAACAGATATCTAAAATTTAAAACAAATTAAAAAAAAAATTATCTATATTTTAAAATAATGGAAAGTATAAAGTAATTAATTTGAATTGAATAAAAAAATAAGAGGTCAAAATAATAGTAATATTATTATTAAAAAAATATTATAAATGAGAGAAATAATGGGAGAGAAGGTGATAATAATAAAAGAATAAATATTGATCACTTGACTCCTAATTCCTAATTTTAATAATAAAATGTTATGTCATTGTGAAAATAAAATGAATAAATTATGTATTTGATACTTATAAAGTGGAGTCAATAAATTGTAATACATATGCATAGATACATGCTTAAGTATTAATTATGTGATTATGCTGAAATCTCTTGTCCATGTTACTGAAAATAATAGTCAATTAGGTGCTGACTAATTACATTAGTAATTGACAAAGTGACGAAATTGTTACTTATAATGTCTTTTTCTTTTAAGTAAAGTTTTCTTACGTTAGGATACATTATTTATACATGATTTCTATATTGCCACATGGTAGTTTCTTGCTTTTCTAAGATCAACTTAGTGATCTGGAACAATCTATGCGTGATCTTTTAATGTACAATAAATGATATTATATACCTTCAATTTAACTATTTTTTTATCTATTTGTATATAAGTACATAACAGTAGCACATATCTTAATCTTTTAATAGTTATAAATCCGTACATATACATAATTTAATAAATATACAATAGTACTGATTATTTAATATGATATTTTAATAAATTTATAATAATAATAATTTTTTAAAATGACAATTTTTATCATAATTTGATGAAGGCAAGTAAGTTTTTACTCATCTATAACTTATTATACTAATTATTACACTAAAAAATATATTTTTTTTATAAATTTTTTTTATAAAATATATATTTAATAAAAAATTTACATTATATATTTAATTTTAATTTATTATATATAAAAAAAAGTTAAAAAATATTTTAAATTTATAATAATAATAATTTTTTAAAATGACAATTTTTATCATAATTTGATGAAGGCAAGTAAGTTTTTACTCATCTATAACTTATTATACTAATTATTACACTAAAAAATATATTTTTTTATAAATTTTTTTTATAAAATATATATTTAATAAAAAATTTACATTATATATTTAATTTTAATTTATTATATATAAAAAAAAGTTAAAAAATATTTTTATAATTTTTTTAATAAAAAATGTGTGAATAGTAGGAATTATAAATCGTATTAATTTATTTAATAAACATATTATATCGAGTTAATTTATTAATAAAAATATTTTTATTATGTTAAATCATTTTGAATTACTAATAGTGTTATTAACTCAAAAAAAAATCAATAAAATATGTTATTTTATTTAAATATGATTTAATAAATTAATTTGAATCGTGCTGGTTTAAATTTAATAAATAAAATAATATTAAAATATTAATTTAATAAATTAATTTTAAATGATCGTATTATATAATATTTGATAAATGAGTTAAAATTAATTATTTTATATGGATTCGTGTTTAAATCAACCTTAAATTACCAAGTTGTGTGAGAAATTGACAAGTTGCACCGAGAAATAGAAGGTTATACAATAGAGAAATACATTTAAAAAAGAGAACACGAAAGTACACGGCACTCTAGTCTCTCTCTTCAATTTTGTTGCCGGCGACTCAACTTTACTCCTCTATGCACCGCCAAATTGGATTTTTCTAACTTCGTTTCACCATGGTAATTAATACAATCCTTCGACTCTATCACCATTTCTTATCTGTCTTAGTATTATAGAATTTGTTTTTAAATTTTGGTTCTTCGACTCTGGCAGATCCGATTCATTCTCTTACAGAACCGGCAGGGAAAAACTCGTTTAGCAAAATACTATGTTCCTCTCGAGGATTCCGAGAAACACAAAGTCGAATACGAGGTACCTTCTTCCTTAACTTCCATTCCCTTCTTTTTTTATTTTTATTTTTGTGCAAAACAATTTTTTTAGTATTTTCAATTCGATCCCTGTAGGTTCATCGCTTGGTGGTAAACAGAGATCCTAAGCACACAAATTTCGTTGAGGTAAAATTCCTTTTTCGATTTTATTTATGCTCTGCACTCATGTTCTTTGAACTTCTTCGGGAAAACAATATTTATAATTTTAGACTTGTTTACTTTGAATTCTGTGCAATTCGACCTGTTTAGTGTATTATTTTTGTTGTTATAATTTTAAAAATGTTATTTTATTTAATTTACTAACTTCTTTTATCCATAAATGGTAGTATATTTTTTATCGCTTTACTCGTTAAAGAAACTATATGACTCACTTATTAAGTTCTTGCAAATGAAATACCATAAGTGACTCATTTGTTTTCCTTCTTGGAATAAAAAGTGGGTGATTTTGTGCATGTTTCAAACATCAACTAGACATAAACTGATTATGTTGTTGTTTTATGAAGGCTTAAAATAGCATTGATTTTCTGATCATTACCTGTTCATACAAATATAAATTTTGTTTACTACATAATTATAACATATGTCATGTGTCACAGTTCCGCACGTACAAAGTAATCTACAGGCGATATGCAGGATTGTTTTTCTCCCTTTGTGTTGATATAACAGACAATGAGCTAGCATATCTAGAGTCCATTCATTTATTTGTGGAGATATTGGATCATTTCTTCAGCAATGTATGTGAGCTTGATTTGGTATTTAACTATCACAAGGTTAGTTGCTTAACCTCATTTTCCTTTGTCCACCCAACATGAAGTATTATTGCTGCTCATGCTTCTTTCTAGTTTTGATTTTTTTATTATTTTAAGTATCTTCTCCTTTTTTTTTTTGACGTTTTCTCTCTTATTTTGTTTTACTTCTTTTAATATGCTTGCTGATGGCTGATTTTCTCTTTTAGGCAATTCAGATGGTGACTGGTGATTTACTTAGGAATGCAATTTTTCTTAATTTAATACATAGATCAAGATGATTCTTTTCAACTAACTTCCACACTGAGCTTAAATGAGAAACCACATTGGCCATAATATAGTCTGAATTTCTTTTTCAATCAAAGAATTATAGAGACTGGGATTTTTTTTTATTTTTCTTTTTTCTTATGAAGGGGTTGAGGGAATGTTTAAATATTTTTTTCTCTGCATGCTCACCCCTTTGAGGAACTTTAAATTCTTTCTTGAGGAATGAAATAATTCTATTATTACAGCTATTGTTATTGTGTACTCCTTGATATGCATATTCATGTGTAGTTTAATTGGTGAGAGTTGAGACAAGTGGTTGCTGTTTAGCATTTAAGTATGTTATTATTCTTTGTTAATTGTTATCCTACTAATCCTGTTCTCTTTTGAAGGTCTATTTGATACTTGATGAATTCATTCTTGCCGGAGAGCTCCAGGAAACAAGCAAGAGGGTAATCATAATCTTAGCTTTTTAACTCCTAATTTAGTTTATGCGATTAAAACTTGTGTCTGGTTGTTATTTATGGTCAACCTTCCCTGCATTCTAGCTTTTTTACTCCATCTCCTGATTCCATGTCTCTGTTTCATAACAAGCTTTATAATGGGTTTTGTTATGTCTGCAACATCCTACATTTCTATTTTCTTAAGGTCGTGCACTGTCCATTTTGCATCAGTCGAGCTTGTCCTGGCGCTTATTTCCCCCATTGGTCTTTTCTTTATTTCTCAGTAATTTGGAAGGAAAAATAAAATTGTAAGAGTGATATTTTCCACGACCCTTGTCAGATATTAAAAAATCCTATCTCCTTAAAGCAAGCATCTACTAGCTAGGGTCATTGCTATGTGTACAAGGCTTCTGTCAATCTAACTAATTTTTACATGATTCTCTCCTGTGTAATTATTGATCTAAATATTTTGGTAAGTGCTTTCTATGGCAAGGCTTGTGGTTGATTTATATGTTTATATGTATGTTTTTGTAATTTACAGGCTATCATAGAGAGGATGGGGGAACTGGAAAAACTAGAATGATCTTATTCGAAACAGGAACAGGTGCGCTTCTTCTGTGTGCCTCTAAGTGCGAAAATTGTTGTAAACTATGGTTGTACCAATCTTTCATTGCGGTCTGTCTGATATGCACAGATATTTTCTTATTTTTTATTCTTCTCTATTTGTTCAAACCGAGATTGCTGATTCTTGTATGGTTGTCTGTATATTAACCGTGGCAATTCACACAAATTCAGTGGATTTTTTTTTGTTCTACCCTCAAACTTTCAGTTGGTGTTCTCTGACGGTTGCTCAAGTATTTTTCATTTTTTATTTTTCCAATGGGTGTCTTTTTATGCAGTATATAGTTAATCACGATTAAGCAAGACATGATATTTGTTGCTAGAGTTTAGCTAAAAACAGAATAGCACTTTTTTTAATTCAAAAATTAATTAGACATAAGATCTCAACTGTGAGGCTGTAGAATTTAACCGAATGATAAAAGTAAATTATATTGTCCCATTTAGTGATCACTTATCTCATTTAATTTTTAAAACTCATCTCATCTTATCTCGTTTAATTTTTAATGAAGTGATAATGAAACAATATCAATTGATATATATAAATTTAATAAGAAAAATTATACAATATATGTTTAAAAATAGATCCATTAAGATTATAATTGAAATAAGTTGAAATGAGATGATATGTTATTTAAATGAAATGAAATAATATTATACCATAAGTTTGTTAGAAACATTAAATAAGATATAATAAGATATAAGATAAAATTACATACTTATTTTATATACCTACTTTATACTACCATATCTTAGTTGAGAGAGAAATTATTGGTCAGTCTTGTGATCCGGTGGTTTTGACGGAAATGGTAAAAGATACAAAGTAGAAAGAAAAAGTGCAAGTATACCTCGAGGATTACATCAATTTGGATCAAAATCAATCAATAATTCACCCAAGATCACAGAGTTACATTTTCAAGAGATAATGAAAAGTGACAATTGGACGAGATTGTCTTCACAAAATTAAAATGATTTTGAAATTTAGTCTTGGAATGATTGCCCCAATTTTATGAAGATCAGAATACAAAATAAAAGATCCATTCCACTTCCGCCATATTATTATTCCATTTCCCTCTTACGCTACCCAGATTTGGATCATGCTTGATATATTAGACCTTGCTAGTGAGAAAATCTCTGTTACTAGATTCCCATATGGTGGTTCCATCACACGCACAAATCTTTTTGTAGTTTTCACCAACCCCAGCACTTCTGGCAATAACGGCTGCTTTAATACCAGAATCTGATTTGTTTTCAGTAGCATACACCACAATAGACCTTCCAATCAGATTAGCAACTCTCAGCTTCTTTTTAACACCAGATAAGAATGCCTCACCGTTCTCATCAGCATTTAGTGTTCCCAGGTCACCTAATGCCTGTAAAATAAAATTAACATAACTGCTTAGGATAAGCCTGATTACTATCATCATCAACAAATACAACAACAGAGCTATCATATGATACTTGGATAAATGTAGTATTCGGGTGGATCGTGCTAAACTAAGCCTAAAACTTTGGGTTTGGGTTTGGCTTTGTAAGTCTATATATTTTCAGATCAAGCTGAGGCGGGTTTTTCACATTTTATGGAAACCCTAAGCCAAACCCTAAAATCATTCGGGTAAGGTCGGGCTTGACTTTCTTGAAATAGATATTGACTTAAATTAGTGTCTGAGTTCAAATAATATAATAATTTATAAAATAATGTCATTAAATTGTCAAAATTACGTGTATTTTATAAAATTTAAAATTAAATCGAATTTCGGATCGTATTCGGACTCATAGTATAAATGTTTGATCTTCTGCCCAATCCTAAAATTGAGCAGGGCAAAATCAAGCTTTGAGTCGGATTGGATCAAGCCAGGTTATTCTGCTTCAAATGGGTCAGATTAAATTTGCATCCCTATTTATGTGATACAGAAACAGTATAATTATACACGTCCTTGTGAGAAAAGAGGCCATTCATCTGTGTTAAATAATTAACTAGTAGTCAATATGACAGTAGCTTTGATATCAATAAAATCCAACGAATAAAATAATTGGAGCTAACCTCATTGTCAGGTCCTTCATTAGTTGGATTAAAAACTTTCCCAGTGCTTGCAGCCCCTCTTGTAAGATCACCGTATTCATTTATACACCAACCATGTTTCCCAGCTGACAAACCACTGAAGCTGGCTTCAATCCTAGTCAACTCCATATTCACCTGAGCCAGGTGTACTACACCAAAAATATCTGGACCTTTAAACTCGGCGACGGCAGCAGAGATTAAGAAATCTGTGTAGGAAGAGAAAACATTAGCGCTTAAACAACCTAAACCATTCAAATATAAACTGACCAGAAAGCATAGACAAGATAGCAGGAGAAACATATTGCAGAAATAATCTTTTTGCAGCACGTTTGTAGTATCTCATAAGCATAAATGTGGCAGGGAATACTTAGGATGATTTATGTTTTCTTGTGCTTAAAACTAATTTTATGTTTTCTAATTCATCTAGAGAAAGAAAGAGAAAGAAAGGGGAAAAAAAATTGTTTGATAAAAAGATAAGTTTTATTCTCTCATTCTCTCTTCAATCGCAACAAAGAAGAATTAAAGTTAACTAACGAAGAAAAAGGTGAACTTTGTATATAGTTTTCAATTTTTTTTTAAATTTTTGAAACAATAAAACGTGTGTAATTCTAACCTAATTTTAAACTCAAAAATGAAATTAATTATCAAACAACACTCATTTTGAAAGTGAGTTCAAAAACTCTAACTTGAAATTAAAATTGATTACAAAACAGTCCCTTAACTTTTCATAACTTCTAAGGCAGAAATGAAGTGATTGCAACTAATCATATATAAAAAAGGCGACTTCATCTGATTAAAGTATGATCAGTGTTTTTTCTTGTCATTCACAGACAATAAGCAGTCTTAAATAAGACAATAAACAAAGTTTTATGTATCATCTTCCTTAATTCAAGATTTTAGATGAAGGTTTTGTTCATAGTAGTATCCACCTAAATTGGTTAAATGAGAGTATCCCCATAAATTAAAACCTACACCTCGAGTGTTTCTAAAAGGAATATAAAACTGATAATTGAATCACCAGCCTTCAGGAACTCCCTGCCCAATTAATCGGGCTTTTTGACAAGTCTGCTCCAAGGCTTCTGTCATGGTCTTCACAGGCATTGAGCCAAGGATCCTTACTACTTGATTGCTTAAGTCGACCTCAACACTTTTAACCCCTGACATAAATATGGATTAAGAAGAAAATAATACCTAATAAATCCCAAAAATTATATAAGTGTAGTTTGTGTCTTACACAAGTTAAAGAAAGCCTACCTTCAAAAGTCTGTAACTTGTTTTTGACAGCGTTAACACAACCCTCACATGTCATATCCACCATGTACTCTGTCTGATATCAAATCAAACAAAAATTTCAATTTCATCAAAACCATCACAACTACCTGATTTTCAATACCCCCAATCATTTAATACAAGTTCCCCCCCCCCCCCCCCCCCCCCCCCAATACTTCGAGTTTTTGCTAAGTGGCTTAATTTAATAAACAAATTCGAAAATTTCCCCGAATTTCATATTAACTAAACGCTCAAATCTATTAGAATATAGAACAATTGAAGATAGGAAACCGTATCGATTAAAATTAAAATGGTTAAATATTTAAACTCACCAGGAGCTCGGGTAAGGTTGCTTCTATCTGCGTTCCAAAATTAAGAAATTTAACTATACAGATTATAACAAATTGAGAAAAAATCAAAGAGATCTCAAAGTTAAAATTCAACCCAGAAAAGAAAACGAGGAAATAGAAGTATTAAAATAAAAAATAAAAAACTGGGTAGGTTAAGTTTCAATGAACCTGAGAGGAATTTTTCTGTTCTAAAGCTGGTTCCTCCATGTGTGGAGCTGAGTGCGGGTGGGTGAAGCTTCTAGTGAGATTTGGTATGAAAGTTGACGTGGAGAAGACGAAGGGTAAAATTGGGGTTTTGGGAACTGAATTGATTGAGAATTTGAACGAGGAGGAGAAGACAAAGAACAGGGAGAAAAACAGGAGTAACTACTTTAGGATACAATTTAAATGCTTTAAGTGAAAACTTTAATCAAACATTTATTTCATTATTTAGTAAGACAATTATTTTCTAAACATAATAATAAAATATATTTAACGGAATTAAAATTCTTCATTTTAATTTTTTTCCTTTTTTGTACTCTTATTTTATTCTGGTTCAATTTTAGACTTATTTTTAGTCTACAAAGTTAAAAACATAAACATTTTTAGCTATTTTTTTTTTCTTTCTATTTTTTATATATTGTTTTGTAAATCTTTTCTGTTATCTCTATAATTAAAAAATAAAATGAATTCTAATGTACCAACTATCATGTAATCTCCAAATTATTTGGAGCAGGTATATTGTATTTTTTTAAGCTACGAATATAATAAAATTGATTGATAAAAATCTATAAAAATGAACAATTAAGAATAATAATATTATTTTTATAATTTTTATATTAAAATATCATTTTTATAAAAATGCTTTAAAATATGGATAATTAAAAATTATAAAAGTAAAATTTAATATGAAATATTTTTAAAAAATCAACAATAATAAAATTTAATAAAAAATTATTTAAATATATATTAAAAATAAAAATTAATAAAATATCAAAATAAAAATTGTGATAAAAAATTAAAATTTTAAAAAAATCTTGATTTTTTTTTAATATTAATTGTCATTTTATCATGATTAAATGATCAAATTTTATTCGTATTTTAATCACTAGATATAAAATAATAATATTTTAATAAAAATATATCAAAATAATAATATTTGTTCTGAATTGATCATATTTTTTAAATACTTGAACTAAAAAACATTTTTTGAATTTAAGGTATTAAATACACACTAAAATTTAATTTGAGAAAGTTGTATCAGGTATTTCTCTAAAATCTATAATTACATTGCTATTTTTTTAAAGAAAGAAACAAAAAAAATCATAAACCGGTATCTAATTTACCATCAAACGTCTTCGATCAACCTATAAGAATATACATACAATATGCAACACTTATTATTTTTAATATGAAAAATCTCCAAGGCCATCAAAAAAATTGAGAAAGATTTTGACACCTGTTTCTAATAAATAAACTCGTGATGAAACAGTTAAATGAGTAATCAGTACCACGTAGAAAAGTCAACAAATATAGATGAAACTATATATTTCCTTAATTCTAAATCTTAAGTCAGAGTTAGTCGCCTTAATATTGCTAATGGTTGAAGAAGACGAAGAAGATGCAGAAGGCAAGAGCTGAAATGGTTGTAGTTACGTTGTTTGTTGACTTGCTCCCTCTGACCTGAAAAATTGAGGGGATTGGACTTTACATTTAGCAGTATGTTTTAGTTTCTTCTCAATACAGAGATACAACTATAAATAAATAAATAAATTTAATATCTAATAATATTATATTATTGTTTAAATAAATTTAATTTAAACATCATTCTTTAATTGGATAATGTTCTTGTAAAATAAAGAATAAACTTTTTTTAATAATAATAAAATACTAATAGACATGTTATTTTTATATTTATAAGTATTAAAAGAGTTATTTTTGTTATTTAAAAAAAGTTATGTCAAATTTATAAATAAGTTAAACAATCTCTCATTTTATCACTTTATATATGTATTTATTTACATGTAAATAAGATATTTTAATGTAAATATTAATAATATATTTTTAAAACTAATAACTTTTAACACTTGTAGGAAAGTTCGTTCATAAAAAATAAAAATAAAAAATCACAGCTATGATCGTACAAAATCGTAATTTTTCTTGATTCTTTACTTAATTCAAGTTTTGAAATTTTTCCAAATCAAAATAAGTGATAACTAATAAGTAATTTTTAAATAATATTTGTATATATCATAATCATAACTATCGTGATAATTTTTTATTTGATACTATTAAGTAAGTTTGATTATACTTAAAGTTAATTTTTTATTTGATACTATTACGTGAGTTTGATTATACTTAAAGGTATGCAAAAAATTAAATTATTCAATTAATCCGATCAATTCAATCTGATCTGTTAATTTTTTGACGATTTTAACTTGATTATTAGATTGGATTGGATAAAAAAAATTCAAATTATTAAGTTCAAATCAGATCGTAGATTTTACTATGTATCATATAATTTGACAAAAAATAATTAAATATATATTTATATTTATACATTAATTATATTCTCATTAGTAATTCATATTTCTATTAATGTTTCTTTTAGTTCAAATAAGTTAATGTTGTGTAAAAATTAAAAAAATTTATTTAAAAATATTAAAAATAGAGTTAATTAAGTTTATTGGTGGAATTGATCGAATTTAACTAATCCAATCTCAATAGTTTACGAATTGATCGAATTCAATCGATCTAATTGAAATAGATTACGGATCGGATTGTATCGAATTTGAAATGTCATATCAGATTAGTCGCAGATTATGATGTTTCAATCTTATTAAAATGTCATATCGAATCGAATGAATATTAAATAAACGGTTTCGATACAATATACATCTCTAATTATATTTATCCATAATATTATACTACATTAATTATAGTTTAATAAAACTGTGTGATAAATATATATTTTTTAAATAAAAATGGAGGCTGTTAATATATACAAAGGTAGAACCTACAAAGCCCAAGCAACATATTCATCTTTAGGATGATCAATTCCAACCAGTAAGTAAGATATAGAAAAGGAACAATGCTAAAATAACACGAGTCATATAAATATATAATAAGCAGTGACGATGTATTAATTATTATCAAAAAAATAAAAATTCCTATCAGTATCACGATTGTACTATATGCCCAAAGAAACATGTTAGCAACCATATGCGGATTTCTCAGTGCAAAAAACCAAAAAAAAAAAAAAAAAAATTGGGATTTTCCTTTACCAGAAATCTTAATAAGTGAATAAAAAATTATACTACGGGATAAATGATATGATATAATATGAATAAATTACTCACTGCAGTGAAAAACAATTATGATAAAAAAATAAAAATAAAACCATAGGTGGGTTTGTGCGATTTAGTTTTTAACAAATAGTTTTTTTAATGTAAAATCTATAAAATTAGTGATAAATTATATGGAGTTGTATTTTCTTAAATTTTAATTTTTATGACTTTATTATTTAATAATTTATTATAAACTTAAATATTTTAATATGTTTATATTTAAATTAATTAGATATATGTAAAATATTTTTTATTAAATAAAATTTAAATCACATATTTATAATTATATTAATTTTTTATTAATAATTATTAAATTAAATATTATAAGAACTAATAAACAATCATTAATATTTTACTATTTACATGTGACTCTCCTAGTCTCAGTAGCTAAATCTGTCAACGCCAGCAATATTCTTGTATATACTCTTCCAGTTTATGGGCCAACCTGTGTCATGATAAAGATTTTAAAAATAAAGGAATTAATTTTTATAGATTTAATTGTATAATATAATTTATATGTATGTAATTTTATTTTTAATTTTTTTATATAATGTATATTAATTTTTTATAACGTGAAAAAAAAATTATATATATTTAAAAATATAATGTATATTTTTTTACAATGTAAAAAATATAAAAAAAATAATGAATTAAAAGTGAATTTAGGATAATAAATAAGAAATTTTATATCATGATACATGACATTAGAGTGAGAGAGGTGTGCATAATATTTCTTTTTAATACCTATTTTAGTATTATAGTATTTTTTTTTTGTTTTTACTATAGATAATTTTTTAAATTATTTATTTTTAATAACTAAATAATTATTATCTTAATTTTTATGTTTTAATAATTGATTAAAATTTAGATTTAAATGAATTTTAATTTTTTTTAAATAATAAATATATAAAAATCATGCTTCAAACAAACTATAAATTAACACAAATATTTATATTTTAATTTCGTATCAATTTAATCATATATATATAAATAAATATTTAATTAAATAATATAAATATAAATATTAGATTATTGATTTTTTCAGGCTAGGCTTGTGGTCTTCTATTTTGCTAAACGTTGGGAACTGGAGATGAGAAATTGAATAAGGTTATATGATTAGGATAAAAAAAAAAGTAAAAAATGATTAATCCAAATTTAAAAAAGTGAAGTATCTTAATGCTAAATAAAAAGAGAAAAAACTATTAATTTTGTTACATTTTTTTACCTTTTTATTAAATAAAATTATTATATTAAAATAAAAAATATATAATTTAATATAAGTATGAGTTGTATGGATTCTTCTAAAAATGCTAACACTAAGAACCGACACAATCTATAATAAATTTGTTTTTTTAATTTTTTTAATTTTAACCAATCTAATTACAACGGGAAGTAAGAAGTAAGGTAATCATATAATTTAAGTTAAATGGGATTAGTTGATTTTTAAACACTCCTAAGATAGTCTGACCAGCATTCAATTATTACGTATTATTGTTTATGTTTATTACTTACTTTCTTTAAGATAATATTATTTTCGATTATCCTTTAACATAAAATAATTACAAAAATTTATCTATATAATTTATTGTACTCAAACTACACAGTTGTTAACCGTCCTGTTTGCCTTTGTTCGTATGATATTTAAAAAGTAAAAATAAAAATACACAAATAAACATTTACTTATCTTATTTCAGTAAATTTATTATTTTTTTTATAATGATTTAGTCCATATTTAATTTATCTTCAAACTTATTTATTAAAATAAAAATATTTACCAACATTTATTTGTTTTTAATATGCAAAATCTCCAAAGCCATCATAAAAATTGAGAACATTGTGACATCTCTTTTTTTAATCAAACTTGTGATCAAAGAGTCCAGTATGTAATCATATCGTGTATGAAAGATAGCATTTATAGACGAAGTAAGAGTTAATTAATTGTCTTATTGCTAATTACATGATTAATTTTTATTTTTGAGGTTTGACCTCTTTTGAATGTTTTGGCTTATTAACCAAAACTAATAGAATTACGTGGCTACAAACTTGTAATAATCGGTGAAAATATTAGTACTTTAATTTTACTGAAAATATTATTATGAATATAAAAAATATTTTTAAAAAAATTACAAAAAATTGTAAAGTTATAGGAAATCTGTGTATAAAATTTTGGAAAATAAAAAAGAAGTAATAATAACGTAATTTAATTTAAGTAATATATTTATGACCTAAACAGAACATATAATGCTAGTGTCCCTTGAGCAACAATTATTTTTTCCTTCAAAAAGGTATAATTTAAAATTTATGATAACAATATGTATTATGAGTTATGACTGAGATTAGCTAAGAAAATACAAGTAAAATATTATATAGCAAGTAAAAATTAACGTAACAAAGTTTTGCAACTATATATAAAAAACTATTGTTCTTTTTTTTTATATATAAAATGTATGTCAAGTGAATTGCAATTAATTATCAATTATTCAAATAAATGTAAAAATTTGAGGAAAGATAATAATGGTTATTTACGTAAGCGTTGAATAGTATATAATGAAAATTATAAGTATGATATATACTTCGTGATTTGATAATTTCTTTGAAAAGTTATAAGTGAATGTTCATCTATATTTTTGATACTTTTAAAAGTTTTAATAAAATTTTAAAAACTATATTTTCAACTTAATTTTAATAACATCCATAAAATTATTTATCTGATTTCATTTGTAACTATTTGATAAAAAATATATATTTATTTACTTTATAAAAAATATATATGTTTTTTTATTAAAAATTAAAAATAAAACTTCACAAAAATATTATACAATTAAATCATTACAGTAACAATAATTTCATTTTATGAAAATTTGAGTGAAATGTTAAAAAAATAATGTATATTTTCATTTGGTGAACGTGCTATAAAACACAATTAAGAGTAAAGAAGAGAAACGAAAATAAAAATTAGGCTCCTTATTTCTTCCATTTTTTTTAATTTTTTTATTTTTCCTTAAGCACGCCAAGCTAGCTTCTTCTTTATCCTAGTTTTGCAATGTTATACAATCATTACTCACGCTCTAAAATCATTTCCATCCAGCCTTGCCATATGACCTCTATTCCTTGCCTATGTCAACTTTTTACCTCTTTTTTTTTTTCCCCTTGCTCCTCTGTTTTTGTTTCTTTGTTGGAATATAAGCAAATAGTTTTCTACTATCCAACTTTTTTTTTCCCTATAAAAATGTCAAAACCAACTCATGTATATGACCATGATAAACAAAGCAAGAACAACTTTTTATTCCCTTTTACTTGCTTTCTCAACAATCCGCCTTAGCCTTTTTTATCTATAAGTTTCCACAAAGAGTTCAAACTTTCCTCTGTTTGCAACTTCATTCCCTTTAGAATCTTAAGTGTTGAACCTACTAATTTGCCTATCTTTTTTAGCATAAAAATCAAACCTTTTCTTTGAATGTTTTCAAGCTTCGAAAATTAGAACAAACCCAACAGTTGATTTCGCAAATGGGTTCTGTTTTCTGCTCAAATTTGCTAATTTTCTCATTGGTATTATTGGCATCAATGAAAATTGAAGGGCAGGGGTTTAAATCAGCTCGTCTTTTAGACCTTGTTATTAGAAACTACACTTTCAAGTCCTTCAAAGCCCACTTCAAAACAGGAGCAATTCACCGAGTAAATTTACCAGCTAATTTATCTGGCATCAAAGTAGCTACAGTGAGATTCAGATGCGGTAGCCTCAAAAGGTATGGTGCTCAAGTAAGACAATTTCATCTAGAAATTGGTGTTTCTATACATCCATGTGTTGAAAGAGTCATAATAGTTTGCCAAAACTTGGGTTATAATTGGTCTTCTATATATTACACAAACTATGACTTATCAGGATATGAACTTGTTTCTCCAATTTTAGGCCTTTTGGCATATAATGCTGGAACTGATGTCGATTTTAGCGACCGATTTGAGCTTGGAATACAAGCAGGAGTAAAACCCATCACCATTAATTTCAGAAATGCCACTAGGGTTACAAATGAGGCAGGTTTAGCACCACTATGTGCTAGTTTTGAAGGTGATGGTCAAGTGACACTAGCAAAACAAGCTTCTCCTTATGTTTGTGTAGCAAAAAGAAATGGGCATTTTGGTTTGGTAATTGAGAAGCCAATTCCAGTTCAATTGAGGAAAAGGGTAAGTAAGTGGAAAGTAGTTGTTGGAAGCTCGGTTGGAGCTGCATTGGGTGCTTTTCTTTTGGGTTTGCTTTTAGTTGCAATCTTTGTTAGGGAAAAGAATAAGTCAAGAATGGTAGAGATGGAGAGAAGAGCTTATGAAGAAGAAGCTTTGCAGGTTTCAATGGTTGGTCATATTAGAGCTCCTACAGCTTCAGGGACCAGAACTATGCCAACAATTGAACATGGGTACTTACCTCCACCAAGTCATTGATCAGTTATTCATTGTTGTTGTGAATTGTGATCATTCTTTTTTTGTAACATTAAATCAAACTTGAAAACAGTTTTTCTAGATAATTTAGGATTTAGCCAAATTTTCAGATCTTCAATGTATAATTTGAACAGTGATTAAACATTCTTATATTTGTATTGGTGTAATAATAATGCATCATTAATTTTTGCTTCAGGTTGAAGATAAGATGAAATCCTATTTGGGTAAATGACAAATTATATGTCCATATGATAAAAGTAAGAATAGTTATAATTACTTAACATAAAATTTAGAAAAATTCGGTTGAGTTAGAAATTAGGGATGGGCACCCATCAAATCCATAAAAACCAATCAAATAAGGTTGGATTTTATAATTTCATAGTTAATTCGTTCTATAACTGCTAAATATAAAATCTAGTTTGATAATTTCGAATAATGAGTTTTGCAACACGTTAAACTCAACTCAATTATGTATGCTAGTTAATTAAAACAGTCTTAAAGATATGTTTTATATAATAAAATTTTATTTTTTTTATAATTTTTTTCTTTCAAAAATTACCATTATTCTTATTCTATTATCATAAATATTGTTTAAATGTAACATATATTTTAAATAAATAATTAAAAATATTGCATAAAACGTATTTGTTGGTTTCGACCTAAATAATTCTCAATTCGAAAACTACAATTTGGGTTGGAATATGCATGAAATCTCATTAATCCAATCAATGTTCACCCTACATTAACCTTCTTTCTTTCCTTTTTGATAAAAAGTTTAAATATAATATTTATAAAATTGTCTATATATTATATGCATAAAATAAGCTTCAATTCACTCTCAATTTTCATTCTTAAGTTTTTTTTACTCAACACATTATGAATTCAATAATTTAAATATATTTATATTTAAATTAGATACATATAATATTTTTTCAATAAAAATTGATCAATGATGCTCGAACATGTACTTGCTTTGAATGCTTACTTATTTTCTATCGATATCTATGGATTGATCACGAGTCGAAATATGGTTATAGCTCTTATGTGTCTTGAACTTACACTGAATGTAGTTAATATCAATTTTGTAACATTTTTTTATTTTTTTGATAATCTTTTTAAAGGAAATATTTTCTCAATTTTGTTATAGTTATTGCAGTTATTGAAGCCTGGTTCAAAAGGGAAGAACTTGCATGAGTATCTTAATTTCAATTTAAATATAGGTTTGATTCAAACTCTATGTTCTTAGAAATACTTACCATTCAAAAAAGAGAAAAAAACGGAGTCTATGTCTAAATAAATGCCTTTAGGTTTTTTCTTCTTTCATTTTTCTATTTCTTTGAACGGCATGAAAATCTGTTCATATTTTCGATTAAATCTTCTTGTTTCTAATCCTAAAATTTCAATTTATTCGTTAGGTTCTTTAGGAACAACTTTTCAAATTGTGAATTTTATTACCTTAACTAAATATTTGCAACTTGATAATTAAAAATAAACTTTTCAAGTAATTAAATATTATTTAATGGACGAAAGCATTAGAATTTCTTATTCTAATCCATGGAACAATATCCTTTTGAATTCATTTAACTTAAATTGATATTTTCTTCATAATAATTATCATTATTGTGATGAAACATGCCCAATAATTAACCTTGAACAGTTTCTACATTGATAGCCAAAATGGACAATATCTAAAAGAAAATTAGGTTATAATTGTTCAAATAGATTATGTTGTAATAGGATCGAGAAAACCTTACTTGGTTGCTATAAGAGTAACTATTTATGATCATTATGAAGATTTTTTTTTCCAAAGAAGATACATCAATTACATTTATATAAAAAAAATTGAGATATGGTGATATAACACAAAATCTTTCAAAAAAGAAATAAGTGTTAAAAGTAAGTTCAATTGATTCAATATTAATAAATTTACTAAAGAGAGTTTAGAGTTGGAACATATAACAAGAGTTTTTGGAATTCCTTGGAGATTTTTGATTAGTGATGAGTTAACTATAGCACAAAAAGTTTATCAATCTTTGAGGATGGATCCAAAATAGACACATAAAAATTATTGTACATCAAATAATTACATAAAAAAATGTTGATAAAGATCTATCATGGATACAATCATACTTGAGAAAATTCTACTACTTTTCGTTAGCAACTAAAGGAACATGCTAATTACTTAGTTAATTATGTTATGAATAAATTAATATGGTATTTTTTTATTTTGATAAAAAATTAACATGGAATTAGTTGGCCAAGAAATATATAACAAGAAATTTGGTAAAGGGCTTACGCCCCCTATAATCGAAAATGGAAAGCATGTGTCAAAAGAAATGTAATATTGAGTTTGAGTAATGTTATATGTATTAAATTGTTGTATATATTAAATAAAGTATGTTAATTATTAAATGAATGTATAGTTTAAGAATTACTGTAATAAAGTAATTGTGAGATAATTTAGTAATAATCTAATTAAATTGTAGAGTGTATATTTATACATGTAGAATGTAGAAAGTTATGATAGACAAAAATTTGATTAATAATAATGATTTAGCATAAGCTATGAATGACAAGCAATAGACAGCTTTGCAGAAATTTGCGTAAAGTTGTTGGGTTGAAGTTAAAACTATTCTGTCTTTCAAGTTGATCCCACTTTTCTTCTAGTCTTGTAAAGACAACATTATTGAAGATGCTAGAATAAGCTTCTCAAACTGTGAATTCACAGCTTATACTGTCCATATATAATATCAAACAGCATCACATAAAATTAAAAATATCAAACAACTGAGAAAAATGTTTCATTGTTTTGCTTTTTGATATTTTCTAACTAGTTGGGGACATAATATTGAATATTTTGTCAAGATTGATTTCTATGAAAGGAACATCCAAATTAATCTTCCAACAGATGATAGAGAACATCGATCTAAATGCATGTAAAACACATTTTGGTTGAAATAGTTAGGCAAAAAAAAAAAAACACAAAATTAAGTCCCTCGCTATGTCCATATGCATTAATGGAATTCTAAAATGAAATTCTAAAATACTACAAACATTAATGGACTAATACAATTTTGTAATTATAAGTTTATATCCAAATTGTTATTATTTTTATAAAAGTATAAATTTAAGGAGGTTTGTGCTATTTAATCAAAATTTAAAAAATATTATTTTATTTTCATCAAAGATATTATATCAAACTTTGAAGAAATATGATTTAAAGTACTTTGATTTGATTTTGTGCACAAGTTTGAATATCTCCATAAGCGAGATAAATTTTATCAAAATATTTTTGTTTTGTAAATTTAAATAATAACTTCAAATAAATATATTTATTTTACCTTTATATTTATTTGTTAAAATTACTTTGTATTTCAAATAAATATATTTTAAGACATATAAATAGAAGGTTATAGGTTAGATCTTATGTAATGTTATTTCAGAAAAAAAAAACTTATTAACTACAAATATTAATATTGATTGTATCAAAAATTTATTGGTATTATCAATAATATGTAGTTAAACGATATAAAACTTAAATAAGTAATGTAAAAGGCCCGTGTTTGGAGTGAGTATGTTTAAATTATTATTATTATTATTATTATTATTATTATTATTATTATTATTATTATTATTATTATTATTATTATTATTATTATTATTATTATTATTATTATTATTATTATTATCTTCTTCTTGTTGCCTTAGAAAAGTGACGAAGACTGTAATTTAAAAAAAAACTTATTTTTGTTACAAATAAATATTGATGGAGGATGTAGATCTTATGTTCAAAAATTGATTAAACTGTAAGTTTTATAAAGTCTATAAAGAATTAAAGATTACAAGATACATGATTTTAAATTAAGGTTAATTCAATCAGTAAAAACATTAAATTTTTATAAATTTTATTATAATATTATTTTTAATTAAACTATCGTTTATTTTTATAACATCTTAATCATAACATCGGGCCGCCATTATTTAGTAATTATTTTTCATCTAATCGACGAGAAAAATTAGGGCCGTGTAAAATGCATAGAATGGGCCGTGTAAAATGCACCAGAACAAACTTAACCTATCATATCTAAACTAATCAAATCTAATATTTTTTATATTTTTAGTTTTGAGATTTTATTAATTTTAATTGATTTTTCTTTCCATTGAATCTATTAATATTGAATTGATTTTTCATTTTTTTTAATTGATTAAAAATCAAACAAATATAATCCATTTATTTTATTATTATTTTTTATATCTTATAATTAATTTTAGTCTATCTCACTTAGAAGAAAAAAATTCTATCCATTTTATAATGGATAATTTAAGTAATTTATTTCTATGATTCATTTATAATAGATTTTGTGTATTAGAGATTTAAATTTCTAAATCTTTTTTAGGTGTTTATTGTTATATTTTTTAACTCAATATAAGAAAACAATCTTTTTGTTTTAGATATTATTTTAAAATTAGATTTTGTATTCTAGTTTGTTAGTTGAGATAAACAGTTTCTGTCTATTTTTGTTATTAAAATTTAAATATTTAAGAAAAATTCATACAAAAATTTCTAGACCAATTACTCTTTTTTTTTCTTTCCTTCTTATCTATATGACATTAATTTTATATTATTTTTATATTTTTATTGTTAAAATTTGTATCGAATAAATAACATTATGGATTGATTAGATGCGAGAATCAATGAATTTTAGTGGATATTATTATTCATTATTGTATATTTATCTTATTTTTTAATTTCTTACACTGAATGAATGATATAAATAATGATATTAGGTAAGTAATTGAAATCTAAATATTTAAGTTTAATAATTATAATATAAGAGTTAAAAAAAGATTAATAAATAAAATCTATTACCAAAAAAATCAATTTTTTTAACTAAATTCAAATTAAATTAATAAAATTGATTTGGATTGGATTATTTTTTTTAAATTTATTGGTTTGAGTTGATTATCATTTTCAAATAATAGAACAAATTAGATTATTTTAAATTTTAATATTCTAAATCTAATCTACACATATGCACATCCTGACCAAAATAGTGAGCATGTAACATCTATAAGGGAGAAACAAAAGACAAACTGACTTTTAGCAAAGATCGATCCACCATAAATCAATTTTATATTTAGTTTTTTATGCAATGGAAACTGAAAATTAAGCAGGGTTTGCGTGAAAATATCAATTCGTATATATAATATCTGGATTTGATAATTCTAAGTTGTTAAATACTCAAATTTCATTTATTGTAAATCTGAAAAGAATTTTCACGACACATTGCTATTAGTAATTACTCTTAAATACTATGCTATTAAGGAAAGAATATATAGTTAATACCATTAATTTTCAATCTTGCGAAGTTCCGATCGATACACAGACAAGAAATCTGAATTATCTTACAATAACATTTTGGAAAACAAAATATAAATATTTCTTATTATATGCATATGCTAAGGCGTTTTATTGTCGGTGTATAGAAAACTGCAAATACGAATCATATATATAGAACATGAACATTCTCTTATTTTAATTGAAATCAATTGTAATATATATAGCCACGTGATCATCACATGCATGGTATTTATTTTCTTTACTTTTCCTTCTTACCAAAGGTATCATACACCCAGATCGGCTAATTTAGTTGGTGGAAGATGTAAAATTATAAGTTAGAGCGATATTAATTTTGGTATTAATTTAAGATTTATTTTTATAAGTAAGTATTAGATGATAATCTATTTATCTAACAAAATTTTCACTCATATAATTTCGTGTAATAAATTCATAATATTCATTATTCGATATGATGTTATTTCAAGTTAATATAGCGTATAAGTAATTCATAAAGCTCACGAATTTTTTACTTAAAATCATAAGTTGGAATCTTTGCTTAAAAAAATAAAATTAACAGCATATAGGAATGGAAATATGTTATTGATCGAGGATCATATCACATCCAGTATGAAAGCTAGTTTTTTAGCGCTTGGACAAAAAACATATGCTTGTCCAGCCTATAGCTGACCTGGCATTTATTTTCCAAATATATTTATGCTACATATATATCACATGCTATATATATATATATATATGTCTTGGTGAATTACTCAAGGGTCATTTTATTTTCTTACTTCATATTTATAAAGTTAGCAAAATAATAATAATCATATTTAGAAACTTAATTAGCCAAATTGCTTCAAAGTCTTAAATAACTTAAATTTAATTTGAAATTAATGCTTTAAGGCTATGTTATGATTGCTTATATTTTAGAAATTAACAACTAATAGAATTTATACCAAGGCTAAAATATCCTTTTAATTGTTGCAAATTAATTGTGATAAATTATTTCATTTTTGCTCTTTCGATACTTGTTAAGGTCTGGTCCTCAAGTCCCCTTTTAACACACCAGTTATTTCAAGCTTTTTGTGGTCTGATTGTTTGTTCAAGCAGACAAGCTAGCATATAAAATATATTACCACCACGTAAATGAACATTTTGTTAATATATTTGTCAATTATTTGTTACATATAAAGTGATACAATTAAAGTGAGAAAACTTTGACAAAAACATAAAAGGAAAATTTAACAGGGTTGAATTATTTACTAATGTTAAAGTGTTTTTTTTTAATTACAAAATGACAGTGAAGTGTAACCTCTAATTATTAGTTGATTTTTATTTATTTTATTTTCCCATAAATATTTCTATTTTATAAAAAACATACTAATTAACACAATAGTGAGAAAAAAACGTACTGTTCAATGAGAAAAAAACAATTGTTTGTTTATTGTGATCTAATTTTTACTGAATTGGCAAAAATGTTTATTTTCACAATCAAATGTGAGAAATAAATCACATGAATTAATTTTTTTTATTTTATTATCAATTTTAAAAAAATATAATAAATTAGAAAAAATGTAAAAATATTTTAATATTTTTGCTTTGAATATGATAATTTTAAAATCAAAAGATACTTGGTGAAGTTAAAACATGTGATTTTACGTATAGAATGGTGTGGTTAATTTGAAATATTATAGTTTTAAAAGAAAAATAATTGTTCTTAAATTTCAATTTAGAAGGGATTTACTTGTTTATTTATCTCTAATTTTTATGAACTGAATTATTATTATTATTATTATTATTAATGATTTCTTGTTACATATTTATGTTTATGGCTCTTTAATAACAAACATGAGAAAATATATCTTTTGTTATGCGCTATTAATACAATTTATATTATAGATATGCCAATGAACAATGAAAAATAAAGGAATGCAAGATCCACAAAAAAAAAAATATTCATAAATATATACACATTAATGAATTTAATTGAAAATACTTTTGATTATGCCATCATGCTAATGCATAATTTCTTTTATATTATAAAATAGCTTCGTAAGATTGATGCTTTTTTATAATTTTTTACCCAATATTATTATAATACTCAAAAAGTTATTATTGATTTGAGAAATATATTCATACACTCTCTCTTATATATATATATATATATGAATCTATAATTTAAATGAGAGGGATGAACAACACTAGTTAAACCACTTAAAAATTAATTTTTTTAAATAACTATATTACTTTTAGATCTTCTACATGCACATTAAATTTGCAAGATGTGATATTGTATTAGAATATATGCTAATTTAATTTTTACACTCTTAATTATAGTTTTATATTTTATCAATATTTTATAGTTTTATAAAAATAAATTTACTGTCTTAAGTATTTAATTATTCATTACTGCAATAAAGTTTTTTACATGAAAAATTGATTGTCACATTTAATTACCTTTTGCTTTTCAATAATGTGGAAAAATTATTCCTTATTGAAGAATTAATGCTGAAATTTTATTATTTGTTTTACGAAAAAGATTTTTTAAATCCAATATTGGGTGAGAATAATAACTTATTATTTATTAAGAAAGAATGCTGGTAAATAATCTTTATTGCATGTGCTTATTAATATTTTGAAGTAATGTAATATGGAGTTATTTTTTATTTTCTTTTTTTAGTTCCAAGTGTAATTTTTATTTATATTCTTTTAAACTTATTTCCTTTTTTAATGGCACGTTTGAGTATAGTAATTTTTTATGGGGAAAATTTCATTTGTTACTTTATAGATCATGCATGCTAATGCATAATGTCTTTCATATTATAAAATAAGCTTTTAAGACAACTGATTTATAATATATATTTTTTTCCAATACTTTTATTATACTCAAAAAGTTGTTATTTTTCATAAATATATTTATATACTATTAAAAAATATACTTATGTATCACTTTGTCTCAAATTTTCTTACTTGCATATGAAATTTATTTATTTTTGCCTTTTTTTTTAAAAAATATACTAAAATTTATTATTTTTTATTAAATGGAATAAATATTATACGGATAAGATTTAAATTTATATATATGAATTTTAGTTATTTTGCACTAAAGTGTTGACATTTTGTTAAAATAAATACTAATTTAATTATTCCACTTTCAATTATAGTTTTATATTTTATAATGAAATTCTTAATTACTCATTGTTATTAAATACAAAAATTATTCATTATTAGAATAAATATATTTACATATGAGAAATTATTAGATGATATTTAATTATTTTTTGATTTTTAATTATGTTTAAATTTTATTAATATATTTTGAAGATATTATTTATTATTTTTAGAATATATTTTCTACAAATCATATTTATTCTCTAAATACTTATATTTTTTTTAAATAATTATATTAATATTATATTTTATTAATATAAAATATCACATTATTATTTATTCTATAAATAATGACTAATTTATGAGTATTATATTTATATTTATTAAAAAATTAATTTAATTACATATCATAACCTAATTTTACAAATAAAATTTTATTTTTAGTACCTTTCAAACAATTTTTTTTATAATGTATAAAATATCTGTTTTTTAGGTGATTAATAATAAAATAATATGAATAAATATGTAATATAAAATTTAGAGGGAAAAACTAATACAGGAAATTTATTCTTTATTTCACAATTTATTGAATTTAATATTGGGTGAGGGTGATAAATTATTTTACTAAAATAGATGAAAATTCTCTTTAGTGTCTTTATGTCTTAATAATATTTTAAATAGCTCTTTCTTTTTGTTTAGTTGTTAGTGTAATTTCCATTTCTATTCTTCACATATTTCATTTTTTAAGGGCAGGTTTGGTCATGGTAATTTTTACCGGGAAAATTACCTAGATTTGCCGGGAATCTCTTTAACTCTCTCTCTCTTTAGTTTCTCCCATATTTTCTATCACCTTCACAATCTCAATCCTCTCTCTTTTTCTCACGGATTCGCCATGGATGATCCTTCCGTTTCGCCATCCACCCACCATTTTGCAGTCAGAACTCCATCTTCTTCTTCGTCTTCGACACCGTCACCTTCTAACATGTCATTGACCCCATCACGTCACGTCGACCGTATGATTAATTCCAACCACTATCAATCACCATCTAGAACAATTTATTCCGATAGATTTATACCCAGCAGATCCGGCTCCAATTTCGCTCTCTTTGACATCTCACCGCCGGCTAATTCTCCAGCTGATGGTCGTGAGGACCACTCTAGTGTCTACGCCTCGCTTTTACGCACTGCGCTTTTTGGGCCTGACTCTGGAGTTACAGCTCCGGCAACGCCAGGTAAGCAGAACTTACTTGTAAACCCGCCAAATCGGAATATTTTCCGGTACAAGACTGAGACTCGGAAGTCTATGCACTCCCTTTCGCCCTTTGGATTTGACGATGTGGTACCTGGTATCAATCATAGCCCCGTCAAGGCTCCTAGGAAGGTTCCGAGGTCACCCTATAAGGTGAACTTTGTGGTTTGGGTTATTGAAGTTTGATTTGTGGATTGATTTGGGGCTTACTGATTTTGTTTGCTTTTTTCTAAGGTATTGGATGCTCCTGCATTGCAAGATGATTTCTATTTAAATCTAGTAGATTGGTCTTCGCACAATGTTCTGGCTGTAGGGCTGGGTAATTGCGTTTACTTGTGGAATGCTTGTAGCAGCAAGGTGAGCCTCTTCTTCGATTTAAACTGCTTAAATTTGGAAATTGGTACGATTGTGAAAGTAAGGTTTCAGATTCGAGCTATTTGTGTCTTTGTATTGCATTTTTATTTGCTTCTAACTTCATATCAATGTTCAATCTGCAGGTAACTAAATTATGTGACTTGGGTGTGGATGACAGTGTCTGTTCAGTTGGCTGGGCTCAGCGTGGAACAGATCTTGCTGTTGGAACTAGCAATGGGAAAGTTCAGGTACGATAGCATTTGTTTGTAATCCTAAGTACATGCTATAATCAGTTGGTTGGATTTGATTAGGCTCTACATATCTGTGCATGTTAATGGAGAAGGTTACTAGAGAGTGGCAACATTGTTCAAACTGAAAACCTTTAGACATGTTACTCTGCTGCTCAAAAATTCTTTTCAATTTGGAAATTTATAAATAAATCAAGATGTTCTCATGAACTACTATAGATATCAGTTCATAACTCGGCTGCTTATCATTCACTGTTTATCAGGGAGAAATAACAAGCAAATGTGATAATTTTTGAATCAAAATTGATTTGTATTGTTTGTCATTTGAATGAGCATCACCCAAGGATCTCGCTTCGCCCTTGTCTTTTGGTGAACAGTTTTTTACCTCGTTGCGCATGAATATATACATGTGTTTCAATTTACTTCCCTATTGCCTTTTAACCTTCATAGCGTTTCACACTTGGAAAAGCTATCCATTCAAAATATTTCTGTTGTAGTTAACTTAAATGAAGCAGCTATCCATGGCTTTTATTCCTCGCAATATTGCGCCACTCTTTCTGCATAAGTTCTTCATGGAATTATGTTATTGATGTATATTGTTTTCGTTGGCATATATTCAATTAAGCATCGATCTGCTAATGCCACCAATAACTTTCTTTGTAGATTTGGGATGCATCTCGCTGTCGGCGGATAAGAACAATGGAAGGCCATCGTCTACGTGTTGGGGCCTTAGCTTGGAGTTCATCTATGTTGTCTTCTGGTAGCCGGGATAAGAATATCCTTCAACGAGATATACGTGCTCAGGAAGATTTTGTTAGTAAACTTTCAGGACATAAGTCAGAGGTCAGACTTTTGAATCTATCAGCTTGAACCTAAAGTGTTTATATTTTCTTTGCGGAATTCAAATAGCATTGACTAATTACATATTTATTTTATTTCATGAATGTCAATTTTCTCTTCTTTGATTCTATGTTTTTTGTAACTTATACTGTAAACCACTTTCCATTTAACTGTATTTATTTTTATATTTTATACTCGGAGTGACATTAAACTGTTTGTCTCCTCAGGTATGTGGGTTGAAGTGGTCTTATGATAGCCGTGAGTTAGCATCTGGTGGTAATGACAACAGAGTATGTAATCTCCCTTGCCTGATACCTCTCTTTGTAAAGTAATTTTTCATGATTTCCTAACTGATTTTTCCCAATAATATTCAGCTTTTTGTGTGGAATCAACATTCAACACAACCTTTGCTTAAGTACTGTGAGCATACAGCTGCTGTAAAAGCTATTGCTTGGTCTCCTCATCTTCATGGACTTCTAGCATCTGGAGGAGGGACTGCAGACCGATGTATTCGTTTCTGGAATACAACCACTAATACACACTTGAGTTGCATGGACACTGGAAGTCAGGTTGCTAATTTTGTGCTCCCACTTCCCCCCCTCTCCTTATTTCCCTGTTTATTTTTGTCTAAACTGTCCTACCATGTTTATACACTTATAGGATGTTGAGAAATATAATCCTAACCCTACATTAAAGCTAAAGCTCAAAGAATGTTATCTTTGGGGATTTAAATTAAGTGTTTGTGTTAGTTTTTCCTCTAGAAATCTCGGTAACAAACCAAGTAAGTTGGTCTGAATGTGGTCCAACAAATTCCATCATCCTAGACCCACGTTTTAGTCCCTCAAATGCACGGTTATGTTTTGCTCTTTGATGGACAAAGCACTTTAAATTGAATGTGCTTTTCGGTTGGTCCCTAAGCCTTCTTTCAATTTTAGAAAGTCAGTCTCTGCATCATCGTAATTAAGATAGAAAGGTTTAAAAGCATCAAACTAATAAAACCATTAGATTTCCTCTATTGAGAGTGTGTGTGTGAAGTGTGATCAATAGTTAGAGGTTAGTTCTCAATTCTTTTTTGCTTCTGTTGTATTTATTTTCATGTTCATATGGTTTCTTGAATGTATTTGGATCAAAATTATGCACTAACATTTGAGTCATTTTGAAAACACCTCTGTTTTACCGTTTATACATTGCAAATTTTGGTTTTTTCTTTGACTCGGTTTTGATGCGTATGGAGATCATCAATTATTTCAGTATTGATATTCGAACGATTCTGTGAATTAAAACGTGAAAAACCATGGATAACATCATTGCTCTTCGAATTAACGTCTTATTAGACTTTTGACATTCAATTTTTTTTTATTTTGACATTTTTGATTCAAACTAAGACTATGAATCAATGAGAAATCCAATTATGGAAATTTTGATATAAAAAACACCATTTTTATTGTCGGAATTGCAAGAAATGAGATTAGGAAAAGAAACATAATTTGATAGTTTTATCGTAAAGTTAATGAATCTAATTGAATTACAATTTTAGCCTATGTGCAAGTTTCATGTCACTAGATTCATATTTTTCCATGATTTTACATTGGTAGAACATGTCATATTTTTATGTTAGCTTCAAATTTAGTAACATGAGCATGAATATTAAATTTAATCCAACAATTCAACCTACTAATTACTTTGATATGAGATGTGATGTTCTCGAGCTCAAAGGGGATAGCTACAAGGTTTGGAAGTAGAGAGTTCTCTTTCACCTGGGATGGATGGACATAGATTACGCCATTAGGAAGGAGGAACCCCCTGTAAAAACTGAAACCAAATCTTTAGATGCAGTTGTTCTTAATAATAAGTAGGAGCGATCTAATCATCTCTCCGTTATATTCATAAAGACAAAAATATCTGCTGGTATTAAGGGCTCTGTCGAGTAGTATAACAAAGCCCAAGACTAAGTCCAAGACTTACTAAAGGCTATTGGTGAGCAGTTCACCACTTCAGACAAGACAATGACGAGTACCCCCATATACGGTTTTTGTCCCTGAGGCTCACCAACATTAGGGGTGTGTATGATCATATCATGCGCATAAAGGATATTGCAACCCAATTGAAAACATTGGAGGTTGAGATGTCAAAAACCTTCTTGGTTTATTACATCCTTTGTACCTTACCTCAAAGTATGGCCCATTTAAGATATCATATAACACATATAAGGACAAATGGTCGATCAATGAGTTGTTGACCATGTGTGTTCAGGAAGAGGGTAAGGTGCTTATGGAGGAAAGGAAAAGGGAAAAGAAAAATGTGAAGTTGACTACCCTTAGAAAGAACAAGAAGAAGGATCAAGCCAAGGATAAGGAGAAGGGGAAAATCCCTCCTCAAAAGGACATTAAGATGGAGATTGTGTGCTTCCTTTGCAAGAAGAAAGGGCACATTAAGAAACAATGTTCCAAGTTCATGAAGTGGCTTGATAAGAAAGGTACTCAATTTTCATTTGTTTGTTATGAATCCAATATGACTGATGTTAATCATAACACATGGTGGATTGATTATGGTTCTACAATCCATGTTACTAATTCATTGTACTTGCAAAAACCAATAGGAAATGAGCGTAGCGTTTATTCAGGAAATAAGATACCCACACATGTGGAGGCCATTGGCACGTGCAAATTGGTTTGAAGTAGTAGTTTCATTTTAAATTTAAAAAAGACATTTTATATTCCTGGTTTTTCTAGGAATTTGATTTCAATATCCAGACTTGTATCATATGGTTATTCCTTTAAGTTTTCATACTCTAGGTTTAATTTATTTTATAAATATGATGTTATTGGATATGGTACTTTTTCTGATGGTCTTTTTCTCCTTAATTTGCAAAATGATGACAACCATACAACTATGCATGCTCATGATAATATTGGTATTAAACAATGTGTTGTGAATGAAGAGTCTTCTATGTTATGGAATCAGAGATTGGGACATATATTCATTGAAAGAATTTAAAGGTTGGTAAATGATGTAGTACTTAGTACCGTAGATTTTAGTGACATTGAGACTTATATAGACTGCATTAAGGGAAAACAAACTAAGAAGTTGAAGAAGGTGCCAAGAAGAACTTTGAGTTATTGGAAATTATACACATCGACATTTGTAGTCCAAACATGGATGCATATCATGATAAGTATTCCGTCTCTTTCATAGATGATTACTCATTATACATGTATCTCTACTTGTTAAACAGTAAGAATGAAGCACTAGATGCTTTTAAATTGTTTAAAGTTGAAGTAGAGAAACAATGCGACAATCAAATTAAGATCGCGAGATCTGATAGAGATGAAGAGTATTATGGTAGATACATTGAGAGTGGACAAGCGAGTGATCCATTTGCAAGGTTTCTTCAAGAGAATGGGATTGATGCCCAATACAGTTTGCCTGGCTCTCTAGACCAAAATGGACTAGCTGAAAGGAGAAATCGAACATTATTGGACATGGTAAGAAGCGTGCTTGCTAGCATCAAACTTCCTGAGTCCTTGTAGACAGAAGCTCTTAAGACGGTTGTGTATATATTGAACCGAGTTCCAACCAAGGTTGTCCCAAAGACACCTTTAAAGTTATTCAAGGGTTGGAAACCAAGTTTGCGACATGTATGCGTTTGGGGTTATCCGTTTGAAGTAATAGTCTACAATCCACAAGAAAAGAAGTTGGACCCAAGGACCATAAGTGGTTTTTTTGTTGGATATGTCGAAAGGTCTAAGGGATATAGGTTTTATTGTCTATCTCATAGCACTAGGTTTATGGAATCAAGAAATGCAAAATTTCTTGAGAATGACTTGATTAGTAGGTGCGATCGATCCCAGGGCATTGGTCTTGAGAAAGATCATTCAGATGCTCAGTGTGTCATTTTAAGTAATGGACTAATCGTTGTTGTTAACAACGCGGCTCGAGTACAAACATGTGTTGAAGAACCAATCCTAGAAGTATTAGAAATTGTTGATCCTGATCTAGTAGATGCTGAAGTTCAACAGATGCCTGAAGCTATTGAACAACATGATCTTACTACTCAGGAGAATGTTGATGCAACATTAAAAAGATCTACTAGAGTAAGGAAATTGACGATTCCTAGTGACTATGTTGTGTATCTACAAGAGTGTGACTACAATGTTGGAGCAGAAAATGATCCTGAGACGTTTTCACAGGCCATGAGTTCTGAGGTTTCAAACTTATGGTACAATGTCATGAAAGAAGAGATGGATTCTATGACGTCTAACCGAGTCTGTGGTCTCATCAAGTTACCTGATGATGTAAAAGCCATTGGATGTAAATGGGTCTTCAAGACAAAGAAAGACTCACAAGGCAACATTGAGAGACATAAGGCAAGACTCATTGCCAAATGATTCACTCAAAGGGAGAGAATCGACTGCACAGACATTCTCTTTAGTATCTAAGAAAGATTTACTTCGTGTGATCATGTCATTGATTTCCCATTCTGATTTGGATTTGCATAAAATGAATGTGAAAATGAATTTTTTTAATGGTGACCCAGGGGAAGAGGTTTATATGAAACAACTTGAATGATTCTCCTCTAGTGATGGTGAGCACTTGGTCTCTAAGCTTAATAAATCCATATATGGATTAAATCAAGTTATTCGTCAATGATATTTGAAATTCTATGATGTAAATATTCATTATACATATATTTGATATTTTAATCAAACTCTTATTTAGTTGATGTTTTCAGGTATGATTTTATGCGCATATTTTGTTTATTCATGTATTTTGAGAAAAATATATTTAAGTTATGGACCTCGAATAAACATATGGTTTATTCATTAAGTAGTATAGACTTGAGATGCATAACATATGGTTTATTCATTAAGTAGTATAGACTTGAGATGCATAATGTATCGTGATACATGTAAGATAATACTCATTATTAGAGGATTCATCGTCATGATTCATGTGTTTTGTTTCTTATAAAGTTGAATGATGGAATAGATGGACCAAGTGGGAGAATGTTAGTTTTTCCTCCTGAAACCTCGGTAATAAACCGAGTAAGTTGGCCTGAATGTAGTCCAACAAATTCCATCATCTTAGACCCACGTTTTGTGCCTCATATGCACATTTATTATGTTTTGCTCTTTGATGGACAAAGCACTTTAAATTGAATGTGCTTTTCGGTTGGTCCCTAAGCATATTCTTGATTTCAAAAAATCATTCTTTGCACCATCATGATTAAGAGAGAAAGGTTTAGAAGCATTAAATCGATAAAACCATTAGATTTCCCCTGTCGAGAGTGTGTGAGTGTGTGTGAAGCGTGATCAATGGTTGGAAGTTAGTTCTCAATTCTTTTTTGTTTCCGATGTGTTGACATTAATGTTCATATGGTCTCTTGAATGTTTTTGGATCGAAATTATACACTAACAGTTTGATGTTTGAGTGTGGATGATCAGTATACAATATAGATTTCTGTAATAGTTGAGTAATCTTTCTTTTTGTGGTTTTGATTTCACTTCCACTAATGTAATGTAGAAAGTGCTTAAAGAATTTAAACTGAGTCTCTTCATGCTTTGATGTTTCCCATGGTTGATAGTTAGATTCTTAAAATGTGTTCTTTAACCAAACGTTTTAAAAAGCTTTGTTCTCCCCTTTATGAAGGAATGAAAAGTTTCATTGCATCACTATCATTGGTGATTCAGAAGAAAGACTTCATTTTCTTTGCCTTTATTTTCTTCTTGTCTATGCCAGTCAATCAAGATGGAATCTTCCTTCCAATAAAGAATGCAATTCTCTCCTTTTTACATGTGTAGGTGTGCAATCTTGTTTGGTCTAAAAATGTCAACGAACTTGTTAGCACCCATGGTTATTCCCAAAACCAGATAATAGTTTGGAGATATCCTTCCATGTCAAAGGTACACATAAACTGCAATGTCCCTCCATGGCACGGTCGTCTCTTTTTACTCTTTTTTTCTTAATGCACTAATTCTTTTTTCATGCTACTGCAGTTGGCTACTCTTACCGGTCATACATATAGAGTTCTTTATCTTGCAATCTCACCTGATGGACAGGTTCAGTACATTCATTTCACTCAATTTTTCTTCACCCTTTTTGTTCTTGTCCAAAACGGTTTAGTAGTTGTGCATGCTTTTTACTCACTAAGATATGCATTGTTACAGACAATCGTCACAGGAGCTGGAGATGAAACACTCAGATTTTGGAATGTGTTTCCATCCCCCAAGTCTCAGGTATAATGATTCAGTAGTTAATGACAAGAGTTGGTGACAGTTCCATTCTTATGTTTAGCTCCATAGTTTTTAGTTATCTCCTTCATAAAACCATCAACATTGCTTTTCTGAAAGTTGAATCTCTACTCTGTCAGCACCCTGCTAACTTATCCTCAACACAATGCAAATTACGACTCTCATTTCACGTTTAAACTATTTGGATATTGTCTAAAACTCAGGAATGTAATTTGTATTGCAGAACACAGAAAGTGAAATTGGAGCATCATCCCATGGAAGAACCATGATACGGTGATTAGAATTTTTGGCTGACCATCTCGTCATCCTTAGAAATTTCCTTTTCCATCTGAAGATGGGGAATAATAATAATGTGAAGTTGCCTCATCCAAATTTTCTCACTGCCATGATAGCTTGGCAAAATTGCTGCTTCACAAACACCATGGAAACCAGAGATTCTCATTCCTCTCAGATAGATTATTGTGATTTTTTCCTTTCCACTATTGTAGTCTTGTTATTTATGTATATATGGATGTCATAAATTATTCTTTCCACTTTCCCGTTGCTTTGTATATTACAGAGTACACCAATAACAATTTCAACATTTTGGTGTAACAGTTTGATTAACCACTGTATGTATATTATCATTCTTCCACAAAATTCCAATTACTGTTCTATTTTGTAGTTACTTCTCTTAACAAGGATCAAGTGGCCCTGACATCTAACGTGGATATGATATCTATTTGGAATCGGAGTTGGATTAGGGATAGGAGAATATCACACGTGAATATATATATATATATATTTGGGCAAAGGGCATTAGTGGTTTTATTATTTTAATAAAGTTAACTTTAAATTCTTATTTTGATACTTGATTAAAAAATATAATAAATTTTGTTATTTAGTAATAGTGTAACTAAATTTATAAGGTTAATGTTAGTCATTTAACATTATTTTAATAATTTTAATAAAATTGTAAATGATAGAATTTGATTTGATTTTTTATATAATAATTAAAATAATAATCTTAATTTTATGAGAAGAATAAAAACATCCATTAAAAAGATACAACACTTTATGTTCTAATTATGTAAGTTACGGAATCTCTCAGGCATCTAGCTTTTATTATTATTATTTTTACGATAAGATGTAAAGAACAGATTAAACAAAGTTATCGGTACGGTAAAAAAATTTTATTTTTTTTGGGTTACGTCGAAATCAGAAACTGATACAATTTTTAATACAAAATTTGATGTAAAATGTTATTAAGGGTTTAAAATGATATAAATCAGTTATGTTGACTTCAATTTAGTGTCTCACATCATCGATATATATATTAATTATTTATTTATCAATAAAAAATAAGTTTAATTATCTTTATTAATAAATAATTATCCCTAAAAATTATTATAAGATAATAAACTAAAGTAAGTAAAATTACTCTATTCATTATGATTTTCTGACGATGGAATCCTAGTCATCGAAGGAAAACAACATTTACAATCTTCTTGGCACGTTTTTTGCATTTCATGCATCTCGTTGTTGTCCGTGTGGGTCCCATCGTTCTTTTCAGCTGCAGCATCGTTGAGAGGACCCCAACATTCAACTGTGTTGAATTCTGCAATGCTTGAGTGAAAGTAAACCCAAACCAAAGCTACCTTTAATTCTGGATACTTGTTCAACAAATTTCCATCTCCGTGAATGAAGGCTTTTAACACCTATTCATTTCACTTATTGCATTATAGGAATGGATAAAAAATAAAAAATAAAAAAATTCAAAAGTTGAGCACATAAAATAACTAAAAAAATAATAATCATTCAGATTATAAATAGTATGATTTAAGAGTTCAAATAACATTACTTACCACAGGAAGTTCTTTGCAGAAAATGTAATATCTGAGGCAAGCAATTAGATCAAAAAGGAAATGCCCTCCACTTATGTGGCAATGAACATGAAGAGACATCTTCCCTCTAACTTTCTTCCATTCAGCTACTACTTCATCTCTCTGTAACTTGTTATACCATCCCTGCAACTGAAACTTCCAATTCTTCCTTTAGACGTTTAATCAATTTAAACAAAATATCCCCAACCACTATATCTAGTTAGTAATGGGTTGGAACTTAGAATGTGGGTTTAGCAAGAGATCTGGATTACCTGAGAATCGTTTATTGAGTGAGAGATTGTTAATGTCAGCTTAGAGGTTATATCACTATGCGTAAGAGTGTATGTCCTTGGAAGATTCCCTGGGTGTTTCTTCTCATCAACTCCTAAAAATACAACCTTTAACTTTGATGCTTCAAATATTGCTGGCCCAAACAACCTCGCAACCTGATCAATCAAACCCCCACCAAGCCCATAAATAAGATCTTCTTTTAAAAAAAAAAAAATTGGTTGAAAAGAAAGGAAAAATTTGAGAAATTTACAGGAACAATAGGTTGATAATGATTCTTCATCCTGGGTTTTCTAGGACAAGCAAAGAAAGAGATCTGTTGGTCGGAGAGAGAAGGGTTTGGTTTAGAAGAGAGAAAGGGTGAAGCAGTCAAAGTAACCATCTTGGAAGGAGAGTTTAGAACTAGTCAAGTCCTTTGTTTCTTTCTTTTTACAACTCCATTTTTTCCGGAGAAACCCAAATATATATTTTATAAAACTTGAGGACAAAATAAGCAAATTGAAATAAAATGAAAAGCAACGAATGTAACTGAATAAGAGAGTGAGTATCTTAGTTATTCCCCCCTGATATCTGTTGGTTCTTGCTTTTGCTTTTCCCTTTTAATGTTGCTTTGAAACCTCGAGCTGGGGTTCAAAGAGTCTCATTCTTCCTTACTTGTTTTTTTTTACCGAATAGTCCCATAGATGATAAAAAGATATCCAAATTACAGTAGAATTTACTATTAATGCATAAAAATGTATTTATAGTTAAAGATACTTATGTTAAGGACAAAAACTTAAATGCATTAATTTAAATTTTGAGTTGTAAGAAACTTAATTTGTTATTATATTATATTTATCTATATATTTACATATTTTAAAAAATTTACAAACTTTTTTTAAGTTAATAATAATGTGAATAATTTTTATGATATCTCATTACATGCTAAAAAAAATTTAATAAAATTTAACTGAAAAATAAATAAAAATAAACAATATTAAACTTTACTAAAAGATGACATTTAGATTTTAATGAATAAGACATTTATGTTTTGTTTGGTTTGAATAAATAGAAAGGAATCAGAATTGATTTATTTCATATACGTGTTTGGTTGAGTTGAAAAAAGAATTAGGAATGAAATCGATTTTTAAAGTAGAAAAAATTCTTTCTCTCCTTCAAAAATCATAATTTCATTCTCATCTTAATTTTTTTTTTAATTTTATCTTCACTCCAAATATAACCCCAAACTTAAATCTTAAAACCTAAAATCCTAAAACCTAAACCCTAAACTCTAAATCTCAAAACCATAAACTCTAAATCCCTAAACCCTAAACTCTAAATTTTAAAACCTAAATCTCAAAACTCTAAACCCCTAAACCCTAAACCCTAAACCCCTAAACCCTAAACTCTTAAATCCAAAATCACAAATCTTAAAACCCTAAACCCTATTTAAAAATAATAATTTTAACTCTACACCTTAACCCACAGATATAACCCTAAACCCTAAACCTTAAACCTTAAATTCTTAAATCATAAATCCCAAACCTCAACACCCTAAACCCTATTTAAAAAATAATAATTTTAATAATATTTTTTTTAAGTAATAATTATTTAAAAAAAATAATGATTTAAATAATATATTTTGTTTGATGAAAAAATAATAATTAAATGATATTATTTAAACTTTATTAAATCGTTTTTTTTCATTCCATTCAAGTGAGAAACAAAACACTGTAATATTGATTATTTCTTTGATTCTAATAATCAAACCAAACACTCTAAATAATGATTTTCTTTTAATTTCCATGATTAAATCAAATAACATTATTTTCTTTTCATTTCGTTATATTTCGATTTTATTCTGTGAATCAAACGTACGATTAACGAGACATTTTCCTTTGCTTGTTCACACACCATTTGAATTTTTATTTTATTTGAATTTTTTTATTCTTCTAAATCTCATTCTTTGAAAATATCGACTTAAAAGCTACGGTTTTAAACATTAAAGTGCGAATTAAGGAAGTAGATACGTGTTAATTTGCTATTGTTTTTTTTTTTTTCAGCTATGATTAATTGCGGTTGCACGAAGTTGAGGCAATTAAAAATGCTATAACTAACATTAGTTATGTAAAAAGTTTAAAATAATCAATTATGCTTTGAAAAAAAGAAAATGACTTGTGTCAATATAATAAAATAATTGAGTAATGACTTGTGTCAATACAAGCAAAATATAAGAAAGTAATTGAGTAATCAAAAAATATACTGTTAAAAGTATTAATAATAATAAATAATATTTTAATAATAATAAATAAGTTTTAATTTAATTATAATTATAAATAATTATATTTTAATTTAAAAAATATTTACTTAGATAACATTAAACTTAAAATAATATGATTTTTTTTATAATGAAAATATATAAGGTGAATATAAAAGATGATATTTTTATATTTATAAATTTTAATTATGTTATTTTTAAAAAAATATCTTTAAAATTATTTTATATTTAATTTATATATTTTATTATTGATAATAACTTGATATATTATTTTATATTAAATTAAATTAAATTTAAATTATAATTATTTAAATATGAATAATATTAAATAATTTAATTATGTTAAATATTATTTTTATAATTATAAATTTAAAAAAATATTATTTTTATTATTTTTCTTAATTTTTTTTTAATTCAGCAAAAAGGTTCACTTTGGTTGTTTCGTCAAACGAAACCAAAAATCAATACTTATTTATATATTCTCAACAAAAAAAAAAAAGAGGTCCATTTTAGTAGGAGACAAAAGAAATATAAAGAACAAAAATGGATCTACGAGGTTAGGAAAATTTTGAAGAAAAAAAAACGATTTGCGTAGGTGATCGAAGCAGACATGGCGTCGAGTACATGTGAGGAACAAGAACAGCAACAGCAACAGCCAGTGAAAGAGAAAGAGTGCGTTCACAAGACGAAGACCATTCAATTCTTAGGACGCACCACGCCCATCATCCTCCAAAACGATAATGGTCCCTGTCCTCTCCTCGCCATATGTAAATTTCCAATAACCTCTTTCTTTCTTGCTAGGGCTTTCTTTTATCTCCTTCTGTTTGATTGTTTGGTTGCTGAGAAAACCGAAGGAATGGAAAATCAATAATCGATAAATTCCAATGTTAGGTGTCGTATTGCGTCCTAGAATGCTGCCAAATGACTGGATTTATTGTTTAATTGAAGTTTGAATTGTTCGATTGAATATTGTTATAGTCTGTCATTAATTATCTTTGTCATTTCGTGGCGATCCAGACATTAATGGATATCTTACTTCATTGTATTGGTTCTTTCATTTTTAGGTTTATTGTGGTACGCGTGCGCCTGGAAATCTTTATTTGATATACTCAAACGTTTTGACATATTTTTTTCTGATCTGTTTAAATTTGAAAGACACTGTTATTAGTTTTGTGATTATTTTTATCGTTTTTTCCCCGGTTGTTTTAGTCTTTTAGCTATGAATTTGTTTTCCGAAGTCTTAAGCAAACAGAGAACACCTAGTAGTCACTGTTTGAGTGATTTTTCCATTGAAAACAAACGTCCAATACAAGTTATCGACTTTGTATTTATTCACTATGATTATTGTTAATGATAAATTGGAAATCAGAATTTCTTGTTATGGCATATATGATCTAAGTGGAGCATTTTCAACTTGTCTGATTATCGATGTGTCCTTTTCCCCTGCTTCTTATAAGTTGTTTTTCTAGACCATCTTTGCTTGGTTTATTGATTTTGTGAACCATTGTTACAGATGTCCCCTTTTAACTGGGAATGTGTAATCAGTTTATGATTGTGTAAAGCGAATGATAGGAGACATATGCAATGGCCTGTCTCCTCTCTTTACCTGTTGTATCTCAGGCTTCAATTTCATTTGGAAATTGCACTCTAATAGTTTCTTTTCTAAACATCTTATGGATGGATCTAAATCTGTATTGTAAATGTGTTTTTTTTTTTTTGTAGATTGTAGCTGCAAGTTTATGTGCTTAATGTCTTTTTATGCGTAGGATATAAACTTTGCTGTTTGTCTGCAATATCATATGTTTCCCATGAATTGGGGAAAGGAAAAATATCTGCTAGTAGTAATGTACGTGTATTTTGGCAATTTTGCTGCAGGTAATATTCTTCTGTTGAAGAATGAGTTTGACATAGGTTCAGATTCAACAGAAGTCTCACAGCAGAAGTTACTTACACTTGTGGCCGAAAAGCTAATTGATATTAACAGTAATATCAATGTAAGAAGTAGATAATTTCTTTTCTCTCTCTTCCTCTCCCTCTATCTCTTTTTTTCTTTATCTTGCGGTTGCAAAATTACCTACGTTCTTTGTCACCTTTGATATCAATTATTTTTTGGTGCTTACAGAAGTTAACAATTTTGTTATCTTGTAATAGAATAAGGACGAGGGATATGTTGAGAACCAACAGAAGAACATTTCTGATGCAATTGACCTGCTTCCGCGACTTACTACTGGGATTGATGTGAATGTAAAATTCAGAAGGTGATATTTCTTTGTTATTTATCTCATTCATCAATTTACTTTTTATTTCTTAGTTCTAACCTGAAGTCTAAACTTTACATGATGGTTGCAGGATAGATGATTTTGAATTTACTCCGGAGTGTTCCATATACGATTTGTTGGGTATTCCACTATACCATGGTTGGATTGTCGATCCTCAGGTTTGCTCTTTCTGTCTAAAATCCCTATTAGGCTGAGCTAGTGCAAGGCATGTGAGTCTATGTTCTAGTGTCAGATATTTCATCATCATTTCTGATGGATTTGGCTGTGCTATTTGTTCATTCTTACCAATTGGGCTTTTGGCTTTTCACCAATTTGAAAAATTTAGAAAGCATCCTGCACCAAGTTTTTCTGTCTCTGTACAGTTATTTTATGACACCATATTGAGTAAAGGTGCACAATTTGTTTCAGTACTTTTCTGTTTGTGTCTTTTATCTGCAGATCAATGCTAGTTTGTTGGAACCAATGTTTTGGCAATAGAAAAACATTTTCTACTATTCTATTGCCCATGCTAGCTCTTAGACATTAGCAGGAAATATTAGTTATCATGTATTTCTTTATTTCTTTCCTATCATAAAATTACATTGGTATGAATGGCATAGGTAAGCCTTTTAATTTTGGACCTTCAATGTGCACATTCTCCAGGATAAGGAAACTGCTGAGACACTTGGGTCAAAGTCCTACAATGCTCTAACAGAGGAGCTTGTTGCCCTGGAAACCAGAAATATGGAGGCAGAACGTAAAACTAACCTAGAAGATGATGATGTTGATTTTGTTGCTGCTACAACTGCAACTCTAGGAGTTCCTTCTCCCTGGCTTTCAAATTCTAGATCTTTCAATGAATCTCCGCTTGCAGCCACTGAAGACCAAAAAGAAAGAAAAGGTGACCTTGAAGAAGAAGCTGAGTTGTTGAAAGCTTTGAAAATGTCTGAATCTGTAGTGTTACCTTCTGTGGGAGATTCTGTTGTAGCTGATTTAAATATAGTGCCTGTCTCTTCCAGCTTAGATGAATTCACAGAACTTGACAAGACACCAATGCATTCTGCTGATACGTTAAAAAAACATGATGTTGAATGTGATAATTTGAATCCACCAGACCCAATAATATCCTATGACTGCAATGCCTCTAGGAATGAAGGTAGTTTTGGGGAAGCACTTTGCTTACCATTAAAGTCTGAAGAAGGTAAAAATCATGATCAGCCAGCTCATGTGGAACAAATTGTACATAGCATTAGCATAGTCGAGAAGAGTGGTATGGATTCCTCTGTTCAAATAGAAAGTGCAGCTTGTACTGGAGTAGACTTTACAACTATTTATAAGATCCATACAGATATCCCACATGGGGGTGAGAAAATTAACAATACCAATTTTGAAACTAACCGTCAAGATTCTGTAGATAAGAATATTGTGGACGACTCAAAAGAATCATGTTTATCTGCACTCAAGTTAGATACAGACTCATCCAGCGGCTTTACGATACAAACTGATGCATCAGAAACTTTGACATCAACTGTTGAGGTCAGTGAGCCAATGTATGAAGGAGAGGAATGTGTTTTATCTCCAGCGGCTACTGCTTTGAAAAATAGAGAGCCTGTTTATGAAGGTGAAGTGGTTCTCACTGATCAAGCTAACAAAGTTACTACAAATGTTAGGTCCAGGGATGAATTAGTTCCTCAAGAAGGTGAGAAAAACATCCATCCATTAAAGGATAAATTATAGCTTTGGAGATCGTTTAGTTCTACTATACTTTCAATTAAGATATTCCTTTGTCCGAATAATTGCACTCTGAAGTAAGTTTATCCTGCTTTAATGATTGTAGGGGAACTGATCAGGAACTTCTTGAAAAACAATGCTAGCCAGTTGACCTTTAATGGGTATGTTAACATATAATTTGGCATCTTCGAACTCCTAATATTTTGTTGGTACATGTTCTTGGATGTTTAGAAGTTTTCCATTTAATTGTTTTATTACTTTGCAGCCTTTTCTGCTTACAAGATGGTCTTAAAGAACGTGAGCTTTGTGTTTTTTTCCGTAACAATCATTTCAGCACGATGTTCAAGGTAGTAAATTCTGCACATTTTATTTTCCCTTGTTTGATTTTTAATGTTCTTACGAACTTTGAATTAACCCTTATTTGATAACGGTTGCTGCTACTTCTCTGCAAGCTTTGCTCTCTGTAATCTTAGACATAGCAAAGAACTTACTCCATTTCTTCTGATCTACAGTTCAATGGTGAGCTCTATCTTTTAGCTACTGACCAAGGTTACATAAATCAACCTGATCTTGTATGGGAAAAGCTTAATGAGGTAAATTGTCTTTTTAGTTGTCAGACTGATATGTTTTTTAATTAATTTTGACACCCTTGTCATGACTTTGGTCTTACGTACAAGTTACTTTTATAAATAAAAATTCTTGAAGGAAAATTTGTTAAAGACATACAATTACTTGCGCTTTCTTGTAATCTACTTTGGGTTGTTACTGAAATTAACTTTTCAGTTAGGCTGAGATATTTACCGAAATTGGATATTAAGTCGTTTAGGTCCCGTAACTATAGCTTTCACACACTTTAGTCCTGCAATTATTGAGACTTATTGAGACGAGATCATTTAGTCTTGTAATTTAAAAGTACAATCAATTAAGTCAAAATTTTCAAAAATTTGGATTTTTTCATGAGTAAAATGAGAATTATATATTTATTAATAAAAAAATTAAAAAAAGAAGGCAAAAAAAGCACTAGCAGCCTCTCCACTCTCTCTCTCTCTCTCCTACTCACTCTTTCTCTCTGGACTTGTTTTATTTTCTTATTGTGGCAGCAATTAATAAAAGCTATTGTCCTCTCTCTTTCCCTTTCCAAAGTCTTCCCCCTCCCTCTAAAAAAAGTGTTTTATTTAGTTACCAATTAAGGTTTCTAATTTTTTCCCAGGTAAATGGTGATACAATATTCATGACAGGCAACTTCAAGGAATTTAAGGTAGAAAATCATGAAAGTGGTAATTGGGATGAAAACCATGCCATGGCCAGCACTGCAGTATGTGTTTCTCTTATAAGTAGAGTTTCTCTGTTAGTAATAAAAAATTCTTCCATGATACTATTTTGAATTTGCATGCTGCAGGACTATCTTGCAAGTATCGATACTGCAGCGCAGGCAGGCTTGGATGTTAAGTAATTCTCTGACTTTGGCTTTGTTAAACATTGATATTGGTACTCAAGTTTAAAAAGTAGTATGAGAGGGGAAACTTTTTTGGTTTTTTTTTATTTGGGGGGTTAGGGGTAAAGAGATAGAGGAAAATGCTTGAATGCTGGTTTACATACTGTTGTCATTTTTTCCCTTTAAATTATTAAGAGCTTGCATTTCGATCTCATATATATTTTAAAATTTACATTTCAAATATAGTCCATGCTGAGATGCTTAGTCAATTAGAACCTTTTTTTTAACATACAAGTTCCACCCTTGCATATTTACGCCTGCCATTATGAGGAATAAGTATGCTGAATTAATTTACATATCTTTATCAAGAGTAGTTTTCAATAAAACCTGGTCAAAGTTAAACTAAGAATCAACTTCATAAATATACCTCTATCTTTTTCTCTCCTGCCGACCACCCTCCCCCCAAGGGAAGGGGGGGGGGGGGGGAGTGGTGGGGGACTGTATAGTACTTTTCTGAAAAGCTGATAGTCTATCCATCTTCTTCCTTTCCCAATAAAAGTATTATTTTGCAAGCCTTAACTCCAGTGAACCATAATGACTTGAAATTTATGTTCTGGTAGTTCTGATCTGCAATTGGCAATAGCTCTGCAACAACAGGAGTTTGATCAACAACCACAGCGTCAAAATGTTCAGCAGTCATCTGTTACTAGCAATTCAAGGCTGATAACTGGCCCACAAGTAAGAATTTTTCACGTCGTTAGTATTACGCTTCTTATGTGGTTGTCTTCCCCCCCTCCTCCTCAAGATTTCGCCAGCTAATACTCCAACTGGCTAGAATAATTAATTGTGTATCAGGCAGGATTCCTGGAAAATGAGGCTTTCATGACTAAGTTTTGTTGGAGATGATATTAGATCAGACTTTAGTGACATTAAATCTAACAAAGAATAGGGATATAATATGATTTAGATGTAATTAATATTACCTTTGATTTTTTTCATATGACACTATTTTGTGAATTCAATTCATCTTGGCTATATTTCTAGTCATTCGATTTGTGGGATGTGGAATACAGCCTTGTTTGTTGTCAATGTAAAGTTTAGTTAAACTGAATCAAGCCCTCATAATTCCACCATAGTATTATGAATTTATGGTTCGTGGAGGAAATCTTCAATTACAAAAATATCCAACTGAGTGCAATCTCTTGTATTCAGTTCCTCCCTTTGGAGTTTTGAAACCTTTTTCTTTGCCAAGTTAACTTTTGCAAGCATTTCACTCGAATTTTATTGTTGAAAACTAATTGGGAGATCTACAATCAGTAATGATATAATGTGTGTGTGCTTAATAGGTTCTCTTTCATCTTTTATATTTTTTTTTTTAAAATGCATGAATTTAACTGTCCGTTCTGCAGGCTCCAAGAAATGGTGGTCGGAGTTCAACTATAGCTGCAGCATCTTCAAGGCCCGAAGCAAAATCAAAAGACAAGTGTACGGTGATGTGATCTCACGATAAAGCAGTTTGGAAGTCTCTATTGTAAATTATATTTGTTTTTAGTCGAATGTAATGGTTCCTCTTCAGCACTTGTAGCTTTAGAGTTTTATTTTATTTTTGATAAGATGTGACCGGATTTTTTAAAAAAAAAATATTGTAAATAGAAACATAAAGCACTTTGTTAGTCAGGGCTTTTAACTAACCTTTTATTATCGTTATTATTATTTACTACTTATTTATTTGTACAATTATACTTTCTTTCATTTTAAATGGAAATTTATACAGTTGTACAGACATAACAGCCCCAGAATGAAAATTTGTCTACAAGTTAAACGAATTAGGGGTCTGGGCTTTTGACTCTTTAAGCTTTGGCTCTGATGATTACAACGTTATGGGCATTTTGTGATCTACTTGTTAATAATCATTTTATGCCGTGCAAATACTTAAAAATGGTGAAAAGATAGGATAATTCTTATTTTATCTCTACCAATTTTATTTTTTTGTTAATTACAGTTCAAAAATGATTAGATTATTTTTTTTTAAAAATATGGATATTAAATAAGAATTTTTTCTATATCATATATATTAAAAGGGAATTAGTTTAAAATAAAATCAATTTGTAGATTTTTAATGAAACATGTAGAAATATTAAGTCCATTATTAGTAAAAAATATCACTCCAACTCATTCGTGGCCTAAAGCTACCTTAATTTTTGTGGGCTTAAGGAGATCATGTAGGACAATAGTTCATTTTAGGTTTGTCCATTGATTATAGGCCCAACTACATATCCTTCAACTCATTCGTGCTCACAATCTCAAAAGTTTACTTTTTTTTTTTTTGGTCTTGTCATTAGTCAGCTATCGGATTGCAGAGCTTTACGATGGAACATATTTACTCAATCCTCAATGGCTCTTCTTTAAAAAACGTTTTGGAACCAGGCTGTAAGCAGATTTCATTTGATGCCACGGAATAAAACGTAATTATTACTTTTAGGAAGAGTACAACCACGACGAATTATTAAGAACTACATTAAATAAATAACATAATAGCAGTTGCTGCCTAACAAACTATTTGATACGGCATACAAACTTATAAAAGCGAGTATAATCTAGTTGTTACATGTTACAGAAAATCTAAACATTAAAATCAGAGTAAAAAGGGGGAGAAAACATAACTTAATTTGGAATTACATACATAAAATGTTTTCTATCAATGACCATTGGCGATCACACCATTTTCATGTGCAGAGGCACTTTTGTCTTCCTTCTTGGAATAAAAACGCCGATACTTAGAATCAACTTCAGTGAGATAGTATGTGCCTGCAGGAAGAAGGCTGCAATCCTTACTGGTCACAAAGTCCTTCCCTCCATATCTGTGCTCCATCAGCTTCAAAGTTTCAATGAACTTCTCAGGAGGAAACTGGAAAAATAGGGAGGTGTTCATATTAGATTGGCTTCAGTGACAGAACTATACCACCATTTATGTATAAAGTTGTAATTGATTTAAAGTATACAATAAATATGACATGAACTCTAATGACATATATTCAATTATTATCTTTCATGTAAGTTCTGATAGAATCATTACTCTATTTAATACTATATATCATTTTCCTTTTGTCAATCATGAGATTAGTTTTTTCTCTTGGGGATATAGAAGGAGCAACTACTAGGTAATTGCTACTGATAGTATTTTGCGTTTCTTTTTCTTTTTCTTTTTTCTTTTTCATCTTGCATAGTCATGATGAGCAAAAAGGAGCGGCCATTTACGTTTTATATTTAAGGGAGCACATAACAGGGAAGGCTTCTTGTAAGAGTTGGAGATCAATGATTTTTAAAATGGTATCAGAACTGAAAATCTTGTGCTCAAACCCAATGATCCCAATTGTTGAATTGTAAGTGTTTGTCATGCATGGTGCATAAAACCAACCCTTGTATAAAGTGATAAGTACATAAAAACTTAAGCTATTGGAGAGCTGACGATCAGCAACTTTTAACAAAAAGATCTATAGCCTCTTCTACAATGGCTCTAACAGAGAAAAGCAATAAAGAAGCATACCAAGACTCAAGGGCAACAAGAAAATTACTTCACTTAGCAACGAAGTGAACTAATACTTCAAATAATTCAGAACAAAGGGAAAGCATGCAGATACAAAACGATAATCATCTAGCATGATAAGAAAAGAAAAGATAAATACCTCGTGTCTTGATTTCAACTTTCCCCCAACATCCATCACGGTTGTAATGTTTTCCAAGCTAAAGGGATGCTGACCTTCACGGAGTTGCAATGAGAACATTGTGGCAGTTAAACCACTACCATAAGAGAACATTACCACTCGCTTACCAACCTGCAATTTATCAAGGAAAACCAAATTTTGAGAATGCAGAATCATTTACAACGCAGCCAAACCAAAAAAGAGTGTTTTTTGAAACTTACCAATGTGCTGTGTTTATTGTGGATAAGGGATACAAATGCTGCATAAAGAGAGGCAGTGTACATGTTTCCAACTTGCTTAGGAATCAAAGTACCTGGTTGCACCTTTTCATCATACAGGGGCTTTGCAATTTGCTGGGATACCTATAGAAAGTTAAAAAAAAAAAAATCATCAGAAATAAGTTGACAATTAAAGTATAAGATCCATGGCCCAAATTTATCCTACAACTTTCTACACCCTCATGTCCCTTATAAATCTCAGCCATTGAGATATGAGAGTGAAAAGAGTCATTGATCAGATCATGTCCCATTAATAAATTAGATATATTCTAAAAGCCCTACCACCTACAGTCAGTGTAAAGACAGAAAACTCACAAAAAATATACCCTATGTAAACTAAATACCAATTTAGAAGGGGAATCTTAAGAGGATTCTTCCACTAAAAAGGAGGGAGAAGCTACCTTTTCAAGATCCCGGCTTTGGTAGCTCTCATCACCAGATAGGTTCAAAAATGGTGCCAGCTTTTCTTTAGCTTCCTCATTAATGGAGCTGAAGATAGAGACAAACATAAAAAAAATCACCTTCTAGATTAAGGTTTATGAAAGAAAAAAAAGAGTCCAGCTGTAGAGAAACGGACATCATCTTCAGCAGTCTGAAAAAAATACAAACCTAGCATTTCTCAAGGCATCATTATATACTAAACGGCCAAAGCTTTTCTGTACAAGCTGCATCAATTCAAACAAATAGTGTTAAACCAAGATAAAACAAAACCAGATAATGCTTCAAGGATTAGTATCTCAACTGCAAACTCTTACAAGATGGTATTGCAATGTCACAAGTGAAAGTGAAAATACATAACATAAGCTACCTTGTTATACGGAGAATGAAATACAATGTAATCAGCATCAGAAATGGAAAATTGTTTTCCCTCCATTTTCTGGTACCTAAAAAAGCAAGTGTGTATAAAGTTTTGCTCTAACAAGTAAAAGATTCCATTCAGATAAAAAATAAAGTCAATTTAGTTTTGTAGGAACTCACTTATCACATATTTGTTTGTAGCAGGAATCAAGGGCCAAGAGATAACATGTTTGGGAGAGTTTTCCATCAACAACCTGCACGTATATTTTTTTATTACAATTACTAAAACTTGCAAATTCACCAGAGAGTAGACAGTCATAGGATCACACTGGAAATCAAAGGCAAGTTCAGATACTAAGTTTCATTTCTTAACGTAGTACAAAAATTACTGAAGAGAGACCGCAATAGCATAAAAATTAAAAATCATCATCAATGTTTCTCTCTATGTCAACTTTTACCATTAAATGTGATTCATCTTATTTCACATCATGTCAAAGTTAATTCAAAATAAAATAAAATACCGGATATTCACTAGCGAGATCAGGCTTGTAGAAATCGTAGACATGAGACATGTGACTTCCCCTGAGTCTGCTTTCAAAAGCAATAGGAGCATCAGGACCTATCAACAATGCAATAGCAGCAGCTCCACCAGTTGGTCTCGCTGGTCCTTCTGCATAAACCTGGTAGAAGAAACCAGTAAGAGAGCTCTCTACGACCTGGTTAAATGAGACTAAGCATGTTTGACATTTTAGAATAATCATTTTACCGCACTGTCAGTGCACACAACAAGTCCATAGCGTCCATCCCAGGAGCTACTTTCCACCCAATTGACACAGTTGAATAGAGCAGCAGTCCCACCATAACATGCATTTGTTGAGTCGACACCTTCAATGTCAGTGTTACCATGCTTCTGTTTGATTAACAAAAGAAAGTAGGAGTGAGTAAACATGTTAGTGGACAATGAATAAAGTAAAGAATTCCAAATACTTCTATTATTTAGGGGTGGGGCCGTGGGGGGTTTGAACAGCTTTGGTGAGAAAAGAGTAAAAAAAGAACCTCTTTCAGCCTCAATTTAAAGAGAAAACACAATATTGTTTTAAATAAGTAAATCAAAGTTTGGATGGTATTAAATGCAAAGTAACTTTCAAGCAGACGCTCCATATCTTAATTATTTTTATTATAGATGATGCTAGAATCTCCCGACCACTTTATCTTTATAAACAAACAATTCCTTAAACATCACCTACGTCCACAAATTCAGTTAAACTCCTTCCAATTAGAAAAGCTTGTGATTTAATATTTATAAATAAAAAAAAGTCTCAATAAATTGAAGGAATACCTCAAAGATTTGCATCAGAAAGGTCTTGATAGACTTGCTCTTGTCTATCACAGTCTCACTACCTACTTCCATCCGGCCAATTTGTTTGGGGTCAACCCCATATTTCTCGAGAAGGGAGTTCACAACTGTCAAACTGCAAATTGAAATCAACAATTTAATGAATATATAATAAGATAAATTCAGGTAGGTCCAAGCATGTACTTGTTTCATCTATTAAATAATAGAGTAGAGCCATAAACCAATTCGAGACTTACCAATGTCATTCTACTATTTAGTTGTTCTCTAAAAGGTCTGACGTGGATCGTGATAACAGACAAGTACAAATTTCTATCCAAAAAATACTTTCACGTTCATAATTTAAAAAGTAATTCTGAATACATGTTTTCACTCTGGATCATCAAATTTCCAATTGTCAAAGCAGGCATAACATGTTTATGCTCCTAGAACTTTACTACCAATTCAAGTTCACAGTGTCAATATGATGCATTCAACATATGAAAGCTTTAAGCATCGAATACAAAATTACCTCATAGAGATAACATCTTCCACCTCTGAACAAAAAGCCATGCAATCTTGACCGAGTCCAATGGTGTATTTTCCTTTACTTGCACCATCATGAGCCTCCAGGGCCTCCTGTTGTTACAAAAACCAAAAACATAGTTTCAGGAAGTAATTACGTGTAAACGTTTTCACCAACAAGAAAACAGTAGTATTCACATATCAACGGTTAGAAACTTGAAAACAAGATTACCTCATAACAAGGACTGGTAAAATAATCTAAGAAAGACAATTTCTGAAGAAGGATGTAAAAATAATTTTCTAATTTGGAATCCATGAACTTATTCTCCCCCTCCTAAGGATTTGATCATTTTAGGTACATGAAAATATTAATTCATTCCTGGCCACTCAGCTTAGTTTTTCAAATATACTCCCATGTTCTACAAGGAGAGGTTACAGAGTAAATTTAGGTAGCATAGTATCCATTTTTCAACTCAATACACTCAATGATTAAAACACTAAAAAAACTAAATACTAGAAGTGAATTTCAGATCGAATACTAGCACTAAAATCTTAAACCACGACGATAGATACACGCAAAACAGACCAATACTATTCAAATTAAGGCTGAGAATATTATGAATTAGAAGACGAATCAAAATGCTGATCTAGGTATAGTCTATTTCTTCACTCCCATAAAAAAACAAAAAATATATAAAAACTATCATTAGCACAAAACTTATTAAACTAATCGATCGGCCCAGCTCTTCTTCCCTTCGTTAATCAAACTTTAACGACCATAACAACATAAAAACACAATTAACTAGTTGCTAACAACCAAAAAAGTTAACAGAAAGAGAAAATATGAGGGATCGTTACCTGCTGAACACAGGAAGGAGGAAAGTAGATATCCATAGCGAGAATTCCAACATTCTTAGCCATTTTCTCCGCCTTTTCCTTGTGTTATTACTTAAATTCCTCAAACAAACAGAGATTTATGAACGACTCAAGAACAAGAAAATGAAAGTCTTTCTCTGTTTGTTTATGAGAACGTCTCTCTCGGCTTCTGGTTTGCTGCTTGAAAGCTAAACGAGGTTGACGAGAGAGATAGAGGGGTCAGTCCAGCGAACTCGTAGAGAAAGGTGGGAAGATAGTCACATGCAATACGGGTTTTGTGAGTTTATATAGAGGAGGAGGAGAATCTATTTGGAGGAGACGCGCACACACCTGAGTCCTCCCTCAATGAAATGTACATGATTCCATCTTTAACCGTCAGTTTATTCGAAATTACAATATTACCATCACATGGTACTCATTCAGCCTCCTCGTTGTTATCGTAGGGGAATAAAATATCTTCTTTTCTTTCGTGATCCAGTAAATCCAAAAAAACCTAAACTATTTTCCTGAGATTGAAAAATATTTTACCATCACAATTTCGATACTAATAATTATTTTAATATTCTGTTTTTTAAAAATTAATATCCAATTAAATATTAATATACAGCTTAATACACCTATTTGATTCAATTTTTAGAATCTATATAAAAATAACATTTATTATTATTAAAAATCTATTCAAATTTCACTAATATGTAAAGTTTTAAATAATTAGCTTTGAGATACATACACGCTTACTAATTATTATAAAATTACGTGGAGGAAGATTTGAATAGAGTATCAATATTTTTACCGTCAATAATGGATAACATTCCTTTCATTTAAATAATACACATTTTAGGTGATTATTATTTACTCTTGTTTTAATTTCATTTGAAAATGGTAGCTAAGGCAATATTTGGAGTTTATTTTGGGTATAAATTAATTATGTACATTGAAACTGTTATACATATGAGCTGTCTTCTTGAATAAAAGATCCAATTCTAATTGAGATTGTCGTAACTATAATCATTTAATGTTGTATTATATGGAAAGAGAAAATTTATTTGATATTAGAAAATAATTTAAATCTAAAATCTTATTTGGAAATTTTTTTTAATCTTTTTACCTCTAAAAAACTATATTAAAAAGTGAGGTGTGAGGCTTAATCTCGTAAATTCAAAGATGCAATTTAATTTTGAAAAAAAAACTATGAAATTTAGATACTAAAATCTACAATTTTTTGGAAGGAAAATACATATTTATGAAATAAAGTTCACCTATTTAAAAAGTACGAAATTAAAATATTTAATTAAAATTTACAAGAATAAAAGCTATTTTCTTCTCAATTATGTAACTACTACCGTACTCTCCCTTTTCTTAATGGAAAATGGACACGTTCCTTATGAAATCATTAAGGCATTTTCAGTTTGATTTTACTTTTGACTAAATTTTACTATTCTTATTAAAATTATTATAAATTATTCTAATTTACATTCTTTGTAAATTATATACTAATATTTTAGATCATTAAATTTATTTATCAATTTCAATCATTAAATTTAATTTAAAAATATATATTTATTTTTATAAAAATAAATACATGCGTATAATTTCTTGATAATCACACTATTTTTTTTTTGTTCCACACGGACCACACCTCTATTAGTATAAATTTTAAAAATTAACATAAATATCCTTAAAATTAATTTAATCATTATAGAAAAAAATATATTAAAGGTAAAAAGAGTATTTTTATAAAATTTTAAATTTATATTAAATATGATTTAAAATTAATATATATATATATGGTACAATAATAACCCACGCATATGTTGGTTATTTTAAAAGGCTACTTTCGGAAGCAATAAATTCAACAACGCATCACACATGCGTCCAATTCCAACCATATTGTGTGTTGTGAACGCTGAAATAAAATAAAAAAAAATAAGTAAAATATGTTAATGTGGAAAAAAAAAAAAAGGAGCAAGCCAAAGTTGATCAAAATAAATGTTTAATGCTGTTAAGTGTTGACTTCCTCGAGTATAGACAAAATAAACATATATTTAGTCCAATTTGGTTGGGAGGAGAATATATATGAGCAGAAATCATATTGTTGACAATTAATGAGTTTTGCTAATTTTGATATTTTATGTTTTATTTTAAAATAATTCATATAAAAATTTCCAAACTTTTGTAGTGTTAAATTTTTATTGGTTATTTTAAATGTTTTACTTTATATTTATTAATGTATTTTAAAAAAAGTAAACTATAACCATAGACTATCAGAAATGATCTCTGCTTTAAAGAAAATGATAAATAACGCATTATTTTTTATTTTATGATTAATGTTAAATATTATAAGATTTGTGATATTATAAATAAAATGGTATGATTTAATTTACCAATACGGGTTACATAGTTTTGTTTTAACCAAATAAAATCACGATATCTCAATTATAATGATTATAATTTTTTGATAAAAAGTATTTTGCTTATTTGATATGATGTATATTTACTAAATTTTTATTTAAAATAAATTATATATTTTGTAAATTTTACTTAATTTAACAAGGAGATTTGTGTTTAAAAATTAACATGTTGGTATTACTCATTTTATATGGGATGATTAATTTGACTCAAAATTAGGTAGTTAGACTTGGTTGCTAAAGCTATTTAGTCAAAACTTGAAAGTTATTCCTCCTCCTGTTCCTATTGCCAAACGAGACTTACATGCAAGCATTAGTATATATATTAGTATATGCACGAATAAAATGGAGAATAGTATGGAAAAAAAAAATACATAAATAACCATATCAAATTATGTGTTTTTTGAGTAGCTAGTTACATCTTTTTATTGAAATAATATATATATATTACAATAGTTCATTGAGAAATTATTTATTAACTATGAAATATAATTGTATTTTATCGAACTTTATATTATTCAAATAAAGGGTTCATAATTTTTTTAAATAATAATTTTTTATAATAGTCTCAAATTATTTCGTGCATTGCACCTAAAAATATACTATTGATATTTAAAAAAACAATTCTCTAAAATAAATAAACAGATCCTGATCCACTAACTATATAGTATTTCATAAAAAATTTAATAAGTTTCGCTGTCATTTCCATTGAATTTGCTTACTTTTATATTAATTTAGCACGCCACGAAGTAATACTTGGGAGTCATGGGTTAATTATTTTAGAATAAAAGGTAGAAGGTCGTACTAAAATTGCATTTGCATACCAGTGACGTTGCACTTTCTTTCTTTGTTTATTTATTTTCTTCCAAGTGTAATTTTTTAAGATTTAATTTCATTAAGTAATTTTTTTCATATATTGAATTTCATTCTTTAATTCAAAATAAATACATATTTTTCGTAATAAAAAATATGTTATTCATTATATTTTTTCTTTATAATACAAACAATATATTTTTTTTTAACGAGATAAAAATAAAATAAATAAATGATTGAGTGAATTATATAAACTAGAACGTTTATTTAAATGAATTCCACAAAGCATAAGCTGAAAAAAGATTCTCTACATCTCAAAAACAAGAATAGCCAAACTTGCTAAGGACACCCTAAAAGAGTCTGTAGCAGTCTAGCGTACGAAGATAATGGGCACATGAGTTTCCCCTTCTACATGGACAAAGGCACATGAGCTTTACACGAGAGGGGTCACGTGCCTTCCTCAATATTTTGATACAGAATTTTTTTATATTATATATATAAATATATATTTTTATTTTACAAAATTATATAATATTACCTCATTTCAAGTTTATTATTTAAATATTATTTTTTCATTCCTTTTGTTATACTACATATTCATTCACATTCACATTCACGTGTATTTTTTACTTTTATTTTATTATTATACACTTTTTATTAACTAAATTCTAATAAAATAATAAATATTTAATATTTTTTTATAAATTTTAGGAAAATTATATCAAATAATACCTTAAACTTATATATAATAACAAAAATAACATATCAATAATATTAAAAAATTCAATTGAACGAATTTAAATGACTATAGTTTAACTTGAACAGTATCCAATTAAATGACATTTAATATAAAATAATATATCACATTTTTTTAATAGTAAAAAATATATAAAATGAATATAAAAAATATTATTTTTATAATTACAAGCTTTAAATATAATTTTATTATTTTCCTTAACTTTTATTAGTTTAATTTTTCAAATATTTTCTTAAAAATAATACATTTTATCACGCATATAATTTAACCATTATGTGTTATACCATATATAATTTATTAATATTTATTGTCATTTATATTATATAATATTGATCTTATCTATTTTTTCTTTCACATACTTGAATTTTTTTACATGATTATTATAATTTATGTTGTTTAATTTCTTTCATTTTTTTGTCCATATGTACAGATATTAAATTATTTTATTTAGTCTTATTACAAATTAATTTACATAATTTTAAGTTTTTATTTTAATTAGATAAAAATACACATTTGACATACAATTAATACTTGTACTAGTAATATTCAAAAATATTAAAATTTATTAATTTAAATAGTCAACGATGAACTTTTTTAATATTATTTTATAATAATTAAATTAAAAATTTATAAATTTTATTAAAATCATTCAAATAATCTTAAAACTGTTAATTTTTATTAATAAATTTATGCTTAATATTTTTCTTAAACATTAATCCTACCTACATACCTATACTTATTAAAAATATCCAAGAAAAGTCCTTTTAGTATAAATCATAGCGTGTTTTCTTTTTAACACATACTAAAAAAAATACTTTTTTTACTTTTGTATATAGTTCCAAAGTACAAATTTCGGTGAGTTCTAATAAATCCAGTGATAATTAATTTTCCAATGACTAGAATATCATGATATATCGCAAAGGATAAATATTATTCTATGATCATTACTCTTAACTATGTAATTAAATGAGAATTATTTTTTATGACATTAAAATTTGAGCATGAATTGAAATGTTAAATCGGAAAGCATTGAGCAAGAGGGTTATAAATGTAAATTGCTATATAAAAAAAATCATGATTGAATTATAATGTGCTGAAGGGTAAACATTGAAAACTTGTAACAATTCAATTGATTTTTATTTTTAACAACGGTTACTTATATGTTCCTTCACATAATCACCCGCGCGTGGATTCTAACTCAGGCACATTTAATGCCAATAAAAGCATATAACATTATAAGATAATTGTAAATGTTAACTGATACTTGGTCGAGTAGTTTTAATTAGCATATAACATATTGTCATTTGGGAAAGAAATGTGTAGGGTTATAAAAGGGAGGTGCTGGATCAGATGATCGTTTTTTGGAATTCCGTTTACAGTTTATAATTTATCTTTTATTTTTACTTAAAAATTTTACGGAAATCTATTGGGAGGTCTTAGTAGATAAAGAGGATACTTAACTCAAATGGAGAACAAATATATGTATAATATTTTAAAGAAAAGTTTATAAAAAATAAATCGATAATGAATATTATATAATAGAAAAATAAAATTTTGAATCAATAAATAATATTTATGTTAAAGAAAAAATAAAATATATGTATCAATAAATATAAAATTATTTTATATTAACTAATATTGATATAATCTTATTAAAAACTAGTTTAAAATAAAATAATTATAAGATTTTAAAATTTTAAAATTTAAATAAATGCTTTAAATAATTTTTATTTCATAAAAATTATTGATGTTTTAATAAAATAATTTTTTTAACTTAAAGATGAAATACAAAATATATAATATATTACCTATGATTAATTTAAGTTTAAATGTACCGAAATCTATAAAAAAAATTAAAAATAATAAATTTATATATATTTATTAAAATAAGGTACATATTTATTATTTTTATCCTTACTTCAAATCACATAATATTTATAAAAAAAAATAAGATTTTTGATTTTGGGATTTTGGTTTAAGGTTATATTTAATATTGGGGTAAAATTGAAAAAAAAAATTGAGATTGGAATGAAATCATAATTCCTTAAGAGTTATGAGAAATTTTGATTCTTTCTCTTTTATATTCTCATTTTTTAACTCAATCAAACACAAAAATAAAAAGAATCAATTCTAATTATATTTCATTAAACCAAACATAGCATAATTTCGTAGCCGTCGAATTGTGTAAGCCAAGTAGAACAAAAATAAAACTGACTAATGAATTTTTATATTTTTTTATGTAAAAAGTTAGTAGGTTTGTTACTTGTGTTTTAACACATAGGACATAAATGCCCTTTTTTATTCACTTTTTTTTTAAATTTAGTTTAAGTTTTTTTCTTATACAACAATAAATATAAAAATGCTCGTATAATAAATACATTATATCTCTAACGAGTTGTTGTATTTAATAGTTTTATTATGTATTATAAATATTATTATCATTAGATAATTATTTTATTCACATAAAATTTATTATACTTTTAATTAGGTGATAATTTATGTTGTTCCATCTTATATATTTAATTCATTCAATCAATTCATTTATAAATAAGTTATATTTGTATTAAATTTTATGTCAATAATAATTAACTAATATTTGTATTAAAATTATCATTTTTGTTTGAAATTATGTCATAACTATTGAAATAATAATCAATTATTATATATTATTTTTAAGTAAAAATAATATATATGTGTTAAATACTGGTTAATTCATTTATTATATAACATGGAAAAAAGAATTTATATAAATTAAGATAAATATATGCATTAATTTAAACTGTATGATTATTTTATTATTATCATTATTTTTTATTTATTGACTTTCAAATAAGTTTTATTTCTATTATATAAAACAAGTAAAAAATTTAGAAGGATAATATTTATGATTATAACAATTTTTATAAAAATTTAAATCTCATTCTCGATGGATTGTAAATCTGGATTAATCCATTAACAAATTTATATATTCATCTTATCAAACATGTTTTTGTATTTATTATCCCATAAAATATGGATTAAATTATATCATGTTAGGCAAGCATACTCAACAAAACTAATATTCTAAAACATAGCATATTTATGGACATCACTGCATAACATATTTATGGATATCATTACAATAGTATATAAAGATCTAGGTTGTCTTTATCAATTGAAAATTAAACTTTTACAATTAAATATATCATGTTATTTATATAATGTATAAAATTTATATAGTATTAGACTTAAGTAGATTTGATCAAAAATATTGGACCACATGTTACACAAAAATTAAAATAAAAGTAGGACCTGTGAAAATAAAAAATTACAAGTTATCAAAATATAATATAATAAAATAAATTAAAAAATATAATATAATAAACTTTATAAGATATAATGACTTGTACTTTTAGGAGAAATATTAAGGAGGGTGAAATCTTACTTTAATCCATAATATGGTAGATAATATTTATAAAAAAATTGGATGTATCTATTATTGGGTCAAATTTTTAAATTAAAAAATTTATAATTCTTATTAAATTTAATAAAAAAAATTGTTTAAAAAAATGATGATTTATTTTGTAAATAGTTTTTTTTTCTTTAGCAGTTTTTCTATCACAACTTTTTTAATATATCAATTCACATAGCATAATTTTAAGGATGAAAAGTTTACATAGTATTTAAATTTAAATCGTTTAGTTAAGTAATTTAAAAATATTATTTTTATTATGTTGCTTTTAAGAAAAAAGTATGAGGAATAACAAAATTAATTTTTGAACTTTTTTAATTAAAATTATTATATGACTTCATTAATAGAAACTAAATTTATCATTTTAATCATTACTTTCACTATTTTAAAACAATTCTAGCATTTTAATGTGTCATTCTCTATCTTATTTATTTTTTAGTTTCAATCTCTATTTTACACTCATTATAATAATAATATTTTAATCATATATATAAAATAATAATATTTATTGAAGATTTCACTTCATTTGATTTTTTTAATTCTATTATCCTTTTTAAATAACCTTACCATCACTTAATTATTTTACCGTTAATTTTACATTAAATTCATAGTTAACATATTATTGAAAATATATTACTTGATGCATGTAATACTCTTTCATTAGCCAATGAACTTGATTAACTCGTTTTTTTAAAATAAATTTATTGTATCAAAAAACAAGAACATGAATATAAAAAGAGAACCTCAACTATCGAAAAAGATATTTCTTTTTTAAAAAAACTTTAAGTTTGATTAATAAAAAATACTTTATTTTATCTCATTTTTTAATGGAGTATAAAAGGTGCTTTAATTTTAGATTTTCTACCTAGAACAACTTAGCTTATAAACTTCATTGTAAATTAGTTTAATTTACATACAAATAAACAAAATGTATAGATAAATTATGTAGTACATGCATTCATATCAATCCAACTCATAATAAAACATAAAAACATGATAATTCTTTTTGACACGTGTTAAAGAAAAGCACATGATAAATTACAAACTTAAGAACAACTAGAAAGAAATATATGTAATGATGTCATATAGCTAAACTTTCTTAAAGGTAAAAGAGCAATTTAGTTTAAACATTTCCTTTTAAGTCCTACGATTTTCTAACAGTAAAACCAATTAAATAGCTAATAAATAAGAAGAAGATAAAAAAAATTGATTTTTTTTTATAAATAATCATATAAGAAAATAAACTCATTTAATCACAAACGAGCACATAATCAATTAAAAAATTATTTTTTATCCAAATTTTAAGTATCTATTGTATAAATAAATAAATAAATAAGTAGAGTAGAAGTGATACACAAATACACTTAACAAATATAATAACATATTTACATTTATTTAAAATTAATATATATGTTTGAATTCCACAAATATGCTATTAATAATTTATAATCAATTAAAAAAAATTAAAAGAAAAAGTATCACCTTAATGTAAAATTGCTATTGAGTCTTCAATCTCATAAAATAAAATATATCTATCAAGAGATTACTTAAAACTTTTAATTCTTGGTATTTTATAAATGAGAAAAATGATTGTTTATTTATTTTCAACCTTTTATTGCCTATTTATTTTTGTGTATGCTAAATATATGTTTTTATAAGTAGTCATTTTTTGTATAATTTTTTTAATTTTATTTTTTATATACACGAACCATAAATCTAACATTATGACTTTCATACTAGTCGTGAGGTAGTTCTCTTTGCTCAATGCATTAGTTATACACATCACAGTAGGTAGTTCTCTCAATAGTAGGTGTCTTTTCATGGTAAAATTTTAAAAAGTAAGAAATAGAATTCAACACAATTTTGCATTTCAAATCAATTGAAGTCCTAAAGTCTTTTAAGAGAAATCATAAAATTCAAGCATAACATATGTGTGTGTTCATGACAGTGTGAATAAGTTCATGTCAACATCGATCGTCACACGTAAAAGTATTTATGTGTGCACAAGTCAAAATTATAGAACCATTTATATAATAAGCATCAAAACGAGTTAAGCTACTAAAGCTAAGGTTGTATGTGTTTAAGAGTTGAATAAGTCCATTACTTTGTTGGCCAAAAATGGATTCTACTTTTCATTTTTTTGTAAGCTTAATTAATAAATAAAATAAAGACAACAAAAATTATTCACCTAGGATCATTTAAGTACTTTAACAAAAGTACTAAGTTGAAACAGTAAAAGATGGCTAGGTGATAAAAAAACAATATTTTCTAACCCAAATTATTTTGAGTTTTGCTTTCTCTATATCCTTATGTTTGGATTCAATTACCTTAGGTTTTATAGACGTGTTCTTAGACTTAGTTATACTTTTTACATTTATCCTAAATGAATACGTAGTATGCATAGTGGAATGATGATAATGAGTCAAAGAATTAAAAGTAATGAAGACTGCATACCTTCCTTATAGATGGATGGGTTTTTTTAGTCCTAGTATATGAAATATGGAAAGAGATATTGAATTCAAAAGCATTAATCAAAAATCTATATTTTGGTCTTATATGACATTTCTTACCACAATAATAACAGAAAGGTATAAGCTTAATAGTTTTTCCATCATAAGTATAGTGGTTATTTGTGCTCAATTAGTAACAATATGAGTAGAGTTAAAAGGTCTTACAAATATTGTTTTTGAAATTGAATGTGTGTAGCTCTCATCTTTAGAACCAAGACCATGTGTATCACCATGTGACTTACCAATGCTTAAAATTTTATCCAAGTGTTCAACTCGAATAATAAGTCTCTTAACTATTTTACATGATTCTTTGAGCACTTACACCAATTTTTTTTATTTTCTACAGTAAGTTTATTATTTTCTTTTCTCAAACCTACAAGAATAAAATTCAAACAATTATTTTGTTCTTGTAAAATATTTTTTCTTTTTTTTAAATTTATTAGAAAATCCTTAATGTGTCTCAAGTTGTTCATTCACCTTTTTTATTTTTACATTTAAACTAGAATTATCTTTTATGGCTCTAAAACATTTAGACAATAATTCTCTAGAACTTTTAACATTAAACTTAGAAAGAAAAAAAGATTCAAATTTCTCGTACCCTCAATAAAATGATTTATAAAAAAATATCTAACAACACTAAGTATATAAAGCGTTGGTTACGATACAAACTAAAAGTTATATAATACGAACCTAATTAATTTAGAGGGGTGAATAGGTTATTTTTAAAATCTATCAATTTATAGATTAGTATCTTAAACAAATCGGTTAGACATATAGTTGCATCTAAAAGTAAAATGCAAAACTGAACATTCAAGTTCAAACTCGATCTTATGCTACCCTTCTTAAAATACTACCCTAATGCACCTAACTTACAATCCTCTCCTCTATTTTCATAGTTTTTAATATTAACATGAATAGTATCAAGACCAATATTTTAATAAGCTCTTCGCCAATCAAGCATATTATGCAATCATGATTAGCTCAAAAACACAAGTGTCTGTGTGTGTTCTAGAAAAATTTAATAGTGAATAATCCTAACTAGACTAAGTACAAGTTTGACTAGAAAATCCTAGAGCAAAATGATTTAAAGCATATAACAATTAAATCAAATCAACTAACTAATCTTAGAGCAAGAAGATTAAGTAGAAGTTTAATAAAAATAACTTCTTTAAAATTTAATAATTAAATTTTAATAATCATAATTACTCATAAAATTATTTAATTTAAATATGCAAGACCCTAATCAAGAAGAACTCTATGAATAAAAAAATATGAAACAAATACACTCAGATTTATATCAATATAGTCATATATATAGATATATGAAGAGATGAAGTCCGACCTAATTAAAGAGGAGCAATAGAGAAAAGAAACCTAACTATTAAACTTTTTACTTCTAAAATCTACTATGTAACTTTGTGTATAATTATAATAAAAAAATGATGTATATATAGAAAACCTAAAAAGCCAAAACGCCACACATATAATATGGTACACTTTTATAGTTGGTTGTTATCTATGATTAAAAAGTGAATTAGAATGAATGAAATACATTAGTTTTCAATAACAGGATCGACCATCAATGAAATGGATTAATCCCTCTCAAAAATAAGTTTTGTTTACGTAACACGGGGATCAATCTCTTTATATATAAAGGTATGCACATTTTTTTATGTAGAGTGAAAGATCAAAGTATGATCATTTACAGATTGATACATAGTGAGATTGATTCCTCTATCTTAAAAGGCTAATATCTTTATCGTAGAATATTAGAATTAATTTAATTAAAAGCCTATATAAAATACATTTAAGTATATATATAATTCTATGTGTAATAGTTATGAAATATATACTTAAATTATGATTATTTGAAATTTAATTACTTTTAAAGAGTAACTCTAAAGCCTTATGTTGCAACTTAACCCGTTATAAAGAACATTTTCATATAATGCAAGTGAGCCAATGACTTAGTAAATGAAAGAGATGACGTTTTCATATTTCATTTTCCTATCTCTGATAAAGCTTAATTTAAATAATATTGGGCCTGAACTTGGCCCGAACAATTAAATCCAATGCTAGACCCAATTTACTTTCACATTTTCTTTCATGGTGATATCGGCTTATAACGTTTGCGTGTACTTTTTTAAGTTAAAAAAAATAAAATCATGTATCCAGATTTTTTATGTCATGTTTGTTGTTATTATACATGTTCATTTATGCTTTTAGTTACAAATTCATATATTTTTTAATATTATAACAAAATTAAATTATTTTTGCTTATTTTTATTTATAATGATAAAAAAAATTAATATTATTATAAATATAAATTAATTAATAATTAATTTATATTTAAAACAATTTATATGTATCTAAATTTATGAACCTAAATGGTAGGGAATGCTCATGTTTACATCTATATAAACCACATATTAATTTCATAGAAATTCTTATTATACTTAAGCAGTTGGTTAATTTTTCAGCAAAAAAACTAGACATTTGGGAAACTGATTTCTAAAATTGCCTGGTGCGAAAAATTGAAAGTCCTTGTGCGAGGGAAAAAAAAAAAGAGTAGTTGATTAAGAACACATCAAATACGGTTTGTTCCTAATAACAGTGAATAGAATGAAAGAATAACTCCACTTTAAACTTCAACAGTTCTTTGATTAAGAGCTAGGTATCTCCACTTCTCTTTCTCCACAAAATCAGCATCCAAAAATCGGGAAACAAATGCCCAAAGCCTGTAAACATCTTCAAAATTTGTCATCCATCCCAGTGTAATAGTTACTACACATATCCCGAATTCATTTTTCTCTGTTCTCTTCCTCATTGTTGAAAATTCTCCTTTTGCTTCTTTTATTGCACTTATCTCCAACTTTGTCTCCCTTTCTTCTTCATATTTGTCCAAGAACAATACATTTTGCAAATACCCATAACTCAATGAAATCCCATTTCTATCAGCAAGCTTCTGAACAAGAACTGGGTCGATCTTTTCTCCTTTCCAGTCGAAAACATTGAAAGCCAAACCGGGTCCTCTATCTAATCTTATTTTTGGTCCATAGATTCTGATAAGAGAATGCCCATTTTCTGAATTTGGGTGTTTAAGACTTGTTAAAGCGTTCACCAACCAGTTGATTAAATGCCTAGCTCGGATACTTATCAGTACTAGACCCAATGAATCTGCATGGTCCAAGCCCCTGCATTCAATCTCTGACCTACTACTTGAATTGCTTTCTACTTTCTCCAAATCCACAATTTCTGAAGATGATTTAGGACCAGGTAAGAAAACTTCTACGAGTGATTGGGATTTTGATTTTGATTTTGATTTTGATTTTGATTTGGGTTCTGTTTCTATGTCATGAATGGTAGATTCTTGAGGTAAATGAGATTGTGGGTTTGTTGGAATAAGGCTCACAATCCCTATGTTAGTTGTAGTAGTTGAATCCATTAACTCTGAAGCAATAGATTTCTTCGCAAACAAACACCCAAACCCAGATGGGTTTTCCCCAAAAACTTTGAAAAAAGAGCAAATTAGAAAATCAGGCTTGAACATAGAGAGTCCCAAAGTTTCCATGTCTTTGGGTCCTAATGCACAAGCATCAAGCAAAACATGCCACCCATTTTCACGGGCTATACTCATCCACTGATATGAATACCGAACACCAGTCAATCTTGATTGTAGTGGGAAAACAAATAGTCCCTTTTGCTTCACCTTCCTCTTGCTTACTATCAACTTTCTCAACTTTCTCGATAGAATTCTCATATTTGGCCATGAAAACTCAGCTGAAATGACTCTAGCTTCACGTTTTTTTGAGCTTTCAATCATAGCTTCCACTGCATCGTTCTTGTAATCATAAACTGTCAAAAGATTTGACTTAGAATGAAAAGGGTAAGAGTCTGCTAGCAATTTGAAAGCATAGGATTGATTAGTAGTTAATATCATGGTGTAGTCAACTTCTGAAATGTTCATGAAGTCCATGATTCTTTTTCTCATTTTGAATTCTAATTCTGATCCTTGGTTGCCAAGAAGTGCTTGGCTTTTCAGGTTCACTGATTTGTAACAAAAATCAAAATCGTATGGTAAAAGGGTATTAGTATTACCTAACTTAGTAGACCAAGAAGATGAAGAAGAAGCAACATCATGACTTGTTGAGTGCTCTCTCTGTATTTGGTTGAAAGAGAAAATACCATGTCCATTGTAATCAAGACAAACATGGTTGGAAACAGTCAAATGAAAATACTCTTTAGCTCGAATTTGATCAGCCAAATCAGTTTGTGAGTATTGTGGGTATGCTTCAATGAACTTGGCAAATGACTCATGTAATGAAGGGAGGGACTCATGATTAGTGAAATGAGTATTTGGATAGAGAGATGATATTGTGCAAAGTGCAAAATGATATTGAGGTGCTGTGGAAGTAGAACTTCCTTTATTAAACTTGGGCGATTCACCATGGAATTCAACAAGATTAAGAAAAGGTGCTTTACAGCAACCAGAAAAACAGGCACCAGAGGCTTCTCTGAAGCAATGTGAGTTCATCATTTGTCTTTGTGTCTTGTTCTCTTTCACATTTGGTTGTTTCAGTGATATTTTTGTGATATATAATAAAGTTATTTTTATTTATTACCTAGCAAGTCAATATACTCAATTGACCTGTGTTAAAGTCTTTGTGTTTTCGTTGCTTTGTACCATTCTCTAAGGTTAAATATGATAGAAAGTTCTCAAGGAATTGTTTTAACTTCTGTTAAATACACGATTTAATGTTCTTGATATGTTAAATAATTTTTTTTTCATCGAATAGAAGGCTTTGATCAAGGTGGTTATAGACTAATAATGCCATTTTTTTTAATTTTTTTTTCTTCATGTCATTGACATTTGACGCTGAAGTAAATTAGGTCCTTCCGTAGAATGAAATGTAGTGATCATGGTGCTTGCTTAAAGAGATAATGGGGCTACATTGATGTCCATGTCTTATTGTCCTTGGAATCTTTACCCTCTGACTTGGAAAAGGAAAGGTTTTGTAGTGGGCATACTAGAGTCGAGATGTGAAATCTGCTCCTCAAGTATCCGTTCTAACTCGTAATTGATAAGTTAAAAAATACTTTCAAACACGTCATGATTAACTCATAAATTTTTTAATAAAATATATTTATCAAAAAAATAATTATAATAATATAATTATGAAAAACACTAGTAAAATATAAAATTTTATTTTTATGAAAATATAAACAAAAACAATATTTATACTAATATTTTTGTCTTTAAATAAAAATAAATAAATATTTTTTAAAATTACTTATTCACGGAAATCAATCATCTTAAAAAAGTTTAAAACATTCAGATAATAATCAATTATATTTTTATATATTTATTATTTCTTTACAAATATTAACTATATATATATTATATAGTTCAATTAATTATAATTTAATAATTTGGATACTATGTAAAACTTGTTTAAATTAATTTTATCCAAAATTTAATAAGAGATAACACTATATTTTTACATAATTATAACCTAAAAAAATCCTCTAAGCTTGTTTTATATAATCATAATACGACTGTCAAGTCTTTTACGATTACACCACCAAAGTTATTTGTTGGTATGAGAAACTGATAATAAGATGATCATCGATTAATGACTTTAAAATGAATATATAGTTATTTATTTATTTATTAAATAATAATTGTGGGTAGGTGATTTGGATCCAAAAATGTTAAAAGGCACTTACTTGGATTAGATCGTGAATACAAACAAGGATAGAAAACATACTTATTCCACTAAAAGCTTTAATAAATCTAGACATAGTTATTAATTAGTAAGTGATAAGGAATCCATGGACAAGGGTATATATGTATATATAATTATGTGGAACCATGGATTATATGTTGCGTGTGATCGAGGGAATCATGAAATTAACGTACATTCATGCTTTAAATATTTAAAGCATAGCTGAAAAGGGAAAAGGGTGGCTGTTTACAAATCATAAACCATATTTAATTGTGTAGACTTGTCCGCCTGAATCTAAATAAACGTGGAGTAATGTTATACATGTACATGCAAGGTGACGTGTAAATTGAATATTAAATTAAAAATATATTATATGAAATAACATGATTAATTATATTATAATATATGATCATGTATTAAATAGTGATAAAAATATTTTTTTAAATATGCGAGGAGAGTGAGAAATCTTGCTCTCCGAAGTTACATTAGTCAATAATGAATAACTTAAAATTTGATAGAAAACATACAAAATGAGAAAATAAATCAAATCTTAGCAAAAAGTTTACAATATAATCTTTTTAAATGAATAAGTATTAAAATGTTAGGATTGTTATTAGTTTATTGGATTTTAATTAAAAAATAATTGAATTTATGCATAAAATTTAATTTTATTAGGTTTGTTATTATTTTACGTGTTAAATATGATTTAATTTTTATAAAAATTATAAAAATAGAAAATTATAATTTTGATGGAGTGAAAAGGGATAGACCCCTAAACATCCTATAATTTATAATTTCCCGTGTGACATGATTCTCGATGGAATCATGTGTATTAATTATATCTAAAAGGAGCTCTGTGCATCGATAGACTTCATCCATTCCTTTGGAATTGCAAGTTTCTTTGTATTTTCAATAAAAAAAATATTTTTCTAAATTCTCAAATATAAAATAAATCTTAAATGGTATTCATTAAGATTATTTTTTATTATCACAATAATTATAAAAATAATTTAATTTATTATATTTTTGTAATTAATAACATTTAAATACCATTATAATTGACATAATTTAAGTGAAGATAACATAATTAACTAATTAATACGTATATAATTGTAATGATATATAATATTTTTTTCTTCATATTTAAGTAAGCCATGTGATCGTCAATTTTTGTCTAAATTATTCGATTAGAAACTAAGAGGTGGATAATAAAATATGGAATGAAAAACGAGGAATTAGAACCCTATTTTATAAAATGAGTTAGAATAAGGATGTTGTATTTCTCATCACATTTTAATAAATATATAATTTTTTTAATTTTTTTATAGATTTAATTATATTTAAACTCAAACTAATTATAAGTAAAGTATTATATATTTTATATTCATATTTATGTTATGTTTTTATTCTATTAAAACATTAGTAATTTTTTTATAAAAATTATTCAAACTTTAAAAATATAAAATTTATAATTTATTCCTATTATTTCAAACTCATAAGATTTTATTATTTTCTTTAGTATAAAGTGATTATATATTTATTGTTATAAATATTTTATTTTTCTATCTTTTATATAAATATTATTTAATATTTATTCTTTATTAGTTCAAAATTTTATTTTTCTTATTATAAAATATTCATTATTAGTTTAGTTTTTTTATAGTTTTCTTTTACAATAAAAATTAAAAAATTAATATTTAAAATATTATTTTGATTTCTGATATCTATTTGGGGTCCTTATCCCCGTTGAGATACTTAATAGGTCATCCCAAAAATTTAGATAAAGATAAATAATTAATTTTAAAACGAAGATCGAAAAATAAGGAAGAGGTACTCACCTCCATGCCGTCCCATTAATAACCCTAACATTCTATCCCAATCCTTGGGCATGTTTGACTAAGAAATTAAACGAGCAAAATGAAAATAAAACAAATAACCTTCTATGTTTTCTTTCATACCGCCTTTGTTGAACATTTAAAATATATTGGAAGAATAAAACCTTATTTTAGTACAATCATATAATTTTACGTCATTAAATCTTTTTTTAAACTTAACTCTAATCATAAAAGTTTATTTTAAAAAATAATGTAAATATAAAAATTTCCAACCAGAACAGAAACTTTTATTAATGCTTTCCTGAATTTTTTATTGATACCAATTGTTTAAGACAATAAATGAAATATTTCCTTACTAATGTACAACACTAACTACTGCATTAATGCGAAAAAATAAAATAAAGATACAAGATAAGGAGAAATAAAAACAAGGAATTGACATCCCAAAGGTGGATGGAGACTTTTCTCCTCACACACACATGGATCAATATAGGGAGTTGAAGGTACAGCAGGTGGCAATAATGGAAACTATGCAAATGAAGAGGGAAGGTAGTAAGGTTATGTTCAAGAGCCTCCCCTCTCCTAAATATCCTGCCAGAGTAATAGTGCCATCTGCAACCACTCGAGCTAGTGTTCCCGCTTCTGTCGAAAGTAGTCCGCCATTGTAGGTTCCTCGAGAAAGCCTGGACGACATGACTCTAGAGAGTAGTGACAAATTAACACCTGCAAAAGGGAAAAGGGAAAAACAAATGACTTGCTTGATATTGAATTATTGATATTCTTAAACATAGCCATGATGCATCTTAAAATCATGCAGAAACCATTAGCATAAGCGATGCCTTTCCTTTGTCACACATTAATGTAGAAGTAGGAAAGGAAACAAAAAACGATCTGAACTACTCTGCTTCACAATTCAAGAATCTTGCACGTTCTACTAATATAATCTAGAGAGAAAAGGATCAAACAAGTCCCACAAAATCAGTCTTAATATTTTAATGTTTTATTGATTTTTTATTTTTTTAAATAAAAATATGTATTTAAATAATTTTTGTTAGAATATTTTTATTAATAATATTTTTAAAATAATTTCATAATAAATTTTACTTTTATCTTTGTTAATTTTCTTGTTTTATCGCCTTTTAATTATTTGATATTAAAAAAATAATATTTTAATGAGATATCATTAAAAAAATATTATTAGTTCTTAATTGGTACTGTTTTTAAAAGCTGATGGATTAGAAAATATCTTTTAAATATGAGGAATTAATGACAACAACTTCATAATATGAGATATTTTTAATACACCTCTCCCTATAATTTATAAACATTTTAAACATAAATGTCCTCTAATGCTATTGCTAAGGAACAGAACGCATAATCATCCGGACTATATCTCGTTGCACAACTTACACTCAGCTGCACTAGGTACACAATGTATATCAAACTAGGTTGCAAGGTGTAAATTCTAAATTTTTGTTCAATTTCTTCAGATGCACATGCATGATTGAAGCCTCCATTTTACTAATCTCCTACCTTTGTACAATACATATTTATGAAAATTCATTCCTCATTTTCTAAGTAGTCATTGACTTACTGTGATAAATGATATATTATCAAATCGAATACTATTGTCTCACCTTCTAATACTTCAGCAGAAACAAACATGATCAGACCTGAGCAGACATATTGCACCACAGTATACTGAACAAATAAGTGGAAGCTCAGAAGAATGCCGATGCAAACCACAATTTCAGATGCCAATAAAATTTGTCTGCATCCAGATCAATGAATAAGACTAAAGAGTGAAAACCAAAGAAAAGTGAAGAAAAAAGTAGGGAAGAAAACAAATATTGTTCCGAAAATATACGTAAGAATTTTGTGAAAAGAAATAAAAGAAAAATGCCTCAAACCCCGCTAAAGTTTAATGGAATAACAAACTAACCCAAAACCTTGAAAAAATAGGCAATTGCATTCCCAAATCATTGTCATATTACACAATATATCCCTTATTTTTAAATTTTTTCGTTAAGGATTGCTACTTTTCAAACTTTCTTGGGTAGTGCATCATTTAAGCAAAGTTCTAGGGACGTGTCATGATTTTTTCCCGAGCAAACAGATGAAAGCATCAAATATTTTATAGTGAAAAGCATTGTGTGAAATATTACCTGTCTTCAAACATGTTGCTGATGTAGCTTCCAACAATAATGTTAACTGGAAGAACAGTCAGCCCCAAACACGCAAGGAAAATTGCCACAGTGCTAGTAGACCAACCAAAGTAGTATGTGGTAACAACACTAGATTCTGAGAGCAAAATCTCCATGGCATACTTGAGCATGAAGTATATCAACAATTGGACCTGTGAAAATTATTAAAAAAAAATGGTTAGATTCCAAGGAGAAGGTTTTAGTACAATATACAGAAATGACGTATTTGCATTTCTTGATACATTTATAAAAAAATTTAAATACCAAAATGTTTGCAAATAATCTCAAATTGCACACCAATTAATAATAATAACATCTAAGACATACATCTAATCAAATAGTTAAGGTTTCATATCCCCATGTGAAAATCAGAATCAATCATGTGATACCTTCACTGAGGGTGTGAGTAGTCTATATGCTGATCTAATGGATGTGGCTGGTCGGTGAGATTCTTCGGAAGCTTCACTTCCATCAAATTCTTGGTCACCATCTTTATCATCTTGCTTGTCTTCCGAACTAAGGAGCAATGGTTGTTTAAGACCCTTCTCAAGAGCATCGTTTTGTACTGTTTCTGTCATTTACATGAATCAATAACCAAGCACTTTCAACACTGATGTAATAACTTTATTAGCAAGTATAGCTATTTCAGATATCAATTAACTGCTCCCTCCTGGATAAGTGAGAACTTCATAGAAAGACTAGGGTATAAAGGGGAAAGAACAGATAAAACTCTCATGTATCAAAATTTAGATACAATGACGCATAGAATGGCATTTAAAAAACTCTAACCAGTGATAGAAGTCAATATACCAGAATTAGATTCCTGGGGTACTGTGTTATCCATAGTTTCATGAGAAGGTTCTCTGAATGATATCCACAGCCATATCAAGTATATGAGCCATGCAACAGCCATAACCCAACCAGGTAAAGTATCTTGATTGAATGTAAGCTTGTGTATCTTAAAATTGGTTTGCAGTAAGCCAGCAAGAGCAGGACCACAGGCCATCCCAAGAGCACTGGCACTGACAAAACCTGCTGATGCCTGCATCCGTATTCTAATTGGAACGCAATCACTAATATAACGCCGGTTAACTGCTCTAGCAGAGCCCAGTCTGAAATTCAGAAATTAAATACATGTCAATTCATATAACAGGATACCATCAAAAGAATTTGTTACTTTACTCCTAAGATTGACTTAGTATGTCAAAGCTAACATCAAGATCAAATGGCATTCCAACACTTGCTGTCCACACACAACAAAAGGAGTAATGTCAGATATCAAAATTAGGATCCTTTTCCCAATTGAAATGACAAATCATTACTAGCCCATTTGCAGCAATGGTGGTAGCCTCACTTGCCGGGAGCTTGTTATATTTGACACGAGTTGGGAAAATTCCAAATCGAGATGTCTAGGATTTTTCCAACAAACAAGATGGTATGTGGAATAAGTTTCAGCTCGTGGAGGGAAAATATGTGGAAAGAGAAGGAGAAGAGAATCAGAGAGTACACATCACAATGAGGAAGAAAAAAAAGATAAGTCTACAGTAAGGAATAACAATAATGTAGATTCTGTTCAAATGGTCATGGTACAACAAGACTTCTCCTAAACTCCTAGTTAAATTTTGTACCTTTTTTCCTTAGAAAATGTGTTTCAGTGTTCGTGTTGTAAACAGTATTTAGGCTAAGAATCAGATTAAGAGACGAAAAAATATTGCTTACCCACAGAAAAGACGACCAATCAAAAGAAGCCACAGTGAGTGAACATCATAAGCCAAAGCATACATGATGTTTCCCACAAATAGGACAATACTACTGAATACGAGAGGTCTGAAGTATGATCTATTTGACCATGCACTGAAATACACTGAAGAAAACACCTGTGCAACGGCCATAGATCCAATCACAACACCACAAACTGTTGCAGCTGCTCCAAGGCTCATGGAGTAATCATCTGCTGTAGGAACAATGATATATGTATTGACCATATAAAGAAAGGTATTTGCCAGGTTCAAGAGTAGTGACATAAAATGGTATCTCTGATCATCAACAGGTTCCTCAGAAGAAGTGGGCAGCTCTTCATGCATAATAAGGGCATGTTGTCCCAAAAAGTTAAGGAAGTTTGTTGAATGGGTTAATCTGTCGACAGCTGCTTTTATTGATTGAACAACAGGATCCTGCAATTGAATTATGGTCATTAATTATTATTATATTAGCCAATACTTTGTGTGTTATACAACATGAAAATCAAAAATAGGATGCAGAAAAAAAAATCTTAAGCAAAAGAAACCTGCAAATGAAGGACAGGCTGGTCATATATTGACAAGTAGCTTCCTTGACGGTCCTGAAGTTCATGAAGATTGCGAGATATAGCGCCCACAACTGCCCCTAATCCCTGCAAGTTCCATTATTAATTTATAAATGATTTTACCATTGTATAGTAACCATGGATTAGCAAATCTCATGCAGTCATGCTGATAGAAAGTCAGTGATAGTAACTAATACTGTGACCTAAAACTTTAAGACAGACCCTAGAGTTTATGCAAAATGACAAGACAAGTAACAGGGAGAGAAAAGAAAAAAACAAAAGGCACATCTTAGACACTTTACCACATGTTTAAACACTTGCTGCAGCTGGGAATAAGGATGGTTAGCTCGAGTTTTGACGTAATAATCAGTGAATCTGTAGCCAAAGCGTTTATCAAACTTCTTCAGTATCTTACGCAGGCCAATAGCATTCACCTCAACAAAAAAGAGAAGCTTTAAAAGATCCTGCCCTACTGCTCTATAAGCTTCCCGTAGTACAGATATTCGAGATATCTCAGGTTGCTGCTGAAGAGCATCCTGCTTTTCTCCAAGTTCAGATAACGTCCTTGCAAATAGTCCTTGTTGTTCCAATAGAAAAAGGACAATCTTCTGGATCTGAAATGGATAAATGAGAGGATCAATAAAAAGGATGAAATACCCTTCCTGTCACCACATGCGTAAATGAACAGCAGTGATCATAAACTGACCTGATTATCAAGCATCCGCGAAAAATCCTTGAGGACATGTTGAAGGTCCAGGCTACCCACTTCAATTTGTTGAGCATATTGTTTTACTCTCTTCTTCATCAGTTTATAGTTAATGTAATATCTGAAAAGGGGTAAAAAAAGAAGTTAGGAGCATTCTTGCCTACAGAAATTTAAATAATTGCAAAATACAATCCCTCTGTCTCATTCTCCACATAGTTGTTTTCTCATATCATATTTAACTCTATATAAATATGTATGTATTTATTAACACCCGTACATACCTAAATCCATGGGCTATATATACTCATTTAAGAACGAATGTACATTACATGGAGATAATAATATTACAGTAATATTTACTAGTAATTCCAAAGGCCTATGGAAGCTACAAGAATGCATTTTGAACATAGGTCAAATAAAAAAGGAAGAAACGTATAGAGTGAAGTGAACAATAAACACATACCCTTTCCATTCTTCAATTTGTCTTTCCTTTAACTTTTTTCCAAATGCAACCATCTTTCACTGCATACATGAAAATTGAAGCGCTCAATAAAATAAAGCAAACAAAAATAGGAAGTAGAAGAATGAAAGCCACAGCAACAGGTGTCTAAGAAAGAATTCATGATGGCCGCATGTATAGTAGACATAATGGCCAAATCAGATGAGTCCAAAGACTCCAAAACATGTAAGTAGATATGTTACTTGACTTTTCATATTTCGTGAAGTATCCGTATCTAAGCGATATTATATGAACATAGGTGTGAGTATTTAGACATTTTAATTTGATGTAAATTTATTTTTAAAAAAAGTTAGAAAAATTGTCGTTCCGATATCCAAAAATGTATTAAAAGAGTTCAAGTAACATAGTTATACCCGAAAGTGTATTAAAAGAGTTCAGGTATCATAGTTAAATAGATAGTTCGTGCATATACCAAAATAGAAATTATTCGCAATAATTCAGCAAGCTTTCTTCTGGAAATCTGAATAAAACAGCTAAACATAGCAGCTTAAAAGATTTCAAACGGTATTCTGTTCGGTTGCATCGAAAACTCTATACGAGAAATCAAGAACTGATTTCAAAAAGCGCAATATCTAAAAGAGAATGCACCAAAAGAAGGAACCACACCAGCCTCCAAATCAAATTGTCTCACGTTGCTTAGAATTCAAATCAACCAAACAAAGCATGAATGCAAAAATACATTAAACGCACTTGTATTGATTAATTGCAATACAAAACAAGCAAGTAAAAATATACGAAATATATATACATAATATATCTATATAAAACATATGAAAATACAAAAGAGATTTTTGAATTACCGTAAGTAATTGAGGACCGCGCTACCAGAAAGAATTAGATGAGCATTAACAAACAAACAAACACCTACAAACTCGAAAAGAGAGAGGGAAGAAGTTGTGAAGATTATGAAACCAAAACGCAAAAGAAAGAAGCGATTTACAGGAACAATGAAAATCATGCAACAAGAGGGAAAAGAAAGAATGAAGGAAAGACATGAAAACAACTGAAGAGGTGGAAGCAAAAACAAAGAGACATACCTTCTAACTTTTTGAGAATTGAATGAATGAATAGAGAGGAGACTCGTACTCAGAGAAAGCGGATCTCTCACTATTAAAACTTGTGGGACACAATTGGGATTTTGATACAACAATTTGGTATTTTAGGAAACAAGGATGGCTGTCCTTTCAGGTTGGTGGGCCTTATGAGCATTGAGCAGTGCTTTTGCGTTTTATTAAGATGCAATCATGTGAAGATCTGTTTCACTTATTATTTTAGTTAGAATATTTATATTTCAGTTTTTTTATTTTATAATTTAAACCATTAATTTTAAAAAATAACAATTTAGTTTCATTAATTTTAAAAAAATAACAATTCAGTTGGCTAATTTTAAAAAGTTATAGTTTAACCCATATATTTAAATTTTAGATTAAAAAAAAACTTAAAAAATATATTTACTTAAACATTTTTTTAAAATAATTTTTTTAGAAAGTAGAACAGAAAATTTATCATTAGATCTATGCTATTATTTTTTTAAAATTAATTAACTAAATTATTATATCTAAGTAATAATTACAAAAAAAAAATAAGAAACCAATACAATCAGCCCCACTTATAAATAATATGTTAAAATTTAACTGATTTTTATATAAAAAAAAGTCATGTATTTTTTTATTTATCAATATCAAATAATTAAAAAAATCAATCATACATCAAATTTACAAACCTTAAAAACTTACAGCCGCTCCCACCCTCACCCATCCTTCGGTCACTCCCCTCCGTTCATCTTTGCCGCCGCTCACCCCTTGGCGTTCCTCTTTCCTCCACCAGCCATCCACATACAACTCTTTCTTCAGCCACAACTTTCCATTTCGTCACTCAATCATTGCTTTTTGGGTCGTTTTTGTATTTTTGTTCGCCGACAACCCCTACCATTTGGGTCTTTTTCTGCCACCATTTTTTTCGTTGTTTTCTTCAATACTCAAACCACTATCAGTCTATCAATCTCAAAGAGACTTTCTCTTTAGTGCTACCATTCTCCCTAAAGTAATATAGTGATATTTGTTAATTTTGATCCTTTTGTTTTTGTTTCTTTGACAAGCTCAGCCGAACATGGAGGACGATTCTGTCTCGATTATAATTTATCTTTGAAAGATCGTAGCACCCTCTTTTTTCTTGTATGTCTTTTTGTTAGAAGAAAAAAAATTATCTATTAAATTATATTATGTAAATAAAAAAATATTTTCTTGGACAGTCTGAGCATATAAGAGTTATACTTTTCCTTAAATCAATAATAAAAATACTCTATTTTTATTAAAATATTAATTAATAATAAATATCAGTGAACTTTTATATATATATATATATATAAAATATCTATATTTACATTAATTGTGATATTGTTTTCCATCTGTAACTCATCTAAAAGGATATATTAATCAACTGAGTTACGTACTTTTATTTTACTATGTATTAAAGGTGAACCACTATAATTTGAAAGAGGTTATCCGGAAGTTTATATATATATATAGTTATGTCTAGATTCTAATTTAAAATATTATCACGTTAAAAATAGTAAATCTAATTATATATCTAATTAATTAGTTATTATATATATATATATATATATATATATAACAATCACCCAACCAGTACACGCTATCTCTTTAGATTCTAATAATACCCCAATATGAAAAATCACTTATTTGAATGCATTTTTTAAACGGAGTTGGATCATATATATATATAACCTACATTGATTCAATTTCACTTTGAAGATCTAATTTATGTGAACTCATCCAAGGATAATTGTACCATAATTATGATAATAATTAGTAAAAATGAGATTACAACCCAAGAGTTAATCTATTAAAAAGAATAATCAATTCCAATTATATACCCAATCTGTTATTCATATTTTTTCAATACGAGATTTATTCGCACATCATTTAAAAATCATCTTCAAATGATAAACATATTATCCAATTATACTTCAGGTAAGTATTCATATTTCATCAAGTTCACAATGGTGGAAAGAAATTGTCAAAAAAATCATAATAATTTAATAAATCTTGAAAATTCAAATGAATCTAAAATAAAGTTCACGATTGTGGAAAGAAATTGTCAAAAAAACCATAACAATTTAATAAATCTTAAAAATTCAAATGAATCTAAAATAATATCAAGTAATTTTCATTACGATCTAATAATAAGTATACCATTCGTTTGAATTTGGATCACATATGTTACCTATATGGATCTACTTTTACTTTAGATATCTATCTTAGTTATACTCACTCAATACAAATTAAATATTAAATCTAATATCAATTTGTGGAAACTCAATATAATAACGTATCTTCTATGAATATTTTGTAGTTATAACCCAAAATATTAGTATTTTGGGTTGGAATCTCATTTTGATCCGATGGGTAGAAAAAAATGCTATTTTTAGATGTCACCAAACATGTCTTATTCCGTAGCTATATGTTTATGCACATGGCTAAAGTGTGCTTAGACTTTTTTTTTCTATCTAATAATAAAATGTTTGATTGTGCGTAGACTAGCATTTGTTTGTTTATGTATTATAAATACTTTCAGATTATTAACTTATTTTAAGTTTCATATAATTTAATTCACTAAAATTGATCGTTTGAAGATTAAATTCAATTGAAAATAGTTAAAAAGATTTTATTTCATGAATATGACTCTTTTTTCTAGTTGTTCTTGTTGTTTTGCAAAAAACAGTACATTTGATACTAATGTACGTGGCTGCTATTTAGCCTAGAGGAAAAATGAACACAGAATGTCGCCATTTATGAATCACTTCATTTATAAAAAATTAAAATGTTGTCATTTAAGAGCTTACATGACCGGCACTATTAATTAAATAATATAAAACCATGAGGTAATTTCTCTTTCCTCTCTTAACTAAACAATATAAATAATGCTTTTAACTAAATGTCACTTTTTAATAGGTTGTTGATTTTAATTAAATAACTCCACGATCACTTTATCATCTAGATAATTTTTCTTAAAATAAATAATTAATACATATAACGATTATATATATATATAACACTAATCAAAATATAAGCGTTTCATTGAGCATAATTTTGAGTTTTTGACTAATTATATAAATGATAAATGATGAGTTGAAACATTGATCTCCTTGCCTAACTAATCAAATAGCAGTTTTATAAGGAAATAACCAAACCGTACTTATAAATTTGTTTGAAAAAGAAAAATTATATCAAGTTTAATTTAAAATAAAATCTAATATAGTATTTTATATTATTTAGAAGAATAAACAAATCCAACATTAATAAAATACCAATGAAAACATGAGTCAACTATATTTCATGTGTTAACTTTTTAAGATGTGAACTCATTATCTTGTATAAACTTATGAGAACTATTATGCCTTTCAAATTGTATTAGAGCTTATAGTTATTGTCTAAGATCAATTTGTGAAATGTGTGTTTAGTTGGACTTGAAATAAAATTCTCTCCGAACTTCGTTATAGTGTGAACTTATTCTAGAATTTGAATTTGGAGGACCTTGAAACTTTGGCTAAATAAAGTAAGTTGAAGTTTAAATTCAAAGAATGACATTGAACTTGAAGGATCATGATAGGATCCTAAAACCTTGGTAAATAAGTTGGGTTAAAGTTATAGTTCAAGAGAGTGTTAATCATGGAAGAACGATTGGATAGGCGTGAGTCGTAGTTTGAACTTAGTGAAGCCAAATGGGTCTTATTTGAATGACAATCTTTCTTAGGATTTCATCCCATAATAATATTACAAACCCATAAGAAAATAACAATTTAACAAACAATTGAACAGTTTGAGTACAAAGGTTTAAATAAAAGTAAAAAATACGAATGAAAACAGGGATTAAGTGGTTTGGTCTCTATATCTAAATTACCTAATTCACTGGAAAAATATATATATATCTACTTAAAAAATCACAATACAAGAATACAAGAACTAGGTTACTGAGAAAACCATAACACAATTAGTTCTTGAATAAAAAAACAAGAAAGAGCATAGAGAAGAGAGAACAAATGAGAGCGGCGTAAAAAGAAACAATGAGAAAGGTGCCACCTAAAACAACCTAATAGGTGATATAAATACATCTATATCAAATTTCCAAACTATCCTTATATTCTTTATATACCAATCCTTTTGCAAACTCGTGAATACACCTCAAATTAGGTTGGGTAAATTTATAAAGCCCTAGAGCTGATATACATTAAAATAAAAATAATTAATAATGTATCACATTATTTAAAGAAGTTATTTATACATGCAACAATATACTTATTCAACCTACATCTCTTAGATGTTCCGTATATCAAATAGTGTCATAAAAATAACAATTCTCCACCTTAATATTATGAAAAACAAATATGTATATATATATAATGAATCCTTTTGAACCTATCTAATGCTAAACATAATAGATTCTGACCAAACTCAAACAATGTTTAAATTTGGTTATTGATAAAAGATTTGTTAGCATATTAGAAGAGGAGCCATCCTCTATGAAGATATTATCTAAATGAATGAGACCATGTGATGCAATATCCCTAATAAAATACATTTTTACATCTTCATGCTTAAATTTGGAATGAAACATGGAATGATTAGATAAATGAATCGCAAACTGATTAATAAAGATTATAGTATCAATAACATCATTAGAAACAATTCCAAGCTGTATGGTGAAAACCTCTCAACTATAGGCATTTTTTACTACTTATGTATAGGTAATGAACTCAACCTCTGTGATTGATAAAACTACAATATATTGCAAATTGGATTTTCATGATACAACATTGTCAAAGACTTTAAAAAGGTATCCAAATAATAATCTTATTTTTTCCTTATCATCTACAAAATATCCTTAACCAATAAGGAAATCAACAGAGTTATTCTTAAGTAATAAACTAACATTAACAATCCCTTTAGTATATTTAAGAATCCATTTGATTACCTACCAGTAAGTCATATCTCACTGTTATATCAGGTCTAGTATAGACCATAGCATACATCAACAACATTAGAGTAAGGGACCTTTTTCATATATTCTTTTTCATTTTCAATTTCATGCATTTAGTGTTAGACTGCTTGATATGAGAACCTAAAGGTACACTAACTACTTTAGTGTCAAACTAAATATAATTGTTGTGAAATAAATAATTTATTAACAGTTTAAAAAATATTTATATAAAGAATTCTTGTACAAGGTCTTAAGTCTTTCATTTCAAACTCATTATTAAACTTAAGTTTTAATCTGTCAACTTCAGTTTTACTCTTTTAAGCAATAATCACATCATAAACATATTATAGTAAATAAATTGGACTTGAAGCACTATTTAATTTAAAGTAAACAAAATTATCACAGTAACATTTTTCAAAACCAATTTTTGTTATAAAAGAGTCAAATCTTTCATATCATTGTTTGGGAGCCTGTTTGAGATCATACAAAGATTTGTTTAATAAACACACAAGATTTACATTTCCCTTTTTTAATAAAACCTTTAGGTTGTTTCATATATATTTTCTCATCTAAATCATCATACAAGAATACAGATTTAACATCTATTTGTTTAAGTAACAAATCAAATTGAGCTATAATAGATAACATAATTCTTATAGAGATAAATTTAACAACAAGTGAGAAAATTTCATTAAAATCAATGCCTTTCTTTTGAAAAAATCTTTGTACAACTAATCTTGTTTTATATCTTGTAGATTCAACACCTTTAATACCCTTATTCTTTTTAAACAACCATCTAGATCCTAACAACTTAAGATCTTTAGTTCTTTAAACTAAAGTCCAAGTCTTATTCTTATAAAGTGAATTTAATTTCGTATGCATAATATCAATCTATTTAGAAGAATTAGGAGAAAAAAATAGCATAAACAAAACATTTAGGTTCATAATCATCTATTTCAGAAGCAATTGATAATGCATAAAAAATTAAATCAACTTGATTGAAAATATAAGAAGAGGGAAGAGATTAAAGGTACCTTTTGGGTAGAGATATGTTCCTCCTCGTCTTATCTCTAACCAATTGGTAATAAAAAAATTTAGAGGAATTTCCATGACAAGTTATCCTTAATAATTCTACCATAATCACTAAAATCTATATTATCTTATCAATATTTAAATTAGTGGACTTAGGAGGTCCCTCTACCTTATCCCAATATCAAGGATACGAGGAGAAGTGGTTACACCAACCACCTTCCCCTTAATTTCAATACCTACAAAAGAATTTGAATAAGTCACATTATGCACATATTTGTAAAACACTATTTCAGTAAAGACTATTTTTATTTATAATATTTTTCTTCAAAGATGGACACCAGAATTTATATCATTTAACACCTAAGGGATAACCAATGAAAAAACACCTAATTAACCTATCTTGAAACTTTCCTAGGCTAAGGTGACGGTAAGCCACACAATCGTAAGTCCAAAAGGCACTATAATCAACAAGAACACTAGGCCAAGTATCTTAAAGTGTCTTAAAATTAATGGTTATGAAGGGACCTCTATTAATGAGGAAGGTTGCAATGCTAACTACTCTAGCTAAAATCTTTTAGGCAAATCAAATAAGGACAACATGCATCTAACCCTTTCAAGTAATGTTCTATTAATTCTATCAACTAGACCATTTTGTTTGAGAGTACCCACAATTGTTATATGTCTATCAATACCTTAGTTTTTGTAGTAATCGTCAAAGAGTTCATTACAAAACTCTGGACCATTATTAGTTCTAAATACTTTATCCTTTTTACTCTTTTGATTATCTATAATTGATTTCTAGTGCTTAAAGGTAGTGAAGGTTCCATCTTTAGATTTTAAAGGGGAAAATCTTGAAATTCCTAATAATGCCATCAACTAAAGAAATGAAATACTTAGTACCACTAATGGATTGAATAAAAGTAGGGTCACAAAAGTCAGAGTGAATGTAATCTAATGCATGCAAGATAGTGTGACTTCCCTTAGAAAAATTGACCCTAGTTTGTTTGCCAAAAATACAATGTTCACAAAATTGAAGATCCCTAAGAGTCTTAGTACATGACACACATTATTTGACTAGCACACTTAAAGAACACATTACCTACTCAACATATCGAGTACCAAGATTCAAGTAAAAAATAAAGAACATAAATGAACATAGAGATTAAGTAGTTCGACCCCATATATTTAAATGGCTTATTCTACTATAAAGGAAGCATATATATCCATTTAAAAAATTATTATACAAGAACATAAAAAATGGATTACTGAGAAATCCTTTAACACAACCAATTATTGAACAAAGAAAACCAGAGAGAACAAATAAGAAACACGAACATTGCAAAAAGAAACAATGAAAAAGGTGCTGCATAAAAAACCCCAACATGTGATATAAATACATTCATGCCAAATGATCAAATTACTCCTAGCATTTTTTAATACACCAATCCATTTGCTAACTAATGGTTCCACTTCAAACTAGGCTGGTTACATTGATAAGGTTCAAGAAATGATACACATTAAAACAATAAATTAATAATATATCAAATTATTTAATAAATATATTTATGTGTACATATAATAATTAACATGTTCAACCTATATCTCCTAAATGCTCTATATATTAAATAGTGGTATAAAAATAACACATTAAATATCATCTAATTCTAATTAGATATCATTCAAATTAAATTATGTTCATTTAGCTAGAGTTACTTAATATTTAAATTCGTCTAATTAAATAAAGTTTAATATAATTAATATTTTATTTTTGTTGTTATAAGTTTTAAAAATATTTTCTTTTTTAATTTTCAAAAATAAATTCACTATTAATTGAGGTATTGTCAACTTATTATTAAAAAGGTCCAATAGAGTACCCAGTTAAATTGATCATTTGTATTTCAATTAGTGATTTGATGATAAATACATGCATCTTATTTGAAATCACTAATTTTAATTTTAAAAAATATCACTTCATCTAAAAAAACATATATAGATAATTTTGTTAATAGAAGTTTATCCTAATTCAGTTTAAAATTTGCCTCAAATGAGTGATCAAATTTTACAATTATGGGGATTGTTGGCGTGTGTTAGGAATGTGGCAGACAACAATGTTTAGGGTTTTTTTTTCTTTTCTATTTCTTAGTATACAAATACATCACTCTTGTACAGGAAATATCAAAACATAAAAATATATTTTCACATGGTATTAGAGCGGTTATGGTTGGCCTAAAGAAATGAAAATGCTACACTGTTACCTATTACACTATTTTTGTTCTCCTCGACACTGGTTTGATCTGGTGTGTTGGTGTGGCTGTTGAGATACAAATCTTTCCCATTATGGTGTTTCTATGCCAACCATAAAAACCTCTACAAAGAATAGAGACCAAAGACTTCGAGTTTACAATTTGGATTCCTGTGGTCTGAATCTAAAACAAATACCAGTTTTTGTTGAACCTAGAGATTAGTTAAGCTCAAGAAAACAAACCTTTGAAGACCTCTGTTAGTTCTATGTCTTCATTTCCGTCTCTTCATCACGATCAAAGGGTCCACAATAAATGAAGCTTCTTCTGCAATGCTATTTTCTTGACGGTTTGGAGTCTTAAACTTTCAGATCTTCGATCTTCATTTCTGTGAAAACAGCTGGGTTTGGCTGATCAGTTGTTTTACTATGATTAGTGGTGGCTGATTTGGCTTACTTTTTTGTCTCTTATCATCTGGTTTACTTTGTTCGTTTCCTCAACAACATTTTTTGTGTTTTTTTTGTCTCTTTGTGTGTGGTTGTGTCACCTATTTTGGTTGGATGGTACTTGCTGCCATAGGCGTTGGAGCCATACTGATCTAGCTGCTTGTTGGAGCCGTCGTAGTTTCTCAACGCCACTTGCTCATTGGGGTCGTCACAGTCTCTCTACGTACCAGTCTAGCTGCCATCGTGGGTAGCCGTACTTTTTTTTCTAGCTTGGAGAAAGTTGGAACATAGAAGAAGAAAAGTGCCGCTCCACAGGAGGGTTGCACGAATAGAGAAAATGAATTAGGGTTACAGTTCTGAAAATTCTATATATATTTTGGCTGGTGTACGAAGGAAAAAAAAGGAAAAAAAAAAGGAAAAAAAAAAAACAGAATTGATAGATTTCATGGAAGAATCTAGAGATTTAACCACCAATTCCATATTGAACGAGTTGACTACAAAAATGACTGAAGTTCTAACTAGAGCTCAGACTACCTCACAACCTCCGCTAACTGAAACGTCGACTACTCTCATTAGTATCAAGTTGGGAGGATCCAACTATGCCTTTTGGTCCCAGGTGGTGGAGATATATATCTCTGGCAAAGACAAACTGGGATATATTAATGAGGATATTCCTCAACTTGTTGAAATCGACCCCTCATTCAGGAGATGGTGCACTGAAAATTCCATTTTCAGGGGATGGTTGATCAATTCGATAGACCTTCCTTGATTGCAATTTTTATCTGATTCCCAACTACGAAACAAGTTTGGGATTCTATTGCTACAACCTACTATGATGGAACAGACACATCTCAAATGTATGATCTCCGCTGTCAAGTTACTCGTATGAAGCAAGTGAGTGGATCCATTGGAAAATACTACAATGACCTTCGTGATTTGTGGCAAGAAATTGATTTCCGTCGTCCTAACCCAATAGAGTGTGCGACTAACATATAAAAATACAACTCTATTGTACAGGAAGATCGAGTGTATACCTTCCTCGATGGACTTGATAACAGACTAGATAAAACTCAAAATGATGTTCTTCAAATCAAACCATTCCCTACGATGGAACAAGCCTATAGATCCATCCATAGTGAAGAGGTCAGGCAGACTGTGATGATCACGGGTGCAGATATGACTCCCAGAGTAGTTATGGATTTCAAAGGGATCAAGGAACACCATAATCCGATGCCACCAAAACCAGGAACTCCTTTTTGGGTAGCAAGAAATCCACGGGAAATCCACCTTCTGTTGACATGAAATATGGTCATTGCAGAAACTCCAAACACACTTGTGAAAACTATTTCAAACTACATGGGTATCCAGAGTGGTGGAATGATCTTCAAGCACGAAAGAAACAGGAAACCACTAGAAAAGCCACTGTGGCTACCAATAATGCACCATTATCCCTTATTCCTTAGGCCGAATCTTCCCAGGATCTAAGTATTTCAAGTAAAGCATTTCAAATCTCTACTCGTAGTGATAATGAGGATTGGGTTCTCGACTCTAGAGCTATAGATCATATGAAATTTGACCAAAAAGATCTCTCTAATACAACCCAGTCGGAGCTGTGTGACCAATGCCAATGAGGTCACTTATCCAGTTACAGGGGATGGAACAGTGGCTTTATCTCCTTCATTATCATTATCTAATACATTACTTGTACCATCTCTTCAAACAAACTATTGTTTGTAAGTCAAGTCATTTCAGATCTTAACTGTGTAGTATTGATGTATTCTACCTTTTTTTCTTTTACAAGATATTCTCACCAAGAAGATCATTGGACGTGGTACTAAGAAAGAAGGGTTATACTTTGTGAATGATCTCAGTTCAGGAAGAACCAATCACATGCAACACACTGTTAGTAACAAGGAGCGATAGATTTGGTTATGTCATCGTCGATTTGGGCATCCATCATTTGGGTATTTAAGGCACTTACTACCTAGTCTATTTTCAAATGTCACACTTAGATTTCAAATGTGATACTTGTATCTTAACAAAAAGTCATAGGGCGTCTTATCCTATGAGCATGCATAAAAGTATGAGTCTGTTTGCTTTAGTAAATTCTGATGTTTGGGAACCTTCCCCGGTCACTACATCATCGTTGGTTTGTAATTTTTGTTGATGATTGTACACGAATGACATAGATTTACCTTCTCATACATAAATATGAAGTATTTTCTACGTTTCACTCGTTTCACACTATGATTCAGACATAATTTTTTGAAAAAATTAAGATCCTTAGGTCTAATAATATGGAGGAGTATGTTAATCAACAATTTAGGACATATTTTGACGACCATGGTATTCTCTATGAAACCTCGTGTTCACAAACCCCATAACAGAATGAGACTATAGAGAGGAAGAATAGGCATATTTTGGAAATTGGTCGGGCCTTACTAATCAATGCACATATGCCTAGTAGATACTAGAGTGATGCTGTTACTACATATGTGTATCTACTCAATCACATGCCCACAAAACCTTACAATTTCAGACTCCATTAAAGGTGTTATCTGATCATGTTCCCTTACCTACTATTTTGATGCTTCCATCCCGAATTTTTGGATGTGTTGTTTTTGTCCACCTCCACAAAAATCAACGCACTAAGTTGGATCCATGTGATGTTTGATGTGTATTCTTGGGGTATGGTATACAAAAAAAGGGCTACTGATGCTACGATCCGATTACTAAAAGAACCTATATTACCATGGATGTCACTTTTCTAGAATCTGAATGGTTTTTCCCATCACAGTATCCAATTACCCTATTCAGGGGGAGAGTTATGGTGAAGAACAAAATTGGCTTGATGTTGAAATGTTAGACACTAATAACAATTTGGTATACTCGGATCATGCCAACAATATAGAGGAGCCAATACCTAGACCAAAACTTGAACTTCTAAGAATGAAATCTGAAGTAGTAACTGAATCTCCAGAAGATGCAATGGTTGATACGCCCCTCCACTCTCCAGTACCCAATGATCCTTCTGCTGAGAATACTCCTGAGATAAGATATCCTATCACACCTTTACAAACTAATGCTATATATACATCTATTGTTTATGTTCTACCTTTCAGACACAATCGAGGGAAACCTCCAAATTGATACTCCCCAGAAAGAGAAGAACGACAATCCAAGTATCCAATAGCCAATTATGTATCTACTTAAGGGTTATCAGAACCTATCAGGGTGTTTGCATAAACACTCTCCTTATGTCAAATTCCAAGTAGCGTTGAATAAGCCTTATCTTATCCAAACTGGGCTCAAGCTATAAAAGAAGAATTTGAGGCATTGCAGAAGAAGAACACATGAGTGTTAAGCAAGTTGCCTCAAGGAAGGCAGATGGTAGGATGCAAGTGGATTTTCTCCATTAAGTATAAAGCAGATGGGTCACTTGATCGATACAAGGCGAGGCTAGTAGCAAAAGTGTATACACATAAACATGAGATAGATTATCAGGAAACCTTCTCACCTGTGGCTAAACTAAAAAATGTTAGAGTTTTGTTATCTCTTACAGTAAATTAAGATTGGTCATTGCACCAACTTAACGTGAAAAATGTCTTCCTTTATGATTATCTTTAAGAAGAGATTTACATGGATATCCCACCAGGATATACTGTTATAATGAGCATTGTATGGACTAAAACAATCACCTCGAGTATGGTTTGGCAGGCTAAGTTCAACAATGAGGAAATCTGGGTTTCAACAAAGCAACTTTGACCACACTCTTTTCCTAAAACATCGACGGTGGAAAATAATAGCCCTTATAGTCTATGTAGACGACATGATCATTACAAGAGATGATAAACCCAGGCTTCAAGAACGATTGTCAAATGAGTTTGAAATGAAGAACTTATGAAGGCTCAAATACTTCTTAGGAATTGAGGTGACAAGATTAAAACAAGGCATATTTCTTTCTCAAAAGAAATATACTCTAGACCTACTCGCAGAGGCATGATTACTAGATTGTAAATATGTCGATATTTCAATGGTCTAAAATCATAAACTTGGAGAATATGTGGACCAAGTACCAGCAGATAAACAAAGATATCAACGGTTAATAGGTAAACTCATATATATATATATATATATCAAAACAAAATGTAGTTACCTTGTCTAGTGCTGAAGCTGAATTTCGAGGAATGGTCAAGAGAATATGTGAACTCTTTGGTTGAAAAAACTTCTAACTGAGATTGGTATTACTCGTAACTCTGAAATGAACTTATTTTGTGATAACAAGACAGTCATTGTTATCTCCTACAATCCAGTTCAACATGATCGCACAAAGCATTTTGAAGTGGATCGAAACTTCATCAAACAAAATCTTGCAGAAAAAATTATTCAACTTTCATTTGTTAAATCAAAAGATAAATTAACTGATATACTCACAAAATCTGTGTCTATAAAAAACTTCTACAATTAACTTGATAAGTTGTATATAAGAGACATATATGCACCACATTAATGAGAATATTAGCGTGTGTTAGCCGTGTAACAAATAATAATGTTTAGTGGTAGATAATAATGTTTAAGGTTTTTTTTTTTCTGTTTCTTATTATATAAATATATAACTCTTGTATAAGAAATATCAGAATCAATAAGGCTGATGTGAATGTGATATGTATGGTGACATAAGTCGGGATCAATTTTGGACCACGCCATGGATGCAAGGCAAGTGTTCTTTTCTTTATATTTTTCTAATAGAGATTCTAAGACAGGCTTTTCTTTCTCACTGACATGGTGACAAACCGACAGCTACACATAAGTAACGTAACAACAAGACTTGCTTTCTCTGTGGAATTGTTTTTTTTTTAAAAAGACTCCGCTTTCGTAGAAAAACAAAAACAATCCACGTGTAATGTTTATTTGTTCATTTTATAAGAATATATGTAAATAAAATTATTATTTTTGAAAATAATTACAAAAAATTAAATAACTATTAAAAAGAATAAAATATGAATGATTGGTATAAATGGTCCCATTTTTAAAAAAATGAATTTTAGTTTCATAATTCTTTATTTCAAATATTGTTAGTTATGTTATTATAAAAATTTAATATATTTAGTCTTAAATTATTAAAATTAAATTCTTTAACTACATAATTATTTAAAAAAATATATTTTAATTTTGATATTAAAATATATTCCTTATATTAAAATAGGTTATTTTTCATAAATAACGAGATTATTTGTATATAATTCTAAATTGTATTATTAAAATGTATTTTTTTTATATAATATCAATATCATAGTAACTTTTTTAACACTTAAATTATATTATAAATTTTTATTATTATTTAAATCATTAATATATAAATCTCATTCCAAGATTACATTACAAAATATGAATAGTTATTTTTTTATTTTTTTGGAAAAATGAATTGTTAAATTGATGTTTTAAAAATCCGTCACGAATTGTTAGGTGGGTGTTTAGTCTTTCTTCTTGTTTTAATAATAAATATTATATTTCTATTAATAATTAATAAAAGGTATCGAATAAAAAAAAAGTAAGGCCGCTCATCAATTCATGTGTACAAAATTTTTTATTTGCGTCGGAAAATTAGAAAATCAACGGCTTCTAATTGCAGGAGTATGTGTGAGGAATCAATCATAGGCTAGTTTTGGATAAAATAGTATTTATCTCATCATTAATTGAACTATTTTAGTTTTATAATTTTAAAAAATATTTATTTTAGTTGTATTTTTAGTCCATGTTTGAAATTTTTTTAATATTAAAATATATATTTTTTTAAAATTATAATACTAAAATAATTCAATATAGTTACTAGACATCTTTTACCTCTATTTTTTTAAATTCTTCCCCATGAATAGTTAACAAATATGACATGGATAGAAGATTTACTTTTAGGTAATAAGTGTTGCCTTTCTCAACGTATTTATGAGTGATGAGATAAAACATATAATCAGACACAAAATAGCAACATGTTATAATATGAAACTATTATTTTATATTTAGATTTTAAATTTTATTTTATATTAAAAATATTTTAAATTATAATTATTATCTTTTATATTATTTAATTTTATGCTAAATGATTAAAGATAATATTTAAGAAATATTATAGGAGTAAAAATATCTTATTAATTGTTAAATTTTTAACAATTAAGTCATGTTACTTATCAATAAAAATAACGAAAACAAAGTATATTTTTAGAATATTAATAGAGAGGTTTTAATCCGTAGAAGTCTAAAAACCGAAGAGATTATAGTTTCTTAAAAAGAATTCATAAATTCATAAACTTTTATTATTTTTAATGAAAGATAAAAAGGGAATTCATATATTTTAATGAGTAAGAGCAACTTAGTGCAAAACAACGTTAAAGACAATCCCAGCTCAAAAGCAGACTGACGTTGGAGTTATTACCATGTTACATTGTCTAAGAAATACATTTTTTTTTAATTGTCTTAATTATATGAAACTAGCAGACTCGCTGCCTAGAAGCCAATCACAGCTCCTAGCTTATAATGGGTGAGGAGCTCTTTGGATCGTTTTATCTATATGAAGTGAATATTTTAATTATTTTATTTTAAAAAAAAAATATTATATTATTTTTTCACTAATGTTATATAAACAGTAAAAATAGTAATATTTTTATTAAAAAATTATATATATATCTTATTTGGTGTACATATATTTAAATTATTAAATTTTTAATTTTTAATAAAAAAAATAAAAAAATAAAATTAAGGGATATAATTTATTTATAATTATATATTTATATACTTAAAATTTTGTACCTCCTCTTGCCAAGCATTAACTTTTAATTTTATTTTTTATTATGAAACTTTTAAGCTAATAATTGGTAAATAATTCCCCTGTCAGTTATCTTCGAGAAGTTTAAAACTTACAAAGTTGCGACTTAAAAATTAGAAGTGTACTTTAGTCTTTAATGATTGAGTTAATAAAAGCTTAACAATTTTTTTTAAAAAATAAACTATCGCAAATTTATTTTATCACAAGTGGTAAATGTAGCCCTAATTAGCATTTTTACTTATAATATTTTCTTACAAATTAATAAAAAATACTCTCATTTTTCAAATAAATTTTAAATATACGAAAAATGCTTATATTTTTTAATTAAAAAATTAAACAGGAATAATGCTTTTATCATGTAATAAATAAAAATTACTTTTTTGACAAAACTTCTAAAACTTTTTTATGAATATTATTTTCATGATAGAACAACTTAGTAATGAAAAATATATAAAAATTTAGTTTTCAAAAGAACGTATGATTGATACCCCTCCCCTATATCACGTTGTGTTTAATTTAGATCTGCGTAACATGTGATTTGTACGTGTGAACTATCTTTGTGTTTTCTCTTTCGTGGGGGCCAGAAAAAATAAGTCCAAGAAAAGACAAATAATTAAAAACATGCTGACCCACTATGAATCACAATTTAAAGGGTACTACAGTAATTTTTGCTCCCCTCCTACATAAGTGTACATGCTGTCCATTCACATTTTTTAAGTTAAAATACTGATTCTTTGGAAACTAGATGATTAAGCTTAATTTTGAAACTACATGTAAAAGTGACAGAGTAAAAACTCTTAAAGTACATGCCCATGTTTCTTTGCCATTGATCGAGCTACGTTAACCTCATCAGCCTGTTGCTCACGTCGTCAACGTCACCATCCCAACAGTCTGACACGTCAGTTATCCTTTAGTGTTGTACCCGTACGAAGAGCCACTCTCAATCCTTGTGTACCCTCCGGTAATTTAGGACCAATTTTACTGATTTACTTGTATATAATATATCGAAACATCATCTCATTCAAAAATCTTTCATTTAATAATGATAAAATTATAGTTAAATAATTTTTATTTAAATATTATTATTATTATTAATTTTTTTATATAATTTAATATTAAATTTTATTGTATTTGTTAATAGTTTGTATTTTATCACAAACCAACTATTAATAGGGATATATAAATTTCAAAAAACAAAACATCAATTTCATAGTCTAAATCTATTAATAGGGATTTAGACTACAATCCAATGCCTATTACCAATATCTACAAGAGTCGAACTCCATATACTAATTTAACATCGTTTTCTTTTGGGTCAAAATGTAAAGCAATGATCAACTTTCACATGTCATCATTTAGCTTTTGATTTATGGGCCTATGGGTACTGCAAGCATATTATAGGAGAAGACCCACTAGAAACTCCTTGCGTTTTAAAAAGCAATATTCCAATGCCATCATAATTCAGTTTGAAATTTATTAATAGATTTGGCATTACATTGTCACGTAAGATTCTTACAAGTAGTGCTTATGATACGAAAAATGACTTCTATCTTAATTACAATACTCTGTTAAAATCTTATAAAATATTTTTTTATTATATTAACCTCACTTCACATTTTAAATATAAATTAAATATAAATTAAACGTAAAAACATATCATTAATATTATTAATAAAAAATTATAATTATCATCAACTTTATCGGTATGATACATATTAGGAATGATACATGATAATTTATAATATCATAAATTAAAATTTATATCATATTTAAGTTTACTATTGATATTCATGATAAAAAATTTAAAAAGTGTTAAGTTTAACTTATAAATTTAAAAGAAAAGATTTAATAAAAGAAGAAAATAATCTATTTTTAATAAACTATATAACAAGATATTTATTAACAAATAGTCATAATAGTTCAATATGTAAAAAAATAGATAACCTTTCAAGATCTTGGACATATAATAAAATCAAAAATACTAACGGATTTTAAAATACCAGAAGAATAACGTTTAGATATTAAGGGAAAACCCTTGATAACTTAAAGAAAAATTGATTTAGTTAAAAACAATAATATATCAAGATTTATTTTTATAGATTACGAAGGAGAAACTTATAACAAACCTAAAGTTAAAAAATTAAAATAAGAAGTTCAAATAATGAAAGCATTAGTTGATAATATCATATTAAGAAGATAATAATGTTTAGAGATAAATTAAAAAATATACACTTAGAAATAGATGAGAGCCTAGTAGACATAACAAAAAATCAAACAACATTAATGAAGGTTTTGGGACTTCTAATTGAGGAAATAGACTTAGTCGAAAAATAAAACACGAAGTATCTATAAGGTATAATTGAAACACAAAAAGAATTATTATAAGAAATAAAATAATATAGTTATAATCAATTACAACAATATATACATATAGAATTTAAAGAACTAATTAATGATATTATAAATCATAAATACGATCCCTTAGAAGGATTAAAAATAGAAACACTTAGAATATCAGACACTCTGATACCCAAAAAATCAAAAGAAAAATATATAATTCCAATTTAATGGAATATATAAAAGAATTAGAAGAACAACTCATTATTCTTAAAAATAGGGATATAGAAAAATTAATTAGTTTGTTAATAGTTTAATACTAACTAACGAAAAACTAGATAAACATTATGATGAAAAACTTTATACAAATAAAGAGAACGATGATATGACAATAATCAGTGAGATTAATTCTGAACAATAAATCATGACCCTAAAATATCATATAAAACCAATTTCATTACTGATTTTTTAACAAGAAGAGACATCTTACCCACGTAGGAAAGAAAGAAATAGACAAAGGTCATGGGAATCTAATACTTATAATAGAAGAAAACAACCACCTAAAACGGAAAAACATGGTTATATTGGAAAACTAGAGGTAATATCTCATCATAATTCAAACTCCATAAAAATTATAGGTTTGATCCTTTAGATTTAGATTGTATAAGAGATAGAAAAAAATTCTTAGATAAATGGACTAATGATATAAGTGTACTCATACAAATCTCTCAAATTATACAAATAAACCGTTCAATTTGTAGGGTATTTAGTAGCTCAAAAAATGACAAAATGTTAAAGTTTGATTTTTAAATTTAATAGACCAATAATATTTATTAAAGTAATGGAATGTTCTCACAGGAAAAGAATATTTAGATATAATAATAAATAAAATATACAAATAATTTATTGGATAACATAAATAAAGAATTATTAATGAATCCAAAGAAAATGAAATCAATGAAGTCAAATGACATTTAACAAATATGAAAATTTATAACATGTGTTATATAGATTCTTTTATTTGTGAATATGAAATATATTACCATAAATTATTGTCCTCTATATAAACAACTTATAAAGCAATATTTTTTCAAAAATTATATGGAACAGACATAAGACCTTAATAGAAAGTTGGAATAAAAAAAATAGAAAAATCATACTAGACATCCTAGGAGTAAGAATAACAAGTTTTAAAAGTTGGATAATTATTGAATGTAAAGAAATAAATGAATATAAACAAATAAGAAAAAAATGATAAAATCTGTTGTGATATAAGAGATTTTAAAATACCATAAAAATATATATGTAATATAAAACCTTAAAAGAAGATTTAAAATATATAAATTTAGGAAACAAGATTTTAAAACTCTACAAAGAGAATTATAAAAAATACAATAATTTAAAATATATAAATTCAAGAAACAATATTTTTAAAAATATAAAAGAAAATCTAATAAGGAACCTATAAAAAATATTTTTGAAAGAAAATATTTAAACCTCATAAAAACAAGAATTTTTGTTTTTTAAGAAAAGGAAATGCAGATGTTGGATATGTAACGAAGAATGATATTACGCCAATGAATGACTAGTAGGCTTCAACATTCAAAAGAATTTTAAATTTTTTTCATAGAAAGTAAAAATCTTAAAAAAAGTTTTTAAGATGAAATTAGAACCATTTGAGTAATCATGTATAGATGATACTTATAATATTTATCTATTAGAGAAAAATGATAATCAAATAAATGTCTTAAAATATGGATATTCTTGTTCAAAAGATGAATGATTTGTATAGTATTACTAATCTAAATAGTACTTATATTAAAGTAAAACTCAAATATAAAGGCTATACCAACTATCATTTATATATATATATATATGAGCAAGTAAATATGTATTCTTAGAAGAACACTAGAAGTAGGCCTCAAAAGATTTAATTATAAAAATTGTTAAAAATATTATAATAAATTATAATAAGGTTTTAAAATATATAGATATAATATTATGAGGAGAAACATTTCATATTTCTACCATATATATAAACTAGAAATAAGAATTGATTTATTAATATGAAATAATTTTCTAAACTCATATTAACATTTTATAATATATTTAGATAAAATAATAGAAACAAATGTTTCACAAGAATATTGAAAAATAATTTTGAAAGCAAAAGTAGATAAATACATTTGTAGATATACATCATGATCATTTCATGGTCAATAATTAAATTATCACAATAATGAAAAAAATATCTAACTGTTCAAATGACTATTAAGAAATTTCAATATATGTCATAAGTTTCTCATTTATTATTTGAAATGATAATAAGAATTTTTGTTATTTCTTAAAAACTAATATTACAAATAATTATAAACAAAGAAAATTAGTGAGATGAAAATATTAGTTCAACTATTACAATTTTGATTTCGAACATCTCCCACAAATTAAAATAGTTTAGCACATTCTCTTACTAGAGTGAGTTGACATTTTCTTTTTTGGATTTTTTTAAAGATTATTTTTACACTCAGAAAAAATAATTGTTACTTTTTTATTCAGAAAATTACCGTTATTTTTCTTTACTTAGAAAAATATTCATTACTTTGTCACTCATAAATTACCGTTATTATTTTAAATGTTACACATTTTCTAAAACCTATAAATAGAGGATCTCAACTCTCAATTTAAATACATCAATCATAAATATCTTTTACTAGAAAAAACTCTTAGAAAGAAAAGAAGAAGATATTAAATTGTTTTAAGTTTTTCAAGCAACGTAAGCTTTAAAGGTGTAGTGAAGTTTTGAGATAAAAAATAAAGATTATAGGTTGTTTTATCGTGCTGACGACAGGGTTGTGTTTGTTTATACAAGTTTTAGGAGAGTCACGAAACGTCTTAAAGAGAACGACATACTATGTGACTCAATCCAGACAATTCATTTCAAGTTATCAGTAATATGTTTATACATTATTTTCACATAATTGTTACAACAATATCACTACTTATAATTAAGATTGAATGGTAATTATGTAAATTGGATCTCAAGTCATATGTTTTTGGGTCCTAAGACCTTCCAACATTATTTAGCCGATTCGTTATTTCTCTGATGTTTGGTTTTAACTCATGTTAAGGTAATATATATAAACCTTACTTGTTACTCCATTTGCTGAGTAAGATAGAGAAAAGGCCATCGCTTAGATATTTCTTAAATTTTGAATCCTTCTTTTCAACACCCATTCGACTTCTTCCTTAAGCGGTGTATACCAAAGGTAATAATCAATAAAGTTTTCTTTCATTTACTCCTCTGATTTTCGTTTTTAATCAACAACTATTGTCTTATTGTTGTTGCTCTTATTACCGGTTGTGGGGAAATATTAAGGGTACAATTTTTGAGATTTGATTTGTGAGTCGGTTTTAACATTGATGTTTATATTTTGGTGATGAATTTTTATAGATGTTTCGTTTTCGTCGCATTAAACTTTTTATATTAGAAAATTAAACTATTTAATTTTTTGTTATTTATTTTTTTATCATTATACATTATTATTAATTTATATAATCAAATTACACTCTAATTTTCCTTTCATTAGTTAATTTATAATACATGACATATATCTTAAATACATAAATCCATTAAAAATATATAATTAATCATCAAAAATATTAATTAGATTTAGATGTATAACACAAAATTGTTAAAATTATGATTTAGTTTATAAATTTGTAAGTAGGTTTTTAAAGTTTTAAATTAGGATGATTTATTCTTTAAAGTTTTAAATTTTTACACATAATATATATATATATATATATATATATAACTTTAATATTAAATTATATGGATTACAAATTGAATTGCATGTATATATCTATTTTAATACTTAATATATATCATATATGTAAAAAAATTAATATTAAATTATATGAATTCAAAATTGATACTTAAAATAGGATATAGGATATATATGTAAAATTTTAATATTAAATTATATAAATTAAAAATTGACGTAGATAATTAATTAATAAGTTAACAGAGTACCTGAACTGAAGTCGATTATATACGTATTCCTAAGGCCAGTAAAATTAAATGTCAATAATCATACAAATCGGAAGGAAAGCAACCTCACAAATGCCATTGACGAGGTAACCAAAGAAGAATCCAGAAGTGCAAATAAGAAATTGTTGCCATTTAGATCGTTCTTCAGAGTGATAAAGTTCACCCAAAAACTGCTTTCAAAATCAGCACTTTACGCCCTTCAAAAATGAAATCTTTTCCAAAAAGCTCTGCTTATTACGTTTAAAAGGAAAAGGAAAGTATCAGATTCAGAGATTATTCTATAAAAATAATAATATACCGTCCCTCTTTCAAAACAGTGAGGGACAAAGAAACAGAGCTTCTTCAAAATAATATTTTTTTGGGAATTAACAACAGTTAGCTCTGTTTCTTGAAAGAATCTTACGTAAAACCGGTGTAGCATGCGTATTAGAATGGGGTGATATTGATTCTTTATTTTTATTGTAAAAGAAAAAAAAATATGGGTAAGCATATGTAAGGATATTTTTGACCCATTATTTTATTTTATATTAAATTTTATATAAAAATTATATTAAATTATTATTCTTTTTAAACCCACGAAAACAAATATTATACTAAAAAATATTTTTTTTTATAAAATAAAATATTTTTTTTATTTTTCTTCACTAAATAAAATATTATATTTCAAAATTAAAAATCCATATAAATAAATATTATTCAAAGATTTTAATTTCATATATGATCTAAACTTAAGTGAATTTATTTAAATTAAATAAATAAAAATTATATAAAAAATATCTCAAAAACAAATAAGTATATTTCTAATCCATTAATTCACTTTACATCAAATTTTATTTTATTTTATATAAAAATTATATCAAATTTTTATTTTTTTTACCCACAACATCAAATATTATACTAAAAAGTATATCTTTTATAAAATAGAATATTTTTTTTATTTTTTTTACTAATTATTATATTCAATCAATTAAACAATTATATATTATTATTATTAATTAATTAAAAATTATATTATTAAAAAATTTAATAATTCACTAAATAAAATATTATATTTTTTATATGAATTAAAACTTATATTTAATTAAAAAAATTAATAATACATATAAATAGATATTATTTAAATATTTGAATTTCATATACGATACAAACGTAAATAAATTTATTTAAATTAAAAAAATAAAAATTATGTAAAAATTATCTCAAGAAAAAAAATATAAATATGAACAAAGGAAGAATCTCAAAGTGAAGATCTAGTATCTCAAAATAATCCATATATTTTTTTGTCAATATTTTAATAAATTTGAAAATAGTTTATCCTATCAATGAATCATGGTTTTAATTTATATTAAATTTTTAACTCTATTTGATATTAACATTTATTTTAGTTATTTTGTATTATATAATTAATTTTAATTGATTATATGTAATAAAAAATTTAATAATATTTTTAAAATTTTACTAAATTACTGTTTTAATTTATATTAATTTTTGAACTCTATATTATATTGTAGTGTTTTTTCAATCATTTTATATCATATATTTAATTTTAATTTTTATATATAATAAAAATATAACAATATTTTTAAATTATTTTAAAAAATAACGCAATAGGAATAGTATTTTCAACAACGAACAGTATTTGGTATAGAGTTTGGAGTTACTCTCTATCAAATTTTACACCAAATATACAAATTTGAAGTGAGGCCGGAGATGTTCTAAGATTTCTTTGTTTAAGAGTTTGTTTAATGATTGAAGGGTATGGGAATGAGTAGAAAGGAGTCAGTAAGACTTTTAATTGAATTCTCGATGGCTCGCTCCGGTAGGTTTTTGTTCTACGGTTGGGCGTTGTTGTAGGGAGTTGTTCACAGTCCTTCGTTATCTTTGCTCGCCTTTTTCGCTTCCCCTGGTGTGGATGTGTTCTTTATTAATAGTCTGCTCTATTTTGTATAGTTTCTTTTAATTAATTTTCGTTTCAATAATTACTCCATTTTTATTGCTGGTTATATATTTGTAATTAGTATTATGTTCTGTAATTTATGGTATGATTAGAAATTTATAGGTATTGTGATTTTGTAATTTTTTTTTAAAAACAAGTTTTATTAAATAGAATTATTTTTTAACGTTCATAAATATTCACTCAAAGGTTATTAAATTTTAATTTTGTATTATAATTAATATGATCAATAATTTTTTATTAAATATAATTATATGTATTTTTATTTTTATAAGTAATATATACTTTTCTTTAATTATGTTTTAGCAAAGTGGAAGGAGTATTAACTCTTTTGGTGCTAGTCATGTTTGAACAAAGTGGAAGGAGTACAAAGGCTTTAGATTTATCGCTACTTGTTTTTGTTGACTATGACTAAAAGAGATGCTGTTAGGTTTAGAGAAAATAAAATGAGACATAGCACCAGAATAGATAGTTCATTATCTGTTCTTTTGAGGATGGACAAAAAAATATAAGTACATCATTTTATATAATATAATTTAATTGATCTCTAACAATAAATAACTCTTTGTTATTTTTACTAATTAAGTTATTTATATAGATTCACTTTTAAATATACATAAAATAAAGTATGTTTTTACTTTTTGTATAAAAAGAATTATATTCATTGCATTTTTGAATATGAAAAGAAAATATATTTTCTACGTTATACAAAAAAACATGCATTTAGTATATAAAAGTAGGTTAAAAATAAAACTTTATTTATAAATAAATTATATTATACAGTTAAATAGTAAATAATCTTAAAATCACTTTATTATTCCAATTTTTCAACTATAAATTCGATTAATAGTTGATACAACAACTGATGCATTAACACTACTCTAAACAGAATCCTCTCTTCTCATAAATATAATTAAGTTTGGAAATGTGCCATCTTTTATTTATATTTTTAGAGAATTATTTTGAGTGTAAAGATATTAGTAAAATAAAATTGATATGGTACATTTAAAATTTCAAATGCAAACTTCTATTTCTTTTAATCATATATAGGGGATTTTTAATGGAAAATATTGATCTAAATGAGAAATAAAGATTTAATTGATATTTTAAATATAATTTTTTTACTTTTATTATTATAAAGAAAAAAATTGTCATAATAAATAAGATAATGATAATTATTTTATGATAATAAGAAAAATAAAATATATGTACCAATAAATATCTGTTTATACTAAATAAATTTGATAGAATTTTGTTTCAGATTAATTGAAATAATAATAAATTATAAGATTTATATTTTTAGAATTTAAATATACAGTTCAAATAATTTTTATAAAAATTATTGATATTTTAAAGAATAAAAACATAAGTTAAAGCCTAAACATAAAATATATAATACCTTATTTGAAACTAATTTAAATTTTAATGTTGTTAAATCTATAAAAAAAAATTACAAATATATATTATTTTAAAGAATATGCTGGTAAATACAATCTCTCTTCTTGTAACAGCTTGTATATACAATCTATAATTGGGAAATGGGGGAAAAAAGCTGAAAAACTAAACACACTCTCCTATGAAAGCCTATTAGTAAAATATCTGTTGTATCAAAAAGAGAAATTCCACAAGGAGCAATCAGCTTCAGTTTGAGTTTCCACATAATCCCAGTTCATATCAGACCTTAAATAATGAGGTGGTGAAAGCAATGGACCTTGAGCCATTGAATTAAGCCACCCAGCCATATCAAATACTTCTTCTTGAATTTCAAATTCATGATCCACATAATGCACACAACTACTTTTATCTTCCATTTCCTTACTCTCTTCATCCACCAAAACCTTGTCTTCAATCCCATTCTCAAAAACCCCACCAAACTCTCTTGGCCTAAAAGCCTCAGCAGCCTCAGCAGCAACTTTTCTAATATCATTTGAATCATTAGAAATCGGCTTAGGCAATAACACCACAGAATCAGCAAAATTCAGACAAGCTGACTTCCCTTTAAAAGCCAAAGCAGCCACGTCATGTGCTCTCGCAGCCATTTCAGGTGTTGGGTATGTCCCCAACCAAATCCTTGTCTTTTTCTTGGGTTGTCTGATTTCACAAACCCATTTGTTGTTGTTCTTTCTTCTAATTCCTCTGTAAATTGGATGTCTCGTTTCATTGAAAACTCTCCTTCCAGCTTTTCTTTTTGGTTTGCTTGAAGCAAGTATCAATTCTTCATCTGAATGAGCAACTCGCTTAATGGAATTTCCTCCAGTACTTCCACTACACGCGTCAGATAAACAACACCTACTCTCTGCTTGTTTATCGATTGCACTACTTCCCAAAACAAACTGATCATACGGGTTCATTTGATTTGGTTTTTAGTTGTGAGTGTGAATGTAAGTGTGAGTGTTTTTAGTACTTGTCTGTATGTTTCGGATAGAATTGGAAGCCGAAATGATGGTTAGTGACTCGGTGGAGAGTTATTTATAGTTTGTGTCTTACGTTGACTAAGAGATCATGTGCGTTACGGGTTGCACACGGACGCGTAACTTCTGTAGTCCGGGTTCGTGATATGAGCTTGGAAAGGCTCACGGCCCACGGCCCACGGCCCACGGTATCCACATGGGAGTTCACTAAGTACTAAGCTTTCTATTTTGATTTAGTTGACCATATATATACACTCTCGTTGCAGCGAAAATAAAAGATTTAATATATTGTATATTTATATTTAATAATAATAAAATAGATTTAATTAGTAAAAAAAATAAGAAAAATAGATTTATTAATTAAAATATATATATATTTAAAATAAAAATGTATATATGTATATATATATATATTAAAATAATATTAAATTTAATTAGTTTAATTTTTATAATTTAAAATTTAATAATTTATCAAATAATAATTTTATATTTTATATTTTATTTATAGTAAAAAATTTATTTAATAGAATAAGGCATTATAAATCTTTATATTAAAATATTTGTGTTAATTAATATCTTATATTATAAAATATGTTAATTAATCTCTTATATTTTATAAAAGGTATTAAATAATGACAAATTTTATTATTTATTCAATATTTTAATATTTTATGATACAAATTTATTATTCACTTAATATATTTTTAATTTTTATGATAAAATACTATAACAAAAAGTTATATTTATCCTTTATTTATTAATAAATATTAAAAAAATATATTATTTTATTTAAAAAATTAATAAAAAAAATATTTTTATCATTCTTGGTATTTTTTATAAAAATAAATGATCAAATAACACATTTTTTAAGAGATTAAATAATTTTAATTATCTATATTTTTTATATTAATAATATAAAAATGTAATTATTAAATTTAAGGTGAAAATATAATTTAAAAAAATAAATATAGGATTCACTCCCTTGAAAACAATCACCTCAGTTGAGATTTTTGAGATAATAGGAAAAGAAAAATTCAGAGTTGAATGGAGTAGTGTCGGTTTTGTGTGTTCCCACGTGTTTTTTTAAATGTTACCAGAATTAGCACGTGCTTTTTTAAAACGTTACCAAAATTAGCACGTGCTTTTTTAAAACGTTACCAAAATTAGCGCGTGCATTTTTTTAATGTTTGTATATGAAAAATGATTTTTAATTTTTATAACGCATGCATTAATTTATGTATTATGTTGTAATTAATTTTTTTATAATGTAATTCTCTAAATTACTTAACATTTTACGTACTTATTCAACGTCAATTTAGTGAGGATGACATGTATAAAACTATTGTTTGTATATTTATTAGAGAAAGCTCACAAATGATTTTTTCTAAGATATCACGAATTTATGATCTGATCTGGTATAATAGTATAGACAACTCACATAATAAAGAGTTTTTATTTTGGCATTATTTTACCAAATTCATTTGTGACTATTAACATTTTCATCGAATCTTTTAGTTTTATTTTAGCATTAAAAAAAAAGAATATTTGGATTTGTAGATAATGAAAGTAACTATAGTGCATGGAACCTGAATATATTTTGGATGGAAAGAAATTTGTTTATTTAATTAATTTTTACAGGCTCGTGAACTTTTTATTTTTTATTTGAAACATAAATACTTCTTTTAATAAAAACTTTTTAAAATATCACTACATTATTGAATAACATTTACCTGACACACTAATTTTTATTTTAATAAAAATTAATCAATAAATAGAAAGATTTGCACCTACGTTAATATTAAACAAAATTATTTAAAAAATAGTATTTTTTATACCCATTATATACATTTTTGTTATTGAAAAAAAATTATTTATCATTTTATTTTAATAAAAACTAATCAATGAGCATGAGTCTACTCAATTAAGTGATTTTACTCCTCCATTTGTGATTTTACTCCTATTTCGTATATTTTTGCTATAAAAAATAATAAGGCATATTATTTCATGTTGAACTACATTTAAGTTGAATTATGAACTTTAAAAAATTTAACATTAAATACTATCTAATTAGATGTTGTTCAATATTATCGAGTGTTATTTTATTATTATAAGTTTTATAAGTTATTTTTTGTAATTTTCTAATAGTGTATAAATAATTTAGTTATTTAATTGATTTCATTTTTAACTTTTTCAGTAAAAAAAATATTTATGTTTGTAAAACATTTAAAATCATATGTTTATTTAAAATATATGTTTTTTTTTTCGTAATAGAGTCAAAAATAAAATTTCTTATATAAAGAAAAATTTTACTACACAGTTAAATAATTATTTTATTTGTGAAAGTTGTCTGGGTATAAAATAAGTATTCTAATTTGATAAGTAAAATAAACTTTTTTTATTAATTTGGAATAATATACTGGTTTTGAAGATACAATTTGTATCTTATTCGGGAAAAATATTAGATTAATCTAGCTAGTTCATTTTTGGCCACCAGGAGGGAAGTAATGACACGTGATAAAAGGGCAATTGATTAGAGACAACAGTGAACTTTTTTTTGTTGTTGCAATAATCCAGCCCATTCACACGTAAACAAACATACGTGGGAATTGTCATTTTGTACATTCGATTCCGTGGCCGAAAATCAGGTTGTCCTATTGTCTATGTCACGTGGGATGGTACTCTTACTAATGATATTAATATCTATTAGTTTTCGTATTTTTTAAAGATAATAGAAAGTTATTTACATTAAAAATATATCTTAAATATCTTCAAATTTTAATATGTTTTTACTTATATTTTTAATATTTGTATAAAATGTTAGAATGTCTTTAGACTTTAAAATCAATATCATTGATATTTTTAAAATTAATAGTGTTAATTTATCAAAGTGACTATAAACCATGTGTTAGTACACATTTTTTCTTATTTGTAATATACAAATAGTTTTTAATTGTATACATACAATATATTTATAATCTTTAAAAAAATAGTATCCAAACATTAACTTATTGAATTTCTCTTCTCAATTCTTACATATTTTATATTGAAATAGTCTTTTAATGTACTTAAAACATGATGATCTATTATGCTTGTGAGCTTTAATATAATCTGTATAGATATCTAATAAAAAGTTTAACCTTCTAAAATTTTTAAGACAAGTTTCATAATCCTCATTTTTAAAATAATCATTTAAAGTTAAAAGATAGTTTTTATCAAACTTTTCTAATAAAATTATATTTTTATTTTTCAGTTTTACTTTTTTCAAACCGTTTGTTTTATGTTTAATTTATGTTATCTAATTTTTCTTATCATAATATTGTGATATTCTTGTCTTCATTTTTCTATTTTATTAGTATTATCACTTGGTATAAGCAAATACCTTAAGCATTCAATATCATTAATTGCCTTAAAAGTTATAATTATTATACCTAAATTTAATGAGTCCATTATGATATTCTTTTTTGTTCATCTCCTCTTATTACACCGGTTATGTCTCAATTTTGCTTAAATCTCAACAGCCTCTTAGTAATGGTGAGTCTTCTGCATCTGTACATAAATGATGTCTAATTTTAACTTACTAAGAAAGAATAACTGAACTTCATTCTATTCATAATATAATAATTATTACAAAGTTAAGGCAAAATAAGAACCTTGAAATGATTCTTAATCGCTCGTAATTACTAGGTATATCATTACCGATTTGAGATTTCTAGATAGAGAGGATTTCTATACTATTATTGTGTCTTTTTTAAAGGCGTGTGCTCTTATTTTTCTATATGTTTCAAAATGAAAATAAGGGTTCCTTATATAACACTAGGAATCCCTATTTACAAGACAAAAATCACTATTTTATCTTTGTTTTTATAATTGGTCTACTTTTCTACTTTAAATGAAAACCATTGTTTTTTTCTTGACACATATTGTCAACTAAAATGTGTGTGCATTTGTACATAAATAGTGTCTAATTTTGACTTACTAAGAAAGAGTAACTGAACTTCATTCTATTCATAATATAATAATTATTACAAAGTTAAGGCAAAATAAGAACCTTAAAAGGATTTTTAATCGCTCGTAATTATTAGGTATATCATTACCGATTTGAGATTTCTAGATAGAGAGGATTTTTATACTATTATTGTGTCTTTTTTAAACGCATGTGCTCTTATTTTCTATGTGTTTCAAAATGAAAATAAGAGTTTATTTTATAACACAAGAAATCCCTGTTTATAAGACAAAAATTACTATTTTATCCTTGCTTTCATAATTCATCTACTTTTCTACTTTAAATGAAAACCATTGTTTTTTTCTTGGCATATACTGCCAACTAAAACGTGTGTCTACATCTTTATTTTCTTTGTTGTCTTCTCTCAACACTTCCTCTATTTATTCTTCTTTGTCATTTTCTACCGACAATGTTTTTGATGATGTTGATGGTGATACATCTTTATCTTCTCAATCTTTGATGCAGTGAATGCATTTGTGATCTTTGGTGGTTTTTCTAGCATAAAAGAACAATACCTTCCTTCTTTTTTGACCAATTTTCTGGTTACTGTTCAAATTAGTTTCATATTTAGTGATTTTTTCACCATCATCTTCTGAAATAGCCACGCTACTATGAGAAATGATGATGGCTTTACTAGTTGAATATTTTACTCTGATTTAAGTAGAGTTTTCAATCTTCTTGAGTTTATAGTAAATTTGACCAATCATTTGACCTCTTAATACACAAAGTTCTTCTGTGTTGAATTCCTTTTCGAGAAGTGTCATAGGTTTGGAAACTTATCTGTTTGTATTGGAAATCCTTATCTTAATGAAGTGGTAAGGATTGATACATCCTTCCTCATTCCAGTCCATTAGTGAATTAAAAAACTTGAGATAAATAGGCTTGTCACATGCTTTAATCTTTTTATAAAGTTCTAGATTACTCTTTTGAAATTTTTTGAGAAATAATTTAATTCACTTAAATTAATTCATGGATATATGTTTTATATTAGTCCTATATGGAAAACTTTATAAACAAATATTAAATTTACTTCCTGTAAGAAATTCATTATATGTGTTGTAAAACTTCATATCTTTAATGTGTTCTTCGGAAGATTTTTTGGCCAAATATTAGAGACTCAACCATTATGGTTTGCTGAGGTTTCTATATTGGTCTTTTTCATCTTCAATGATTGATGAATTTATAAGGATGTTTTCCTAAATAGCATTGAATTCTTTATTGTCTTTTGTGTCTCTGTGAGAGATGCTTATCTAAATAGTATTTGAGGTCTTGCTATTTTCTCTAGAGTTGTCAAACTGCTTGGTGTTGTTGGTTGTTATTGTAGTGCTGCATAATAATTTCTTACCATCTCCTCTAGAGTTATCCATTTTGGTGTTTTGTAATTGGCATAACTTTTTTCAGCTTCTATTCTGTTGGTGAAGGCTTTATGAGTAACTCTACTAAACCCTAGAATAGATTTATTGGCCACTATCAAGTTGTTATATATGCCTCGTTTTGGGCCAATATAGACCACATAATTATTTTTCTATTTTATCAGTCCAATTGAACTCTCTTGATTTAGAGATATTACTCTTTTTTGATCTATTAGGTTCTTCCTTTTCATTTTAAATTATTTTCTTAGAAGTTTTATTTTCTTTAGATTGATTTTTTGATGAAGTTTCCTCTTTTGAGTTTTTGAACTCTAAGAGCTGTTTTGAACAATTAAGTTTAGTCTGTTTATTTTTTTTTCTCTATAAGAGACTTCTCGAGGTATAATAGTTCAAGTTGTTCCTGTAGAATTTTTTTATCTCTTTTTTTAATCTTGATTTTGATATTAAGATGTTTCATTCATGTAAGTATAAAAATAGTTAGAGATGTTAATTTCTAGTAAAAGCATCTACTAAACTATTCTTATTTTCTCGAAGATGTTTAATATCAAAATTGTAATAATTGAACCATTGTTTCCATCTGCAATATTAGTTCTTAAGAAATAATCAAAATTCTTGTTATTTGTTCTAACAATAAATCTCAAACCTATAACATATATTGCAAATTTCTTAATAGTCATTTTAACACCTAGATATTCTTTTTAATTACTGTGATAATTTAACTGTAGACCTTGAAAAGATCCTTATGTATATCTACAAAGATATTCATCTTTGTCATCTACTTTTGCTTTTAGAACAGTTCCTCAATATTCTTGTGAAGTATCTAGTTCAATTATCATTTTATCATTTGACCTTAGATGATATAAAGTTGATAAAAAAAATTTATCTTTGCTTTTAGTTTATCCATATACACAATATCTTGTCCATTTTTTAGATATAGTCTTTTTTCAATTTTGCTTGTAAAAGTTTTCGCATTTCTACAAGTTTTTTGATATATGCTCATGCATATATCAAACATCCTAAATATCTTTGTAATTGATTTTTGTCTTTTAATTCATTAGGAAAACCTTGAATATTGTTTAATATATGGGGTTATAGATTATGTTTTTCATCTTCAATTTCCAACTTTAAATACTTAATTTTTTACTGAACAAATACCGTTTTCTTTTCAGAGAGTACAATGCCTTATTTCTTGTATTCTTATAAAATATTAATAATATCCAATTAGTATTTATTTAATTTATTAATGAAAACTAAAATATCATCTATATATATATAACAAATATGTTGTAATATTTTGAATATGTTATCTATATATCTTTGGAAGATACCAAGAGCTTATTTTAATCCTAATGGTAGAATAATCCATTGGAACTGTCCATTTAGGAGGAAATGTTAAAGTTTGGTTTTCAAATCTAATAGACCAATAACATTTATTAATACTAAGAAATGCTCTCACAGGAAGAGAATATTTAGATATAGTAATAAATGAAACATACAAGAAATTTATTGGAGAGGATAATGAAAGAACTATCACTGAATCTAGTAAAACTGAAATCAATTAAGCCAAATGGTATCTAACAAATATGGAATTTGTAACATGTGTTTCATAGATTCTTTTATTTGTAATTATGAAATATATTACCATAAATCACTACCATTTATGCAAATAACTTATAAGGAAATGTTTTTTTCTAAAAATTAATTGGAACATTACATAAGCCTTAACAGAAAGTTGGAATTAGAGAAATAGGAAAACTATACTAGACATCCTAGGAGGAAGAATAAGAAGCATTAAAAATTAGATAATTATTAAATACCAATAAAGAAAGGAATATAAAAAAAAAGGAAATGATAAAATCTGTTGTAATATAAGAGATTTTATAATACAAGAAAAATATGAATGTAACATAAAACATTACCAACAAAAATTAAAAAATATATAAATTCAAGAAACAATATTTTCAAAAATATAAAAAAAAATTTAATAGGAAAACCTATAAAAAAATATTTTAGAAGAAAAAGATATAAACCTCCTAAAAATAAGAATCGTTCCCCTTTAGGAAAAAGAAATACATATAAAAGAAGACAACCATTCAAAATGGAAGAAAGATTGCATTGGGGGACAAGGTAATATCCCACTAGAATTCAAACTTCATGATAATTACAAGTTTAATCTTTTAGATCTAGAATGTATAAGAGATAAGAAAAAAGCCTTAGATGAATGGGCTAGTAGTATGTATCTAATTTTTTCTTTATCCCTTGGAAAATTTTGGATAGTTTAGTCAATATAGTTTACTTGTCAATTAATGTTATTTTATACATTCATTTTACAACTGTGATATTAATGCACATTTTATTATTACTTATTCCACAATAAATTATATCTTTTCTTAAATATGTAAATGATAGATCTTTAAATCCATTTATTTCTTTAAAATTTAATTTTTTTTTTTTGAATTTCTTCAAATTTCTTTTTCCTTATTATCATTTTCTGTGACAAACATCATCATAGGTCTTTTATTTCTAATTCTATTATTTCTTGATTTTTAATTATTTCTTGATTCTCTATTATTTCTTCCATTTTTATTTATAGAATATTACTATTTACTTCCGTTAAATTTAATTTCCATTATATTTAGTGGTATTTTAATTTTTTTTAAAACCTTAGGGGCATTTTTGAAGATACCTCAAAACTTGAGTGTATTTTTTATGTTATCCCTACTTACATTAAAAATTATACCTCATTAAAAAATAGTTTATTTTTAATCTAATTTTATTAAAAAAATAAAAATATTTATAATATTTTAATTATATATATCATTTCTATCAAGTTGTTTTTTCTCCACATTTAACCTACTTATTCTAATGCATCTGGATATAAATAAGAAATTTAATATAAAAGATACAAGTCTTATTATGGTTAGCAAAAATCAGATAACTCATGCTTTATAACTTCCACTCCATCAACTCTTATTCATTCACATTTTGTTTCTTCTCTTTTTATGCCGTGTTTTTATTATTATTTCAAACTAATTTATTTTAAAACTTAATTTCAAAAATACCCATTGCACATCATATATAATTTATATGATCTAGTATTCTCAATTTAATTTAATTAAATTGGATTAAAACAAATCATTTTTTAGATGGGGTATTAAAATGATACTAATTTTTAAATGTATATAACTCTATAGTACCAATAAAAGAATATGGATACTAATAAATGACAAGTCCTCCAAAGTGATTAAAAGATTAAATTCATAGTTTGCTAGGTGTTATCAATTTTTTATAAAGTGGAGAATGTTGCATGTTGAAGATTTTCAAAATATATAAATCATTAATATGTTATATGTGTATCACTTTCAAATTACACCCATTCATTTGGATGACCATTTGAACCTTGAAAGGTTATAATGGATGATTAATGACCTTTGTATTTGATGAATCATTATGATGGTTGATCATGAACATTAGATCCATGAAAGGTCATTATAGTTCATTCATGGTCTTTGGATTTGATGAATCATTATGATGGTTGATCATGAACATTAGATCCATGAAAGGTCATGATAGTTCATTCATGGTCTTTGGATTTGATGAATTGTTTTGATGGTTGATTATAACTATTCATCAATGATTGATTTGTGTTGATTGAGGGTTGATCTATATTGACCAAGGGTTGATTATGTTGACCAAAGATTGATCGGTCAAAAAAGGTGCAATTTAAGCCATACAATCATTGAGGTGTGATCTAGACCTTTGATTTATGATTCTTGATAAAATAGAGTTGTATTACTTTATATATAACTATTGGGTTAAGATCTAAGGGCTAGAAATGAAGCAATGTAACCCAAATAAATGGGTGTCAACTTATTCTATAAATACAAAAGGTATTAAGCCATAACATCCATCCAAAGTAATTTTCTTCTTATTAATTCCTTCTCCAAAACAATATTTTGTAATCATAAGTTATATATGTATATATATATTTCTTAAGTTTAAGGTGTTCTAGGTTGTCTTCATTAGTGCATATCGGAGACAACAAAAGTTTCATTGTATGTTGGAGACGTTTTTGCTAAATCCTAGTGCATCAACAAATTGGTGAAGGCAAATAGCATTTCAAAGATAGTGATATTATATCATGTCTTGAAGCCTTTATTAAATTTACAAAATTCAACAGGTTCTCATAATATTATTTTATTTTTCAATAATCTTAAAATGTTATTTGCTATGGTACCATCACTATTTTCACTTTGTGAATATGTTGTTGATTTTGTCAAATTGGAGAGATTCGATAGAGGAAACTTTCGATGTTGGCAAAAAAAACTACATTTTCTATTAGCAAGTTTAAATGTAATATATGTTCTTACCACATCAAAACTTGATGAAAATGAAAATGAGCCCATAAAAGATACTTGTAAAAGACAGAAGTGAGAGCAAGATGACTATATGTGCAAGATACATATTTGCAATGTTATATCTCATGATCTCTTTAGTTAGTATTATAACAAATCTACTGCTAAAGAAATATGAGATGCTTTAGAAGCCAAATATATGTCTAAAGATGCTACAAGTAAGAAATTTTTAGCTTCTAATTTTTTTAAATATCGCATGGTTGATAATAGGAAGATAATAAAGAAATTTCATGAGATATGTTATATTTATAATCAATTTCAACAACATGACATGAAAATTGATGAATCTATTATTGTAACTTCTATTATTGATAAAAATTTCTTTTCATGAAAAGACTACAAAAAGAGTCTTAAGCATAAGAAAGAAGATATATCCCTAGAAGAATTGGATCATCTTCGTATTGAGGAGAAAATGAAATCAAGTAATCTAAATGACCAATTCTATAAGGTACTTATGCTGGATAGGAGAAATAAAAATCATCACAAAAGACAAAGGAATGAAACTCCTTTAGGCGACAATAACTAGAAATGAAAGTTTGATTTAAAATACAAAGGAAACAAGAAAAAAAATTGTGCTTTATTTGCGGTAAACATGGTCATTTTAATAGAAATTTTCATCTCTTGAAAAAAGGAAAGAATAATGGTAATTCAAGTACCAAATTTGTGGCCATAATCAGTGAAGTATTTATTACTGAAGGCAACACAAAATGGTGGATTGATTCTAATGCAACTAGGCATATATGCAAAGATAAAATTATGTTTTTCACTTATGAAGCCCTTGATGATGGTTATGTTCTCTACATGGGGAACTCTTTTACTACTAGTGTTAAAAGAAAAGGAAATATTTCAATAAAGTTTACTTCTAGGAAGTTTTTGATTCTGACTATTGTATATTTTGTATCAAAAGTTGGAAAGAATCTTGTTTTTGAAAGCCTACTTAATAAACATGGTTTCAAACTTGTATTTGAGTTTGATAATTTTGTACCTTTTAAGGGGGAATGTTTGTAGAGAATGTTTATTTTGTATGAAGTCATGTTTAAACTTAATATTAATAATAAAATGAATATTTATTCTACTTATATTGTTGATTCATTATCCTTATGGCATTATCATTTAAGACATGTAAATAATAGATGTCTAAATGATATAGGTACTTTAAATTTAATTCCTTAGTATAAGCATGATATACATGAAAAATTTAAAATTTGTGCCCAAATAAAATTACAAAAACATTTTTTTTCTAAAAATAGAAATGACATATTCTTTATTGCAATTAGTGCATAGTGATGTTTGTGACATTAATAGTACTCCTTCTAAAGGTGGTAAATATTACTTTATTACATTCATTGATGATTACTCTAAATATTGTTTTGTCTATTTTATGTGTACAAAAGATGTGGTGTTGAATAAATTTAAGGCCTATAGATTGAAGTAGAGAACTTATGTGATACTAAAATAAAGTTTCTAAGAAGTGAACGAGAGAGTGGATATCATTTCTCTGATTATTATGAAAGTGTTGGCATCATTCATGAATTTTCTACACCTTATAATCCCCAACAAAATGGGGTGGCATAAAGGAAAAATAGAGTTTTTATCGAAATGGTGAATGTTATGCTATACAATTCCGAACATAGTAAGGATTATTGGGGAGAAGCTTTGTTAACAACATGTCACATTTTGAATAGAGTGACTAGTAAAACCTTGAAGACAACCTCATATGATTTACAGAAGAAAAAAAACCTAATTTATACTATCTTATGGTTTGGGGGTGTCACATTATAATGAGACTACCTGAACCTAAAATAAAGAAATTAAGTGTATTTTTCTAGGCTATACTGAACATGGCAAAGCTTATAGGTTTCTAATAGTGGAACCTAATAACTCAATTGAGATCAATACAGTGATTGAATTAAAAGATGTCATATTTTATGAAAATAGTTTCTGTATTATACCAAAATTTGTTCCAAATCTTAAAACATCTTAACAAATGATAGAGAATTCACAAGAAATAGTTGAATATGATTTTCTTACATATGAGGATGTCATGAAATCCCAAGATGTTGCGTTTTGGAAAGAGGTCATAAATGATAAAATAGATTCCACTATCATTTGGATATAACTTTGTAGTATACTTAGTTGAAGAGACTAGTGACTCACAAGTGAAACAAACTTATGTTTCACAAGAAATATTTAAATTTGATCCTCTCACATATAATGATGTCATAAAGTCCCAAGATGTTTTATTTTGAAAAGAGACCATAAATGATGAAATTGATTTCACTATCGAGAATAAGACTTTAAAATTAGTATACATACTTTCAGGTCTAAATCTATTGTCTATAGATGTATCTTTACAAATGGAGTGATTACCTTTAATTATGTCCAATTACGTGAGAATGGTAAATCCACTAGATCTCAAGTCTATTTAGACATATTTTCACATAAATTTATTCTAGTATGATTTAGTCATATTTTATACACTTTTAGTTTATTCCTTAAAAATGATAGTATTATAATATCAAAATATATAAAATCAATAAAATTAATTGACATAACTACAGTTAATCAAATAATCCATGCAAAAAACCATTAATTGAAGCAAATAATGTGAATGTTAAACTCGAAGCAATATAGAAAGATGCTTAAATTATAATATATATATATATATATGATATATTTAATTATTTATTTGTATCATCATGTATCTTTAATTCCAATAAATTACTCAAAAAAAATTAATTTTCTTTAAAAATATTACACCTAACCATTTTAACAATCTATTCCAATTTAGTTTACTAGTGTCAAAATAATATTTTTATTTTTAAAAACTATAAAGTATTAAAATATTTAATTACTCTGATATTACAATTATTATTAATATTTCCTCTAAAAATATAATCTCACGGTTTAAAAGACATGTCCAGCACGATTTTCTTAAAATCTTAAATATTTGGATCGGATTGCTAGTATTAAATTAAGTGTGAAATTGAAGAATAATTATAAAACGACTTGATAATATATCGTAACATTTTGATTGATGAATAATTGTCCAACAACATATGGTCTAATAAAGTCACAATGTTTAAAGCCCAAAGCCCAAACTTATGTAGTTAAAGATTCATTCGAACTTTATGACAACTAACTAACACTATATAAAGGATAAACAAATGTCCCAAAAAAAAAGGTAATTAAAAAAAAAATAGAGATCGTACGGTTGTTCTACTTTAGGCTGAATAATAAATGTCATTGTTCTAAAATGTGAAATAGCCTAAACACATTTTAGCATTATCAAAACAGGGGTTGGGAAAAACAATGACCAATGAGAGAACTAGGAATAGCAGCATCGTAATCAAGTTCCAAAAACACCAATGAAATCTCCACGTCACTTATCTTTCCGAGCTTTCGATCTGGCAGGCCTTGCTGGTTTGATTAAGTTACCAAGGAGGATCATCACTATAGGAAGAATGGTTCCAATATAATACACACTCCCATATGCAGCTAGTGTTTCATGCAGGCTTAATACCTGGTTCACACCAACATATTCATAATGTATCAGAAACTGAAAAAAAATTGTATCGGTCTCGGTCTTCAATCCGGGTTTATGAGACAGCAGAGATAGACAGAGAGATGACTTACCATGAAACCAACACATGAGTAGTTCAGAACCAAAACGGTGTAGGCAAAGTTAAAAAATGCAAACATCTTCTTCAAAACTTCCTGATTAAGAGCCTGTTGCCATCTGTAAATTACTGCTCGGAAAGAAGCAATTTATCGGGCGATAGAAAATTGTGTTAGTTATCTGGAGGCCAAAAAACAATAGCAAATAAGGGCACATTGACAGATACCTCTTGAACCAGCAATCATCAATGCCGATTGAGCAAAGAATATAAGGTATCCAGGATACAATCCCTACAGTCGTCCAGGAAAAAATAAATAAATAAATAAAATAAAGACAAAAAGAGTTACATTATGATCGTATTTTAATTAGAAGCAAAATACAGCTTCGCACACATCATAGGAAATGACAACCCCAAGCGCACAGAAGTAATACTGTTTATTCTCATTGTTCTAGCAAAACTATCCAAAGATGAGGTCACTGATAGGATAAAAGAGCTGGCTGATCGCCTGTACCCTTTTCAATTTCAGTGGACCAGCCGCCCGAGAAATTATGAGAACCATAGAGGCATGAAACAGACCTTAAATGCAAAAATAAAATCTCCAATTTCTCGGGTGCTTAAACAGTTAGCTGTGACAATGTCTGTCCACAAAATTTGCCTTGTTATTTTCAAGGATATGCATTGTCACTTAAACTTGACATAAATTCGATCCTGCCAACAGATAAAAATAAAACAACATAAACAAAATTAAGAATATACTCACATGCCAAATTGCACTGACAGTTTGTGTAGCCAGCAATTGGAAGAAGCCTGGCTTCTTCCCCTTCTGAACAAGCCTATCATAAACATCTAAAAAACAAACAATATAAAATAACTACATGTAATAAAAATCAATATCTTGCCTCATCACTTGTATAAATGTGTTAACAACAAAGTAACGATAAGCATCTATTGGAATATGATCAAGTACTATCACTGTTAGCAAACCTTATACCTCCTAGGTTCTAGCCATCACCATTAAAAGTTAGCTAAAAGCACGATACATGTAGATGGGAATCATTGTAAACAGACAAATTATTGACTCAATTTACTGTCCTCATACTCAGAAATATTCTGAGATGACCAGACCATTTCCAAAATCGAAAAAACTTCCTTTGTTTATTTGATGAAATTATTAACTTTTGAGAGCATGTAACGCTTGGCAACAGACAAAAAATATGAAAATAAATAACTATGAATGAGAAACTCTTACAATGTCGAAGCCAGGTGCTGACTTGTATATTCCACACGATTGGCAGCTCAACTGAACTCTTGGATAACTCAACACCTAATATATCAACATTTTTTGCACGATTCCATAGTGGTTTTGGTGGAGAAGATTGTGTCCAGCCACTAAAACCGAGGCCACAAAGGATTATAGAAGCCTCTGAAATTGACCAGATAAAGTAGTATTTCCATCGAGCTGTAAATCCAGCCATATACTGATACCCCAATCGTTTCCAAAAACTCCATCCTTCATATACATGATCAGTAAACATAGACAGGGGAAATTGTGGTACCAGGTACAGATACAAGGCCATGCAAAACGCAGCTTGGAGTATTGCTCGAATAGCTGGCACAAATGGTGATGGTGAACCTCCATTCTCCGACGGACTCCAAATCTGTAATAAAAAAATGCACAATGAAATAAGCGGGAAGAAAAAGGTAGAGACAGCATGGACATGGGAAATAATTGCATGGATAAATAATGCAAGGTAACACAGTTTGGGTGTCAGAAACCAACCCCTTTTCCTTCAGTCCAATCAAGATAATCCTTAGCTTCATAAACTGGACCAGCAAAATGGCTACCACAGCAAAGGCAGTAACCAAAGTACTCAAGCAACGAGGGCAACTTAATCAACCGATTTTTCTTCTGAGATTCGCGCAAATCTTTTTCTTTTAATAACCCATCATTATAGTTCATTGAACATGAAATTACTTTCAATGTTAATACCATTAGAGCTCCTAATCATGAGAAGAAAATTCATGGTAAGCCAACCAGTATGAAGAAAAATAATAATATATTCTCAAACAAAAAGAGTTTAGGCACGTATTCCCTAAAAGAAGCTCAAGCTTTCTAACAAAAATCCTTATAAAATTAGTAAGATCAAGAATGAGCACATAGATTCAAAGAGTCAAGACTTTTTAACCATGTGTACCGACATAGACAACTCAATTTATAATAAAACTGCATACACAAATTTTTCACCTTTGAGTAAGTAATGTAAGGGTTCGTTTGGAACTGTTTATCCTTTTGGTTAAAAGTGCTTTCAAATGGATCAAAGTACTTTCAAAGATGTTTAGCAATCTCTATGGGAAGTATTTTCAAAAGTTTGAGAAATGCTTTTTGTGCTTTTAAGAGAGGTAAGTTATACTTACCTTTAAGATAAATAGTTTTGAATGCATGCTTCCATCCTAACATAATTATTGTGTCACTTAAAACTACTTCTAGCATTTTCACTCCAAACACCTAATTGTTTCTCTTAAAACCATTTTTAAGTTTTAACTAACCCATATCATTCTAAACTACTCTCTTGAAGCCATTTCTTGGAAAAGCCATCCAAACGGGCCTAAAAGTGTGTCCAATGGTTGAATTTTTTGCTTACCAGTTGCATCAATTCCACCCTCTTTCCATGCATCCCCACTCATATAGTATATATGGCTACAAAAATAAGTGAATTGTCAGTTTTTTTTAAATAAAAGACACTTCAAAAATATGATATGAATTTGACATAAAAATATGCTGCATCATTTATAGTCAATCGCACAATAAAGCCAATGCATCTGGAAACAAAAATAAAAACACAAAGACAGTCTGCTTCAACAATATCTCGCATGGAGTTAATCTCTCAAAATGGAAAAATATTGTGTACCTAAAATGTGTAGGTACAAACAAATTGGGAATGTAAAACTTACAACACAAAATCGTCAAGTAACTATCTAATTGCAATTGACCTTTGTTTTGTTGCAGAAATGAAAGGAATAGATGAGCTATTCATTCGAAAACAATAAATACTTATGGAGCTCAACTAATACCAATACAGAAAATTGGCTATTTCTAGTACTATGTAAACTGCATCAGCATATACTAGCCTTCTAGTTATGGTATTCAATCACGCTTCATTCACAAATTCTCAGAAGCAAATATAAAATTAAAAATCAAGTATAAAAATATCTATACATACCAACCAATGAGATAGCCAAATCCAATGAAGAAGGTGAGGATCCCACATCGAGAGCGATAAAAGACCATAGAAGCATAACCCAGTAACATAGGAACCAAAAAATGAAGATTAGAAGAAAACCCAAAAGATAGGTAAGATAGAAGAACACCCGAACCGGCCGAGTAAACGTGCTTGGCGGTCGAACCGGGGATGAAACGCCAGAAGAAGCTGACGGGTATGGTGGCGGCGAAACATATAAGAAAGCGAAGCACGGGGACGGAGAGCCCGATGGAGGTCGCCATGGAATCCATGTCCATGGCTTTTCGCAAATTTTACAATTTTTTTTTCTCTGCGCGTGTATGTAGAGTCCTACAACCAACGAGGAGAGCAGGTGATATAAGAAGTTTTTGAGTACCGAAGTCACTCATGAAACCAATAAAATAAAAGGGAGATTACGGTCCAAATTTTTATAAAGATATTTTAGTATTATTTTTTTAAAACTAAGTATATTTAATTTTATAATTTTTTAAGAAATTAATTTTTTATTAAAAATCAAAATAGATATAATTTTCTTCGTTTATTTACAGATAAAAATAATTTATATCTCATTTAAATATCTCTTAACTTCTTTTTTCATAAAAAATATGATTTTATTTTTATTTTTTATAATTTATAAATTTAAAGATAAAAATAAAATTTATACCATTGATATAAATGAATTAAAAATACAGAAATAAAATAAAAAAATTGATAGAATAAAATATAATGAAATTGATTTTATTTTTTATTCTATTAGAGGGAAAATTAATATTTAAAAATATATTTTTTATTTTTAAATAAAATATAATTTTTATATTAAAAAAATTATATTTTAAAATTTTAGATTAGATTAATTATATTTTAAAAGAAAAACTATTTACACCCTCGTCTCAATAAATGGAGTCTAGTTTTTTATTCTACTGAATTGACGTTTGTGCCCCTAATTGCACAGCGAGGGATTTTCGCGTCGTTTCAATTGGTTCAAATAAGATTTGATCCAGCTCCGGCTCTCTAATAAATTCGGCGCATTACTGAGCGTGGGTAAACATCGCTTTTCCATTGCTTAAATTATCGGTGTTATCGAAACCTCCTCCTCTATCTCGTAGTCTTCGCCAAGCAATAAATGCTGTTGGTTTTACTTTCTTTCTAATCTTCCATATATTTTAAGCAAACTTAAACAAATAATTTTATCTATTTATTAAATTTAAATCTAATTAAAAAAATTATAATTGTATTATATTCGAATTAAAAAAAATACTACCAATTTTAATTTAAAATAATATCAAATTATAAACAATGTATATTTTATTTTATAAAGTGTTACTATATATACTATAATTACATTATATTATTATTTTAACTTAAAAATAAATAAAAATATTTATAATAATTTAATAATTATATAAATATATTTTTTATTCTTTTAATTATGATTATAAATAATAAATTTTATTATAAATATATAAATTTAAAATTTAAATATTTTATATTTCGTATTTTATATATAAAAATAATTTATAAATATATAATATAAATTTATCCGATTCAAAAAATACGTTCTATTTAGATTTAAATTTAAAATATTCAAATTCGATTCAAATTGATGGAAAACTTATAGTTTTAAGTGTTCATTCCTAATTATAAGTTAACATTATTAAAGTAATATTTTTATTTTCATAAATTTTAAGTTATTAAATTATGAGATAAAATATTTAATTATCTTGATATTAATAATTTTTGTTATGAAAATATTAGTTTTTTACTTTAAGGATGTAGTAATAATGAAAATATATAAATTTGTATTTATTTTTAAATTAAATTATATTATATTATAATATATGAAATTATTTTTTAAATATTTTTTTAAAGCATACTAAATTAGTAAAAAATAATTTTTTTATTGAATAAATGAAACATCATTAAGATTCAAATTTATATTAACAACATTGAATAAGAAGTAATATAAATTATATCATAAAATATAAATAATTAAAATGTAAAAAATGATATAAAATTTATGCATGTTAGGATTTCAATGTATGTTTTTTATTGCACTAAAAAAGAGAAATTGTTGGCGTCACAATGTTTTGTAGTGCTTACCCCCACCAATATTAAGTATGATTTAAGTAAAGTTAAATATAATTTGTGTCCAAAATACTTAAAAATTTGTAAAAATATGTTTAAAATGTTTTAAAAGTAAGAATTATACCCACATATTTATATAATTGTACTAAAGTTAACTTCAATATAGTGAGTTAATCTAAAGTTAACGTTTATGTACTGAGATATATTATGTTGAACCAGCTTTTCAAGATATTTTCATAAATTTATAAAATAAGTTAATTATAATTTTTATTTTATTTTCATAAAATATTATACTTGTAACAAATATTTACTAATTATATGGGCATAAAAGGTTATTTTTCCTTTTAACTAATAGATAAATTTACAAAAATTATTTATTTTAATTAATTCAATAAATGAAAGTTAACAATTAAATATTTTAATATATATTTGTAACTTTTAAAATGTTTTTTACTTATATATTACAAATTTGTAACTCTTTTGCTTACAATGCAAGTAACCTTATTCAATTAATCTACATTGTATTGAATATTTGAATTATTAATTTAATATAAAATTAAAAATACATGATAATCAAGTAAATGTAATAAGATTGTTATAATATTTTGTTATTATTATAATAAAAATATATAAAAATTAATTTTATTTATATTATTAATTATATTATAATATCAATATTATTAAATAAAATTATAATTAATAAATTATTCTTATGATAATAATAATTTATATTGTGAAACATACAAATAATAAATTAATTAGATTATGACATATATTTATGACTTAACTTTTTAGAAATAAAAAATATATATTTCTTTGTAATTTTATTACAAAATTTTATTTGATAATATTAAAATAATGATATTTTTCGTTATTATAAGTATATTTGTGTTATTTTTATAATAACAATGTATTAATTTATAATTATATTTAAATAATTAATTGTAGTTGATTATCATTATTATTAGATAAAATTATCATTATTATAATAATAATAATTTAAATTATGGCATTGATAATATCATTATCCTAATTTTAGATCATTAATTTTAATTTTTTATTTCTTATTTAATAAATGTTTATTCACATGTTTTTTCAATAAAAAATGATAAAAAAAATATAATAAAGAGAGTTTATATACATATACTTCACTTAAATATATAAAAGACTTATTCGTGTCTTCCGACAATTATGTAAGTAATGAATTATAGTCTCACTTTTTTTCAAGATTTTGTTTATAATAATCATATCTCATTTTATAATTTAAAAAAAACTCAATTATGTTTTAGTTTAAAAATAATTAAATCATAACACATTAAAAAATTCTCGATCATATATATATTTTTTTGTACTTTTTTTAACTCTCTGTCCTACTAATTCCATCAACCCCTCAACCTTATTTTTCTAAAAAAATAAATATTTTTTTATCCTTTTCTTCCCTCTCTTTTCCTAATTCCCACTACCCCATTTTTTTTCCTTTCTCTTCTTATTTTTTAAAAGAATATTAAAAATAAAATATACTCATTCACCAACTTTTAATAAATAATAATTTATATTTATATACTAAAAAATATTTTTTTATAACAAAAAACTTATCAAAATTTTATTATAAAATAATAATAATAAATTATAAATTTTTAAATTATTAAATTATTAAAAACTTTACTAAATAGTTACAATAATTTTTATGAAAAATTATTGACATTTTAAAAAAATAAATTATTTAAGATTAAAAAAATTAAAAAATAGATTACATGATAAGAAATATCTCTAATATTATTATTTTAATTATTATTAAGATAACAAATATTTATTAATTATTTAAGTATTCAAATATAATTTATATATTATATTATATTAATAATAAAAATAATTATTATATTATTATATTATATAATATTTTTTCACAATTTTTTTGATATAATGTTCTATGTTTTTATTATATCTCGTAAAAAATTGGATATAGCGATTTCACAATATTTTTTTATAATTTAATTATTTTTATTAATATTATTTTTTATATCATAATTATAATTAATATTATAATTATTTATGAATTATCAAAATATTTAGCATATCATTTTTAATATATGTATAAATTTATATTTATTTTATTATAAAATAAATTATTTTTTTATTTTTTAAAATAAAATTTTAATAAATGGTATGATAAAAGAGATTTGTGTATTTAAAATTAATTATATATTTATAATAATTATGTTTTGTAAAATAATAATGAAATATATATATATATATATATATAAATTAATTAAAAAATAGACTTTTAAGTTTAAGGTTAAATTTTGTCTATTTTTAAACTAAAACACAATAGAACATTCATTTAAACTATTGAATAAGACATAACTGTTAGACAAAATCTCCTCCTTTGTTCCCTCCTATTGCTTATTTTGTCAAAAGCTTTACCTTGCCATTTCTTTTTTAAGCTTTAAATTTATTTTTTTTATCTTAAAAAATATTAAAATATTCTTATAATAAATCATAATTATATAATTTATATTTAGTAATTTTATTATATATTAAAATTATATTATTAATTATTAATTATTATTATATTAAACTAATTTTTGTTTTCCTGTAAAAATTACATTATATTTAATATTAATTAATAAATAATTAATATATACCATCTTATTATATTTAATTTATTTATTAAATAAATTATTATTCATATTTAGTTTTAATAATACTAGCATTATCATACTTAATAAAATAATTATTATGTTATATATATTTTTTATTAATAAAATATTTTTTATTATATAATTATTCTATATAAAAATAATAAATTAATTAACTATTTATTTTTAAAATATTTTTCTTATCTTTATATAAAAATTTAATATTAATTTTTTATCTTATTATAATTAAAAAAAATCTTTTATTTTATTATTTAAAATAATTTTTTTTTAAAACAATAATAAGTATTATTAATCGATTAATATTATTATATATTTATTAAATTTAAATGTACTATTTTAATTCAATAGAATTCGGTTTATTCACAGCAGCTCTCATACGTATGGAAACTGGTTGCCAAGTGCTAACACCCGTAGGGCTTTAACCATTAAAGCTGCTCAAATCAAACTCTCATCCTTCAAAATTCCCTCACATTTGAAGTCCCTTAATCCTCTGCAACGTTTCTTGTACTCCAAGCTATTGTTCGCACCGGTATTTAAGCCGCTCCTTAGTTTCATCTTCGCAGCTTTTCCTAATTGCTTTTTTTTTTTTGTGTGTGTGGCTAAAATAGAATTGCTTGTTTTATTATAGGTCTATTTGATTTCAGTTTCAGATGAAGAAACCTAACAGCGAAGCTGCAAATCCAGATAAATTGAAGCTCTTTGATAGCGAGAAAGAAGAGGAGGAGGAGGATGGTGATTACGAGTCGTCATCTTCCGAAGGGGTTATTAATTATGCACCTTCAGCTTCCTTCTTTTTTAATTTTTATTGTATTTTGAGTGAAGTTTTGAATAAAAATTGATTTTTTTGTTGGGTATACACAGGAGGACATGATAGAACGGGAGCTAGCGGATGTTACGATCGAGGAGCTTCAGAAGGCAAGATCAGACGGGCCAACAAGAACAGGTAATTGGTTCGATGAATTGATAATCACTGGGTTTAAATGCGATTTTCTTTGTTCAACTATCTGATAAGGAGCAATTGCTTGCAGGCCAACTGAAGTTAGCTATAAGAAACCTGTTAGTAGATTTAGAGAGGTCATTCAAGCTTCCAGAAAGGTTGGTGCCTTTGGCTGGTGTTTTCCATTTTATTCAAATCAGTGAGATTGACAGTTAATTAACAATATTATCCCAGTTTGTTTTTCAACCTGAAAATGTTCTTCATCTACTTTTTAGAATTTGAAACGGAAAACATTTTTTATCTCTATTTTCTACAAAAGGCTTATCTTTCAACAGTTTTTTTGATTAATCCTCTTTTCTATTAACATAGAAAAAGTTGTTAAGTTTTTATGTTTTACACTTACTTAATGTGGAGCTTATTGATTTGGTTTCTATTATTTTTTGGCATTATCAGGTTGTTCGTGACCCATGTTTTGAATCTTTATGCGGCAATCTCGATGTTGATGGGTAAGCACTCAGCTAGATCTTGGCATTGATTTGAGACATTTAGCCAAGCAAAATGAATGAAGATAGAACTTTTCTCATCTCAACCTTTGTGTTTAGTGTATAAAATTGATGAAATTTGTAGTATTTCTTAATGTTTAGAGGGAATGCTAGTGATATTTTGAGTTATGTTTTCATAAATCGCATTCTAAAGTATGTTTTAAAATATTATATTCCCCCTAATCTATATGTATACCGATTTTCCAATGAGCTTGTTATTGACAGTCTTGAAGTTTTGGGGATTTTTATTTGTTTTCATTTATGTAATATGTAGTTGTGGTTTTTCATTTTGGAAGTTGGGCTTTTTTTTTTTTGTCTTTAAACCATTTTCTTTCCTGAGCTTAATATATATTTGCGTGTCTTGCAGGTTCAGGAAGAGATACAACTTTCTATTCGAGAATGACCTTCCGGCTGAGAGAGAGGTGATTGATTGTCGTGAATAAATTTTACGTGTGCATTTCTTACATCTTTTTGGTGGAATGCTCATTTCATTTCCACAAGTTTTGTTTTTGAATTTACTGGAAGTACGCAAGCAATTGAATAAATCCCATGATCCAAAAGTCACCGAGGAACTAGCAAAGCGCTTATCTTGGATTGTAAGTGATTCATTCCCCTTTGACAGACAATGAATTTGTTGGTATATGTGACCATGCTATATATTCTACATTTTATTTTATTTCTGAACAACTTTTGGTACGGCTATAAATCAATTCTTTAAGTTGCTTGCAGGACAAACAGATGAAATTTGATAAAAGCAAACATAATGAAGCTGTATTTCTTGCTGAGCACAAGAAAAAAGAGAGGGAAGCAGTGAAACAAAGGAAACGTCCCTTCTATCTTAAGAAATGTAATCCCCCCTCTGTGTGTGTTTCTGTGCTGCACTAGGATTTTTTTCTTTTATTTTTTTTGCAGATGCTCCTATTACTATGGTTGCAAGGTGATTTATTGGCCTCAACTTTATTACAAATGAGGCTTGAGATCTCCATTACCAATACCACAGCAATTAACTTGAGATTGATATAGACATTATTTTAGTTCACTCATTTCTGTTTTGACCATGATTTAAGACAATCAGACACTTATGCTGCATAGTCATATATGTTTGTTCAAGTCTGTACTCCAGTGCTTATTTGTTTTTCTTATTTGCAGCTGCGATAAAAAAGAAAAGGCTTGTACAGAAATACAAAGAGCTCAAGGTAATATACATTACAGTCACCTTTTGTCATGATGAGATGTATGCCTGACCTTTTGTCATGATTAGATGTATGCCTTTTATGAAAACTAATTTAATGATATCATTGTGTGGCTAACGGATGATATTTTCGCATATGGTAGTCATCTGGGAAGCTTGGATCTTTCATTGAAAAGAAGAGAAGGAAGAATGCTGCAAAGGATCACAAATACATGCCGTACAGTAGGCCTAATGATGATGATAGTGGGCAACAAAGTTGAAGGAGTTACTTGATGGCAATACAGTGAACATTTTGCTTTATTTTCACTAATTATTTTGGTGGAGCTATTCCTCCATTGAAGTTGAGGTCTATATGGAGTATAAGGGTGCCCATTTTGCAAGTCAACATTTTCTGTAAAGTGTCTAACAGCATATTGAGTTGCAGGCAAGAAGTATCGTTCTTATTGCATGTAAATTTTGCATTGATGGATATTTTCCCATCAATAATTTTTTTAAATAAAATCAAAAATTATAAAAAAAAAATTAAATTTTTAAAATCTTCTAAAATCAATAATTTTTTCAAAGATATATAAAATTTCAAGGAAAAAAGGTAGCCTCGTATGCTATCTTTAATAGAATTGTACATATTGAGTGCAGGCAAGAAGTATCGTTCTTGTTTCATTTTAACTTGTGTCAGTGTTAAGGCTATTTTTATTTAGTAAATTCTGGGGGTTAAGGCATGCTTATTGCATGTAAATTTTGCATTAATGGATATTTTCCCATCAATAATTTTTTTAAATAAAATAAAAAATTATAAAAAAAACTGTAGCGTCGTATGCTATTTTTAATAGAATTGTACTTTATTTTTCTATGAGATCATAAAAGTACATTCTATAAAGGTGACTTGGTATGCTTTGATAAAAAAAAAATAATGCAAGTTCATTAATTTTATAAAATATATTTATGTGGTTTTTTTTTTACGATAGTAAACTTATATTATCTCACAAATATGAATTTAAAGTATACTCTCTCTCGTTAAAAGTAATGTAATTATATTTTTTTTTCTAAATTTTAATTTAATAGGTAAAATTTTACATGCCCTTTCAAAATTTTAACTGAATATTCTTGATTTTATAACTGCTCTAAAATCATTAAAAGTCGGTTGAATACATTCTCAACTGAATATAAACTAGATAAGTTCCAAATTACAATCTCTTGTTATATCATTTAACAAGAAAATTAAAAAGAAAAGAAAGAATAACACAAACACATGAAGACAACTTGTATAACAATACAATTTTCTGCTACATCATCAATGATAATACTTAACATGACATGACTTATAAAAGAATGAAGAATATGATCAGCTTAATACATAAAGAATGAAAGAATAAGCACAAATTGACTCCAAACTAATTGACTCTGCCTAATCTAAGAACATTAACTGAAAAGAATTGAAACTATTGACACTATTACACTTGACAATATCTTATCTGTAAGAAAAGAATTAAATAATTCTCTACCTACAAAGAATTCTGTATTCCTTTGCTTCTGTATCACAATAAATAGAATAAATTTTCTGGTATGTGTTATATAAATGAAATGGAAAACTTCGTGCCCGCCCCCCTACTACTTGCTAAGCTTGAGATTTAGATGATGAACTGCCTCCAGCATCAACTGATGTCCAAGCTGAAACCGTATAGAGAGGCTGATCTAGCCAACTTAGAGTGAGTCCCTCTCCATCTTGCCCTTGTTTCTTAACATTAAATTCTTCAAGAGAGTACATCTTTAACAGCATTTGACTCTGAAACAATTCTCTCTCGCCAATCCTCATGCATTGGAAACTTCCTTGCTCCATCGACTTCATCCATTTCTGAAAACTCTCATGCCTTTCTAATCTATCACCTCCTTCACAGCCAACAATGTTTCTTATTTCTTTTGCAAACATTTCCTCTATTTTGATTCTTGCAGGACTATCAAAAGGAAGGCTAGAATCAACAGAATCAAATAGGGAAGAGTAGTATCTAAGTGAATTGGAGACTCTTGTTTCAAACCTTTGTTCATTGTGATCAGCCTCTTGTTCTGCCATAACAACTACAATTGGATTTGTACTTTTGATAAGTCCCAAAAAATCCCTGAAAACTCTTCCATTTTCATCATAAAGTGTTTTATGCAGTTGAAAAATACAATTTATAGCTACACTCTCATGTTCTTTCACATGAAGCATCCAAAGTCTCACATCTTCCAACCTATCCACAACTGGGTGGAACTCAAAAGGCAAATTCAATGACTCAGCAAACCCAGCAAGTCTATCTCCTGTTTCGTTTAGCTCTTGTTTGGACTCGCCTATACCAGTGATTCTAACATGGCTTGGTGGGTTAGTCCTAGAAGCTAAACTTTGGAACAAACTAGGCCATTGTAATCCTTGCTTAATATCAAAATCAATTATATGAACTCTATCTTTCCCCTCAAAAGCTCTCAGTAATAACTCATTACATGTGAAATGAAGAAACTTTGGAATTGGACTAACCTGATTGAGAAGCCTAAATGCAGAGCCAGACTCATCTTCTACTCGATCAAATTCCCTTGGAGGTGTGATATGAAAGACATGTGGCCACATTCTAGTGACTCTTAGAGCTAAAGCTTCAGTGTAATACGCAGTTAATCGACTTATAGCTACTCCTTTAGGAGAAGCTAGTTCTCCAAGTTTGGCAATGAAATGGTTAATAGCGGGAATATTCTTTGACCCAATTGCTTCCACGCAAGCTATAAGCAAGCTGACAAGTTCAAACCCTTGATTGTCCCCTTGATCTTCTTCTTCCTCTGCTTCAACCTCAAAAACACCATGTGGGTTAGGATTCCTAGACCCATTACCCACTTCATGCTCTGGCACAAGTTCATTAATCCTTAATCCCAAGCTCTGGCTTTCTGAAGAACCACTCGAAGCAGAACCTTCTTTTGTTGGCCCATGGCTTGTCTCAAGCTCACCATCTTTTTCTCCCACTTCAGTGATCTCAGTCACAACTGATTCCACCCAAGGATTGTTTGAGAATGGCAATGGTGTTGAAATTACTTCACTAGGCACAAAACAAACCCTCTCTTCGTCCCCTGAACACGTCAAGGAAAAAGGAAGATGAGGAGAGTTAAGGCCTGTGAAAGTCTGAACTGACTCAAAACCAGGCTGAAACCAAAAATTCCCAGAACCCAATTGGCCCAAACTCAAACCATGATCATCACCTTCAAGAGTTTGTTCTTGTTTGTTACTATCACTACTTTCTTTTTTTCTCTTTGTTCTGTTTGTACAGTACTCGTCTACAGAGCTATGCTCTGCAATCCTCTTTAAGCTCTTACCTTTCTCCCAAAAAGCTTCTTTGATCTCATTCCTTCCTTCTCCAAATGCAGTCTGAGTAGTAGTTGGAAATGCAGTTGTCGCCAATGGTGGTAGACGAATGCTCTGCTTGAGAGAACAAGTGCTGGTCTTGGACTCGATCGAAGACTTCTCAACAGAGATCCCAACAGGCCTAATGGGTTGTGAACGCGAGCTTTCTTTTCGAGGAAAACTACAAGGCAAGTCCAATCTCTGTGTGTTCATTGAAGGTAACTGATAATGACAAGCTTGAAACTGTGTTGGTGCTTCACTCCTTAGTCTATGCCTCGGCGATATCAATGTGGAATTAGAACACCCAGCCAACATTCTCCTTAACCCTTCCAAATCTTCTATTTTTCTCTCTTTTTTAAAACCAAAAATTCAAACCTTCCCTGCCTTTTGCTCTCTCTCCCTAGCTTCCTCTGTTTTTTTTTGTTTTTTTTTTGACGTTATAAGCTTTTGTTAAGCAAACCTTAGAATATAATTTGAAAAAGGAAGAAACCAAGAGAGTCACAATCTATGTGAGTACGTGGGTTTTACAAAAAAACAGGAAGAAGAAGGAAAACAAAAATAAAAACTGAAAACAGGAATCCGATGAATGTGCTTTACAAATCAAACGAATCGTGTAGAAGTGTAAGTGTTTCCTATAATTCGAATTCAAGAATCAAAGAATGTGCTAAAGCTAAACCCACCCCCAAAACAATGAAAGAATTGAATACCTACAATAACAAGATGATCATCGGATTCCACACTGTTCAAAGATACCTATTCATTGGAAAAAGCTCTGTTTTTTAACAACGAAACAAACAGAGAGAAGGAAAATTCGGAAACATGCAATCTCAATCTCAATTTCTTGGCTCAAAAACCCATTTGAAATATCCATAAACTCTACCATGGTTGGCTACGACTGAGTCAAAGAACAAAACCCAGAACATCCAAGAACAGTGAAATGTGAATACCCTTCAAACGTACATGAAAAGGCCGATTAACTAGCAATGAACTCCTCAACACTCATTACCCAAAGAAACCAAAAACCAGACAAGACTCTTGCTTTTATAATATACTGAGCTTTTTCAATAAACTATCACTTCCATAGCTGTCTCTATCATTGCTTTCTTTTTCATCTGGGTTGGTGGGTCTTGGATAGAGTGATTTGATGTGAGGGTGAATAGAGTCTTCACGAAAGCTCAAGGGAACCTCGCTTTTCTGCCGTAAGATTATAATCACATGGTGGGAAACGAAGGGTCTATATGACCGTTGGTGTCTTGTCGGAGAAATATGACCGTTAGGGGGTTTGCGGAGTTGTTGTGTACGGAAGGGTGAGGTGGTGGAATATTATTCTTGTTCTATTATAGTGAGTTCACGCAGGTCTCACGTGCCTGTCCCCTCTCTCGTTGTTTTCCCGTTTCTCTTGACCGTTGAGTTAAATCATTGGTTTTTCTTTCTTTTCTTCTGTGTGATTATTATTCCTTGCAAAATTTCCGCAACATTAACCCTTTTTTTTCCCCCTTCTTTCACCTCGGCAAATCGGCACACGTGGTGTACAAACTAAGCCGCCATTATTCACTAATATGCCAACTATTATCATAATTTATGATTGATGTTGATAATTATAATTATAATTATAAAATAATTTTGATATTAAAAAAATTATAAAAATAAAAATAAAAAATAAAATTTAACAATCAACGTTTTTTATTTAGAATAAAATCATTTCAAAAATTTATAAAAAAAATTATATACAAGTTTAACACGTAGTACATTAATTAATTGAATATAAATATAAATATAAATACATTTAATATTTCTTTTAAATAAGTTATTTGTGGATCACGTGGAGTCTAATTTTTAAAATGGGAAGCTAAATATATTCTTTTTTAGTGCTCTATAATAAAAATCTAAAAAAACCTCGTTTAAATCTAAACGGGCCAAACAATTCATAACAAAAGAAAGGAACTACATGGTTACTTTTTTTAACCTAAGGGTTTTTTCGACCCTTTTTATTTTTGAATTATTTAATTCTATCTAATCCGTTTCAAAAGTGTTCTTTATTATAGTCCATCACCTACTAATGTAGTTGTATTGTATAGATGATTCCCCATTTAAAAGTTAAAACCTCACGTGAGAAAATATTCATAACTTGAATTTATGTTAAGAGTATGAGTAACATTGATAGAAAAGAGTAACATTGATAGAAAAAAGTGTTCTTTCCTGTTACAATTGTTTTTAATATGAATTTAGATGCATGTACATTAAATACAGAGAACATACCCGCTAATTTTCTGTATTTTTTGCTTTTTTTTCTTTTTCTTTTAATGACATTGGATTTGTAACTAAAACATGAAGGAAGAATAGAGCAAGTAATACCATGTTAACTTAAACTAAATTAAAAAAACTCACAGCAAATTTAATTAGTATAAATGATTTTATTTCAATTTTATCCGTGTTTAATATGATACGATGTATTAAATTTTTTTAATAGTAAAATTATATTAGTTGATTTCAAATTATGTTATTTTAATAATATTATTTTTATTATTTAAAAAAAGCAGTGAACAATTCCATCACTATATATAAGATTTTTTTTAAATACTCCTGAATCGAAGTTTTTTAAGCATAATCCAAACTAATTCATATATTACCAACCCTGTCATTTTCTCACTCCTATTTCTATTTTTATTTTGTTCATATATCTTTGGCAGGTAGTACCGGGAAATCAAAAACATTCACTAAATATGTATTTCTTTTTCTTTTTCAAATATAGATACGTAGTTTTGAGTACGAAATTTATAGCTTAAAAAGGAATTGTGTCATCAAGCAGCAAAATAAAGCTCATCAATTTGTCAAAGTTATTTTGTTATAAGCTTCACAAACAAGTTAAGGTTCAATGTTACAATAAACAATGGTGATGGACGTGCACCATTGGCTTCATAACTTGGTCACTAACTTCAAAAGTTTACATACTCGTATTTAATTTGAAAATATTATGCTTGGAATTCCATTGAATGAAAAAAAATAAAAATTCGTGCTCCTTTCTCCTAAGATTAGACGTTTTCAAAGGGGTATAATAATATGCATTCAATCATATTTCCTGACCCAACCACTAAAGAAGCATATAGTGCATGCATTCATATATTTATGCACGGATGCATCTAATTATAACCACAGGGCGTGACATAGTTGCTCCTCATAGTAGCAAAGTAAAAGTGAAAGCAGCTTCTTTGTATGCTATTATTTTAGAAGTGGTTTTAGTAGAATTGATTTTAAAAAAACAGTTTGATTGAAAAAAAAATTCACAAGAAATATTTAAATATTTGACGTAAAATTATAAGTGATTTCAAGTAACAACTTAATAATTATTTTTAGCATGAGCATCATTCAAACTACTCATGTCAAAAAGAAGTATCACTTCTCTTTAAAAACATAAATAATACTTCTAAAAATTTGGAAAGCACTTCTTATAGAATGTCAAACACTTTTGGAAGGTGATTTGAAGCATTTGAAACCATTTTAAACCAGTAAAATCAATCCCCTGCAAACGTATCCAGAACACTCGTAATAAATGGCGAGCAAGATATAATCAAATCTTGTAATATCTAACTAGAATAATTATGTACAAAATATTGCAGCAACTATAAAAGACACCTCAAAGAGATAATTGATGACCTGATCTGGCCAATCCTGTTCATCTCTCTCCATATTCCACACATTTCATCCAAACAGGGGAGTCAAAAAGGCATGAAATATTCTTGTAACGTTATATAGCTTGACCAAATAAATATGTTTCAAGGGAGAGTGAGTCTCCCCATCTGTTAAATCAACTCCAGATACAGGGCTTCTTGTTTGCTGGTCAGGTCTAGTTCATTCAGCGACATACCACTCTCACTATCACTGAAACCACGCCTAGGGTAGTGCCTCACCTGTTGTAGCAATGGAAATTCAGTAGAATAAGAAAAACATGAGGTGTAATCTTAATATATATATATATATATATATATATATATATATATATATATCAGAGCAAATTAAAGAACTACTAAGGTCTAAGAACACATAAAAAAGACCTAAATGGTAAATATATCTGTACACCTAGGTCCAAAACCACAGACAGCAATTAGCCATATCACATAAAACAATCAGCAGACTGATAAACATCAGCCACTAAAAAGGAACAAATGTGCACTGCTCACCACTCTGTAAGACCCAGGCTTCACCCCTCTACCAACATCTATGAAGTCAAAAAGAACCTGCAAGCCAAATCACAATCAATTTCAGGTCTAACAAAATGTCAGAATAGAGGATACAAAGAACAGCTATTTATTTATTGAAAAAATAGAACCTGTAGCTTGTCGGACTTAAGAAATCGACGACCACGGCGACTGCCATCTGGCATTCGTACCAGAAGAATAACAGCATTCTCAGCATCTGCAGGTGGTTCCTGAGGTAGAGTAGCTTCTTTTACTGCTAATTTTCTTTCCATTTCCTGTTGGTAAGAATCATAAAGAATGCAGCTGTAAAAAGCCCAGAAAATGTGCATACCCAAAAAAGTTCTCCTTTCCCGTCTACTGGGATTAATGAAAGTTTAAGTGAATCCTGTGGCAAAAATAATTTGAGAAAAATTCCCAAGTAGATCATGCTACAACCGTGTAATTGAACAATCTGCCACCATATATGCACTTGGTGCAAGGGAAAAATTTGCAGTCCATTTGAAAAGTACATTGTTAAACTGACTCTTGTCCTTACTAAATACGAAATTAATACAAGAATGTCATTGAGAAACACCAACTATCTATTGAGAGAAGAACATATGTTCTAATCTTACTGATTATTGATGTTTACTTCAACCTTTCGTCGATATATACAAAAGAGTTCTCAGTTCTAAGATGTTCTTCATTCCGTGGCTTCAGTCTTAGTTTCAGTAATTATTAACTCCAAGAGGATTTCTTTCCATTTTACTTCCAAGTTATACGATCGAAGACATTGTTAAAATAAATAAAATAAATTTGGAATTATAGCAACTAAGAAATACTATACCTTAGGATTTTTTATTTTTTTGACAGATATTTGGATAATTTTGTTCAGATGTTTTATGACGTAGAAGATAATAGGAAGCAGGGTGCTCTGCCAAACAATCGGCAGAAGTTTGTGCTTAAGAAAGGAGGAGCACGGCACTGAATAATAATAAAAAATCCATGCTGAAGACGGAAGGGAAGCACAAAAAGAATTTAACATAATCCATGTATAAGAGGACATGGATATCACACCACAGTACCTGCTCTTCTCCAAACCTTCTCAGTGAATCTTCTTCTTTTCTTCTTTCTTCTGCGTGATGAGCTTCAGCCTCCTCCTTAGCCTTCAGCTCCTTTTCTCTGTCAGCTTGAAGTGATGCAAGATATTCATCATCCTGCATGCATTGCATCAGATTATTATGGAAGAGAAAGTTTCATAAAGGTAGCCTCAAATTTAAGTATTTCATCAGCCACTTAACCTGTTGCTCACGTATTAGGCGTTGAGCTGTCAAAGATGGCAATGGAGGTCGAGGTGCTGGTTTCAGGCATGGTCTCTCAGATTGCATATAATGATGAGGTGTATATGGAATGTGATACCCAGTTCCTTCAAGAATTCCACCAAACATTGCAGCCTCAAGCATGACTGCTTCATCATGTTCATCTGAAGAAATGCCTCCCCACTTCAATTTGATAAAGAGCATAGGTCAAAATTAAACATTAAAAATAAGTGGTTAAATCTGTAAATAAAATATTCATTCAATGGAGCATACCAAGTCATTATGAAAGGCATGGCCCTTGTGCTGTGGATGGTTACTGCTATTCAGCTGTCTTGGACTGGATGGCGGGGTATCCTCAATAACCTCAACTTCTTTGGCAGAGTGTGCAGAGGTAGAGGATATGCGTCTGGATCTATGCCTAACAAGTGGCTGCTCTTCCAAATTTTCAACATCTTCATGGATGAAGGATCTTCTTCCTTCCAACCTAAATTGGCTCATACATCAGGTCTCCCATCTCCAACACCAAAAAGACATACACACGCACCAGCAGTTTGAGGGTTTCTAAACATCTAATATTTTATGACGTGTAGCTGACAATACATGTACCTTCCATTTGATGATGTTAAATTACCAAGCTCAACCTCTGCTGCTGGCTTTGAAGAACCTGCTTCTGATGCACCAGAACTTTTCCCCTGCTCGTGCAATGTTTTCTCTAGTTCTGCAGTCTGGATTTATCGCATGTTAAAATGAGACAAATATTTAGCAATACAAGGGGAAGAAAATATAAGACTACAAACCTTCATAGACATTGAGACCACATGTACGAGCTCATCATCCTCCAATTGAGGTTGTTCTTCTTGAAGCCTAGGAGGATTCAAGTCCTACATCAATATCAAAATAACATGACGATTAAAGAATGCAACTGATAGTTGCAGTCAGCCCGTCAATTTTTTTTTTCTCACAACTCCATCCCAATCCTAAACATGAGAATGATTACAAACATACACTGCGTTCGATAAATGGCTGATTCGGAGAGCTTCCTTCAACTTCCTGCTTTGATGCTTCAATGGCAGCTCGAACCATTTCTTCTTCAATATCGTTGCTATAATCTTGCAACTCATCAAATTGAGCAGTGGGACTAATATTCCGTCCATGGAATTCATCAAGCAAATTATCATCCTGTGGTTCACTACATTGCCCCGTGTTCACAGATGGGGCAGCTGGAACGACATCTTCACCAATGATAACAGTGCCACGAATATCAGAAGCATTAGTACAATCTGTTTCAGTGACATCCTGAATTACAGGAGCAAGGCCTGAATGACCAGACCCTTGACTTTCATCCTTTACTTCAATGGGGATCTCTCTCACCTCTCTTGGATGAGTAACAAAAGGTGCACGGTTAGTAAAATCTGTGCAACTATCAAATATGCTTCTCCCAGAGTTAGGGTCAAGGAGAAAAAATGGGTTCATATTCCTAGTTACAGACAGAAGTGGCAGAGGAGGGCCCCAGGGTTCAGTTTGTACTGGCTCATCAATGTCCATGAAATCATTTTGAGAAGAAACAGATGTTTCATGCACACTGTAAAAAGAAGAAGGAAAATTAAGAACGGTAAACGACCAAACAAGAAGAAGATGAAAAGTGAAGAAACAGATTATATTATCAGAAGTTAAGTCAAACAAGGTAGAATATCATACTTGGCTGAAGCGTTTCTATCTCCTTGGTTAAAATGTGCATTTATGGCTTCATTGAGATCACCACCATGCTCCTAATTGCAGAGAATCAAAACCATGCAAATTTCTCAGCACAAATCTCCATAACGGATATTACTAGTTTACCATGAAGCTAAGAAATCTCAGCCATAAGGAGGAAACTCTCCAGAAACCTCAAATTACAAATCGTCTAAGCATCTTTATGTCACCATTAGTAATATTAGCAATATAGCCCCGAAAATAGACCTCCTCATCTTATAAGCAGCAAAGACAAACGCTTCTCTTTGTTCTTAGATCAAAATTTTCCCCTATTAACTTATCACTCACTATTACATATATTTTCCTTTTACTACTCGTTCGAATTATAGATGTTACCAACGAGTGAAATACACCAATGTCTTAATAGGTAAACCTTACAGATTAATTGCCAATCAAATAACAACTAATCCACATAATCCTAAAGTAATAAATAACAATAAATTCTCAATTCAAAAATCCACCGCATAATGCAGCAGAAAACCATTACGCACCGATATAAACATCAATCAATTGGAATACCAAACCGCAGATAATCGGAAACAGTATCAAATAATCCAACAAAACATTTTGAAAATTAAAAAGAATTACCTCAAGCTTTTGAACAGAGATTGCTTCGGATGCACCGGTAATGCTCATGAAAGTCTCGACTGCTTCCTGATTAGACCTTGCCATTGAAATCTAGAATGAAAAATTTAAGTTAATTCCAAATATAAATTCTCTGTGGTTTCGTGTTGAATATGAACTTTAAATTTTATTGTTAATGGGGAATGTAATGGAAGGGATACACAGAGAGATACCTGGGGTAAAAGACAAATCTGCAGAGGCATTTTATTGGGAACCGAAAAGTGAGGGAGGGGTATGCGCTTTGAGGGCTAAAATGGTGAATATGCTCTTTGGTAAATTCCAAACTTTCTACGCCTCTAAGGTGAAAAGTATCAAACAAAAGCTCTTGCTTTGTTTTTGTTTTTGTTTTTTCTTTTTGGGTAATAAGATTGTAAAATTATATATATATATATGATACATTTTAAATGATGAACCTACTAAGTTAAAAAACCTAATAGCTTATAAACACATTTTTTAAATCATTAATAATTTTAAAAAATTATCAATTATAATATACTAGAATTTAAAGAATTATCAATTACAATATACTAGAATAATTGTTGCTTTCTCATTTCACTTAGAAACGTAGATATTCGAATCTTGTATCTCATGATCAAAGAAGGTAATAATGTAATTTATATTCAATTTAATTTAATTTAATTTAATTAGATTATTTTATGATATATGATAAATATATTTAAAATCATATAATTATAAAATTGATATATGAATTATGATCTAGATATATTTATAATATATAATATTAAATTATTATCATTTAAGATTCATTTTAGTATTTATAGTAGTTTTTAACAATTTAAGTGAAATTTTTATTATAGATTATTTATTTATGTTATAAGTTGTTTAATAATTATTAATTAAAATATTATTATCAATTTTTTTAATCTATAATTAATTTATGGATGTCATTTTTACTAACACAGGTCGGGCCTTATGTACACGACCCGTTTGAAATAGGTTGGAGCAGATCGATTTGGGTGATTAGCGTCATCCATTCTATTTAGTATTTAACACATTTCGGGTTACAAATGGATCGGGTTAGGTACCATTCGGTTATCTTTTTCCTCCAGCTCCGTTAAATCCTTTTTAACCTTAACCCAAAACGCCACGTCTAGAGTTCTACTATCTCTATATCTCCACGAGACCACGACGGCACAACTCCACCACTGCCAGCTACTCAGTCCTTTTCGTCGCTAGTCGCCAGCTGCTCAGCCATTTCCCATTCGCTGCCTGCCTTCCTGTCCCTTGCTGCCCTAGTTTGTTTCATCTTTTAATGTCCAGTCTCACTTTGTTTTGACATTCTTAAAAGGACTTGGTTAAATTTTTTTTTTTAATTCAAAATCTGAGTTTAAACATGCATATGGATGATTAATTTATTGTGGATTTTTCTGTTTTGCAGTGTCTATCATTTCCTTCATTCTTATTACTTAGCGGTATGTCCTGGTATTGCTATTTTGAAATATCAAAGAAGAAAGTGCACATGTTTTAGTTCTTTTCAGTTTTTCAGTTTTTTCAGGATCAACATAGTCTCCAAAGGATTTTGCTACATTCTAAGGGCCAAATTTGTACACAGAAAATGCAAAATTGATGGTTTGAATTTTTTATATTATATTATTATTGTTAAATTTATTAGTATGTTTAATTATTAATGTAAAAAATTGATTTATTGATGATAAATAAACGAATGTTTACAACCTATTTATTCAAAAGAAAAACAAAATTATAATAATTAAAAATAAATACAATTATGAAGATGCATATTCTTGGACAGCCTATCTTTTCCCACCAAGTTATTGGTGTCTGCTTCCAGATGTTGTGTTGGTTGTCACCAGTTGAATCTCATGTTCTTTAACATTCCCCCTCAAGTTAGAATATATGTTAATTATTATTAACTTTTTAAGTAAGCTTGAGAACTGTGAAAAACTCAAAGATTTGGTAAATATATCTACTGGTTGCTCTAATGTAGAGATATGATGAGTTTTGATCATTTCAGCTTGAATCTTTTCTCTTACTAGATGATAATCTATCTCTATGTGTTTGGTTCGCTCATGAAACACTGGATTTGATGCAATGTGAAGAGCTGCTTGATTGTCACAATATAACTTAGTTGGTTGGGAGTGTTTGATACCCAAATCATCCAAAATATATCGTAACCAGGTTACTTCGCAACATGCTGCTGCCATAGAGCGATATTCTAATTCTACACTTGATTGTGAGACTGTATTTTGTTTCTTAGTCTTCCAAGAAATTAGCGAGTTTCCAAGAAACATACAATATCATGTGGTTGATCGTCATGTATCTGTGCATTTTGCCCAATCTACATCACAAAAAGCATTTAGTTGTAATGAACTAGTTGCTGAGAAAAAGAGACCTTGCCCTGGTGTGTTCTTGACATATCGTAGCACTCGTTGAGTTGCTTCCAAATGTGATTGTCGTGGTTTATCCATATATTAACTGAGAATGTGCACGGTATACACTAAGTCGGGCCTTGTGATTGTCAAGTATATTAATCTCCCAACAAGTCTTCGATAAGATGTGGGATTATTGATGAATTCCCCTTCAACCTTGTTGAGGGATAAATTTTGTTCCATAGGTGAATTGGCAGATTTGGCACCAAGATAACCCATGTCCTCCAATATTTCAAGTGCGTACTTGCGTTGTGACAGAACAATTCCCTTCCTGGAACGTGAAACTTCTATGCCCAAAAAATACTTTAATTCATCGAGATCTTTAAGCTTGAATTGTCTCATGAGATGATTCTTAGTTTCTTCAATGTCTTGTATATTGTTTCCTGTTATGATTATATCATCTACATAGACAAGAAGAGCAGAGAAGGAATTACCACGAGTTCGGACGAACAATGGGTGATCATACTTGGATTGGTTAAAACCAGCTAGCTTAAGTGTTGTTGATAGCTTGATGAACAACTGTTGTGAGGCTTGTTTGAGTCCATACAAAGATTTATGTAGCTTACATACTCGTGTTTCCCCCTTTCGTCTAAATCCAGGTGGAAGGGACATGTAGACATCTTCATGAAGATCACCATAGAGAAAAGCATTGTTGACATCGAGTTGTCGAAGATGCCAATTTTGAATAGCATCAACGACAAGGAGAAGCCGAACAATGACAAGTTTGGCTACTGGTGCAAAAGTTTCTTGGTAGTCAAAACCTTCAATCTGACTGTATCCTTTGGCCACTAATCGAGCCTTGTATCGTTCCACAGAGCCATCAGGATTATACTTGATTTTGTAGACCCATTTACAAGCAATTGGTTTCTTGTTTGGAGGAAGTTGTTGAAGCGTCCAAGTGCCATTAGTTTCAAGAGCATCCAGTTCTTGTTTCATGGCAAGCTGCCATTTTGGATCATTGAAAGCTTCAGCAAAGGTGGTTGGTTCCCTGAGAATGGAAATAGAAGTAGCAAAAGCACGATGTGCAGGTGATAATTGGTCATAGGTAAGTACATGAGATAAAGAATGAGAAGTACCTTTGTCTTTGGACGATGTTGAGTGAGACGAAGGGAAGGACCGAGAAGGCAAGGAAGCTTCTACATGATATTTTTGAAGGTAGCTAGGAACATTGGTGGATCGACGAAGCCTATGTGTGACTGATGTTGGAGGAGTTATGTGTGGTGGAGAAGTTAACGATGATGTTTCTGGAGATGAATCTTGAAGATGAAGAGTGTCTAAGTTGATTGTTGGAAGGACAGATGGTGTATGATCAAGTGATATATTTGGATCGGTTGATTGACGAATGTTGGGTAGGTCATCATAAATAGTATCTTCTGATGGAGGAAATAGAGTTGGAGTGTTGACAGCGGAAGTGAAATAAGGAAATACATGTTCATGAAAGATAACATCACGAGACACTAAAGTCTTGTTTGTTTCCAGATTGTAGACACGATAACCTTTGATCCCAGATGGATACCCAATGAATATGCATTTATGTGACCTAGCATTAAACTTGGTGAGTCGATCATGATGTGTAGACACAAAACAAAGGGAACCAAAAACACGAAGATGTTCATACCTAGGAGTTTTGTGAAAAAGGACTTCAAATGATGTTTTACCCTTGAGAACAGGTGTTGGAGTACGATTTATGAGGTATGTGGCTGTAAGAATGGCATCTCCCCAGAATTGTTTAGGAAGATTGGCTTGGAAGAGCAATGAACGAGCGACATTGAGAAGATGACGGTGTTTGCATTCAGCAACACCATTTTGTTGAGGGGTAGAGACACAACTAGTTTGATGAAGGATTCCTTTGGTAGAAAACAACTGGGTCATAGAGAATTCTGGTCCATTGTCACTACGAATGACTTCATACTCCATTAAGTGCTGGAATGTGATAACCACCCCAAATATCAACATGAATAATTTCAAAAGGTGCTTTTGTATTGATGGAACTTAAAGGAAATGGATTACGTGTTTGCTTAGCTAATGGAAAAATAGAACAATCATTAATGGAACAAAAATGTGTGTTGATGGAAAGAGAAATTACACACAAACTGTTATTAGATAAATGACCAAGTCGTTGATGCCATAGATGAGAGTTGGTGGAAGCAGTGTTTGAAACGGAGAAACATCCAGCCTTTTCAGAAATAGTCAGGTAGTAGAGTCCTGCTTTCTCAGTTCTCATCCCAATCGTCTTCCCTGAGCATTTGTCCTGAACAAAGCACATACTATTAGTGAAGGTGACATGGAAAAATGAGGTTTGAGTTAGTTTGGCTACTGAAACTAAGTTTAATTTGAAGAAGGGAACACACAAGACATTATGGAGTATGAAATTATTTGAGAAATGTACAGTGCCAATATGTGTGACACGGGCAAGAGAATGATCAGGTAAATGCACATGCCGATTAGTGACTGGAATGTTGGAGCTCATAAGGTTTTGGGAACAGACCATGTGATCAGTTGACCCTGTATCAAAAATCCAACGAGTTTCTGAATGGAAAATAGTTGCACATAATGTGTTACCTGAAGAAGTAGTCACTTGATTTGCCATGCTACCTGATTTGGATTGATTGAGAAGTGTAAGGAGCTCTTGCTATTGGGCAGATGTAAGATTGTGGGATGGTGTCTTTGTGTCGGAGCAGTTTTCCTGAAAGTCAGTATGATGAGCTTTGGAAGGGAAGCCATAACTTGTGTTTCTCTTATCTTGAATTGCTCCTTTCTTCCGACACATGTTCATGTCATGTCCATTCAAACCACATAAATTGCATTTGAGACGCTTTCGGCAGTTTTCAAAATTGTGTCCATTGAGACCACAAAAATCACATTTGAGGTGACTTCGACAATTCTCATAATTATGGCCTATATTGTTGCATCTATTGCACTTGAGATGTGGGTTCCTTGGTGGGTAATTTTTGTGAGGATATTGTGGACGACTATCTCTGGCAACAAGTGTGGTAGCTTCTGGCATCCTTCCTATGCTTTGAGTGGAGACAGCTCTTTGCTTTTCATCTTGAACAATAAGTGAATATACCTTATTTACTGTAGGTAATGGTTCCATGAGCAAGATTTGTCCGCGTGCTGATGTGTAAACCGTGTTAAGGCCCATGAGAAACTTTATGGTTCGTTGCTTTTGTTGATATTCATGTAATTCCCTTCCGGCATTTCCTCCATAATGTGGAAGAGGACATAGTGCATCACGACTATCCCATAAACTTTTCAATTTGGTATAGTATTATCCAATGCTTACACCTTCTTGCATGCAATCATGGATCTCTTGCTCAATGTGGAATAGGTGCATGCTGTTGGTGTGCGAAAAGCGTTCCTTTAATTCTTCTCATAGCTAATATGCAGTATCACTATACACGACACTTTCTGTAATTTTGGGTGATATGGTGTTGAGGATCCATCCTTTGACAAGAATGTTACAGCGAGTCCATTATTTGATTTCTGTTTCAAGGTTTGTTGATGGTCATTTGATTGTGTCGTCAATGAATCCTTCTTTGTTTTTGGTTTAAGGATTGAGCTACGAGAACCATTCCTGGTTGGTCTGAGTGGTGTAGATATAATGAATGACTATGGTCATCATACCATTTTGATAAAGTAGGGTTGGTATTGGTAGTTATAGACATTTTTGGTTGAATAAATTTGAAAGAACGGGATAGGTTTAAGTATGTTTTAGACAATAATGACTATTTATGAAATAAATAATAGATTGAAATATGCTTTATCTTATAGAAAATGAGTCAAGGATTACAGAATCGGAAATTTTAGCCGTAGAACCGGTCGAAAAGTGGGTGAATCGGCGTCTGGAGTGGTTGGAACGGCGGCTGCAACGGTGAAGCACTGAACCGGATGAAGACCGAACCGGACCGGACCGGATCGAGGACCAAACCGGGTGAACGATGCATCGTTTGTTTCAGCTTCGAGCGAACGACGTATCATTTGTTTCAGCGGGCGAGCAAACGACGTGTCGTTGGAGTCGTCTTCCTCAACAGTTGGCGTGTATGGCTCCGGTGAGGCGCGTGGAACGCCGGTGAGTTTAGACAAGGCGCGTGTGAGCGCGTGGAGAGGTATTTTGGCTTGATTTTAATTGCAGATTGCTCGGATTTTTCTGAATAATATGATGGGATGAAATTGAAATTATTTTGTGAATCAAAATTGGTTTTGAAAAAAAACAGATTGAGGAAAAATGGGAAAAAATTCTATGAGCTGATTTTTCTGGGAATTGTTTCCTAAGCTTTGATACCATGTTAAATTTGGGCTTAACTCCATCTCAAAACCCAGGTTATGAGATGAAGTATTGCCCTTGTTTATATATGTGTTTGATACTTCATGCCCAATCGATGTGAGACATTTTAACACTCCTCCTCACATCGGTAGTTCATCGATGAACGGTGGTGGGCTTACAGCTGCGTGCCACGGGTGAGCTTACCTGCTTTGATACCATGTAAGAAATGGATTTATTGATGATGAATAAACGAATGTTTACAACCTATTTATACAAAAGAAAAACAAAATTATAATAATTAAAAATAAACACAATTATTGAAAGACATATTCTTTGACAGTCTATCCTTCCCCACCAAGCTGTTGGTGGTTGCTTCCAGCTGTTGTGTTGGTTGTCACCAACTGGATCTTATGTTCTTTAACAATTAATAATTAACTCTTGTGTAAAATTTGTTGTAAAGTTTTCAAAGTGTAATATTGTCGAGTTTAAAAATGTGGATGATATTGATTCTTTGGATGAAGATAACTCAGGTGAAAAGGAGGATGAAATGAGAGTTGATCTTTCTTAAATAATTGGGTATTTTTTTCTATTATGAATTAATACAATGATATATACATAAGATTGGATGTGATTTTAATTATTAATTTGTTTTTTTAATTACCTAAATACTTATAAATCACTCCAAAGTGAATTAATAGATGAGAGGTATTTATAAGTCTTAAATTTTGTTCTTATGTATATTTCTTATTTTAAAGAATGTTAAATTTTAATCAAATTTTAAAATTTATCTAGTTTGTTTGAAAATATATTCCTCTTATACAACATTCATTTTTATTTTCTTGAATAATTGTGTTTAAATATTACATCTCATGTTAATATCATATAGAGATTCAATTAAAGATTTTTTCAAATTCTCTTATTAATATCTTATGTTAATAATTATTATATATTAATTCAACCCTAATAGAAACGAGTTAACTTCAAATTCAAATTCCCTCTATTGATGAAAAAGTATGTTAAAGCAAAATATTTTCATTTCGGTGCCCAAATAAGAAATGATAAATTTTAGACATGTGACGGTAATAAGAATTGGCTGCTTCGTTCTTGTTTCTAAGGGAGTTCTAAATCATATGAATTATGAAGAACAAAGCCATTGAAAATTAAATATATGAAAGAGCTTGTATATAAAACATACTTCTCCATGGAACAATGGAAAATTTTCATTTGGAGCAGATCTTTTTTTTTTTTTACAAAGAAAACAATATAAATAGGGAATACCAGGAGGGGGGGAAAGAGCGGTTAATGAATCAGATAATCGATTCAATACCAAACTGAATTACGTAGAAACGATTTGGTTCGTTTGCGTTGCAGGTCAAAGTCGAATTTGACCCAAATCATCTCATTATCATTCTTAAATTAGTTGTTACATCAAGTTACTATAATTTATAATATTATCACAATTTGTGATAAATATATTTTTCATATGATAAAATTGATCAAATCTTCTATACTTAAGCAACGACATATGTATGAATTGTGTGATTAAGGATAAAAATGTCAACAATATCATTGAAAATGTAACGATAATGTTTATTTTTTATACATCTAAATATGAATATGATATCTATATTTTTTAATTAAATTGTCGCAAAATTGATGAAAATATTACTTAATTGTCGTTTAACTATTTTTTGGTTACATTTTTTTATATATTATTACTAAAATGTCGAACTAAATATTAAAACTATCAATTTTTAATTTATTTTTCTCCTTTTTCTTCTTATTTGTAGTATATTTTCTATACATATAAAATGAATAGGTAAAAAAAATTATATTATATATTGTTCTATTTAGTGAGCAATCTAGTTAAACAATATCATCCAATCAAATTCTTAAGTACAAAATCAACATATATATTTTATTTTTCAGTGTTTTATATTAATATTATAACATGTAGATTGTATTAAAGAGTAATACTCGTTATGTCTCCCTAAATATAAGTATCTTTAAAAACAAATAATCAATGAAATTTATTTTATATTGTCAAAATTTATCTAATTATTTCAAACATTTTAAATTTTATAATATTTAGCAAAAAAAATTATATTTTATTATACAATATTTGGATTAATTTGTCAACTTATTGATTAATATAAATATTTTAAGTATTTAAAAATACATATATTAAATAAAACATTATTTTAAAATATAAGTAATTAATTTTTTTAATGTTTTATATAGTTTTATAAAATTGATTTCATATTTTTGATAGAACTCTCATAATTTTCGTAATTTTTTTTAAAGTTTTTATTGACAACGACAATATCTTTGATATTTTTGTAAAATATATATATTGACATCTACATTTAAATACACATTTCAAACTTTGTTTATAATAACTTGTGATATTACCACAACTTGAGATAAATAAACTTTTTCTATGATATATTTGGTCAAATCTTCAATGTTTAATAAAAGTTAAATCTATGTTAGGCTGACATGTGTCTCAGCTCAATTCTCGATAAATAAAATTTTAAGTATAATATTTATAAAATTATAGTCAAATTACATGCATAAAATAAAATTATATTTCATTTAATTTTAAATTTTAAATTTTAAGCTTTTAATATTTAATATTTCAGAAAAATTCAACAATTTAAACATATTTTACTAAAATGAGATATATATAATACCTTTATCTTATTTTTTTCTAATTAAAAACAAAAATAATTAATACTATTTTTTAATATTTATATGACATCTTTAAATATGAATCATAATTTTTTCAATGTATTTAAGTCTTATCTTTGAATATTTTTAATTACTCCATAAGTATAGAGAGGGGTGTAATTCCGATAATAGAGATGTAATTATAATTTCATGCACACTTATCTATTATTAATTATATACTTTTTTTCACTCTTACCTTTATTTTGCATTTATTTTTATCGAACTATGTCTTAATTACTGAAAAAAAAGAACTCTCATCATCCTTCAGTAAATTATCTATATCTTACATAAAGAAAGTCTTCAATTCAGAGTCTTTTCTATTCTACCTTGAATAGATAATGATCTACCCTTTGTCCCCTCAGAGGAATACAAGTAAAACTGTCCTCAATATCCAAAATGAAATATCTCTATGCTCTGCTTAGTAATAAATCAGTCACCAAACAACAATAAAAACTTTCTTTCTTTCTTTATCTATTTATTTTTCTCCTTTTTGCCTTGGAAGCACCTAAAATTTATTTCTTGTACCATCACTGAGCCTTGTTTGTGGAATCAAAAGCTAAAGTAGAGTTGTATGAATATTTACATAATATATATAAAATAAAAATTATTAAAATATCTCTAAATATTAAAATACATTTAAAACTTAATTTAATAAAATAAAAATAAAATTAGATATCATAATTTACATATAATATGTTATCTCTATCGTAATTATGATAACCTATTGATCTAATATTTACATCTGTCTAAGTTTTTTTATATTTAATAGGTTATATTTATATGTATCTTTTTTATAAAATATATTATATTTATTTTTAATTTTATATATAATATATAATATGCAATTCACAAGAGTTGGAATACCATTTACAAGTTAGATCCAATAAAGTCAAAGACGGTAATTATACAAAATGTAACAGAACTTGATATTAATCTCATTTTATTAAAATAATGAAAAAAATAATTTTTTATATTTTTATTAAATAATTTAGTATTAATTATGAGTTTTATGATGATTTATTGTTAGTTAAGAAATTGATTAATTTATAAAAATGAAACTATCTATATTAAAAACTGAATAACACTTAAAATTTTGAAGCACATGTAATTGAATAGAGTTAAATGCAAAAAAATTATGCTAAATGTTTTTATAATACAAACATATGAATTAAATATAATAATATTATTTTTATAATTATAAATTTTAATAAATATTGTTTAAAAAAAAGATAAGATAAAAAGAGAGACCTAAATAAAATTACTTTCTCTTTTGCATATTCGAGATCATATCTTTAGGGATGAACATTTTAATCGTAAAAAACTGACATTGTTGTTATTTCTAAAAACCTAATGATTTTTTTTTCAAATAAGTCTAATTAAATGGTGAAATCATTTATGTATCAAAAATAAGAAAAGATTTTATTTTATCATACCTAACTTTTATGCAATAACATACAAAAAATGTGATGAGAACTGAGAAGAACACAGAACAACAAAAACTTAATTTAGAAAATATTTCATTAGATATAAAACATAAACAAACTATTTTCTTAATAAAATACAGAAAAATAAAATCCTAGAAAATATCAAAAAATTATTAAAAATAGTAAGCTCAAAAAATCCTTAACATTCAAAAATTAATAAAACTAAAACAATTGTCAACATAAAATTAAGAGATTCTAACACGGTTATAAAAATAAAATCAATGATTTATACTTCAAAAGACATGACAGAATTTGAAAAACAAATTCAATAAATTTTGAAACTAAAAGTCATAATATCAATTAATTTACCTAACTCTAGTTTGCATTCTTAGTCAGAAAAGAAGGAGGAAAAAAAAGAATAGTAATAAACTTCAAAGTATTAAATAAAGAAATTATTAATGATTGATACTTTATTTTAAAAAAATAATAACAATAATCATTGATAACTTGCATAATTTGACATAATTTATCACGTCTCATCTTTAACTTTAATCTAATTTTATTTATTTTTTATTGAATTTATCATTCATTATTATTATTTAAATTTTATTACAAATTTAAAAATAACGAAGATCAAACTTTTTAAAAACATATCATTTAAAGACTCTCAAATTTAAATTAAGATTTATTTAAATTAAATTAAAATATATATATAGAAGATAGAAACAGAGGGCTAGTAGGACAGAAACAAAATGAAAGAACGAAGGGAACAGAAGGAGAAGAGAGAGGTAACAAAACAGAAAGGAACGTAGGGGCGGTAAAGGAAAACAAAAAAATAATCCAGAAATAGATTAGAGAAAAGGTAAGAGAGAAAACACTAGAACATATTAACACGAAAGTAGATTCTTTTTACTATTGGTTTTTTTTAATTCATTTTGCATTATGTTTGATTGTCTATGTTAATTTGAATTATTTTTCTTCATGTTTATCTAATGTATTTTGAATTTATTGTTTCTAATTAATTTGTCATTAATTAGATGATTTTAATCTTATGATTTAAGATCTAAAGAGAGAATTATATGATATATCTATAATATTTCGGCATAGGTAAATATAGAGATCAAAAGATTTATATGAACTTGTGCAGTATTAAAATCATGGATCTTAATGATTTCTTGTTTTATTAAATTGAATACTCTTGTGTAAATTAATGAATAAAAATATTTCCAATTGATTATCGAAAGAGGTTTTTGGATGTTTTTTGAAGATTGCTAACAAAGAGAGAGAATTAAATTTAATTAGCTAGATGAGTAAAACATAGTGAGAAATTAGTTAAAATTGATTTCCTATAAGTTTATCGAACAACATATTTCTTTTCTTTTGCGCATTTTCTTTAAATTATTTTTATTTTAAATTTCAATTACAACCATCTTAGTGACTTAGCTAGATAAAATTGAGATTGTCAAAAGTAAGTTACGAATCATTGAGGACGATACTCTTCTTATCACTTTATTATAAAACTATGATACTATGAACTTATAATTTTACACCGATCAATCATTAATAAAAGAAAATAAGTATTTTTCGAGTTTTGATTACAAAAGTAGATTTTGGCAATTAAAATTAGATGATTTTTTAAAAAAATTAACAACATTTAGTTATCACAAAAGATAGTTGCAATGGGCTATTGTACCATTTTGATCGTATCTTTTAAAGATACATGAATAACATCTTTAAAAAATTACAAAATATTTGTTGTATCTGTATAGATATTATTTTGATTTTCAGTGATGAATTAAATAAATATTATTTAGATATTATTATTCTACAAGAATGTAGAAAATAAGACATTTACTTTCTAAAAAGAAAGCAATAATTGCTTGATAGAAAATTAAGTATTTAAGATTGAGAATTGAAGATGAAAAACATAATCTATAATCACATATACTAAATAACATTCAAGGATTTTCTAATGAATTGAAAGAAAAAAAATCAATTACAAAAATTCTTAGAATATTTAACATATGTTAAAGCATACATTAATAAACTTGCAGAGATAGAAAATCCTTACAAGCAAAATTTAAAAAACAAATTATGTCTAGAAGTGGATGGAACGAGATACTCTGTATATGGATAAGGTAAAAACACAAAAAAATACTAATTTTATATCATCCAGATCCAAATGATAAAATGATGATTGAAACGGATGCTTCACAAGAATATTGTGGAGCAATATTAAAAAAAAGTAAATGACAAAAATGAATATCTTTGTATGTATAGTTCAGGATCTTTCCATGGTCTAAGATTAAATTATCATAGTAATGAAAAAGAATATTTAACTGTTAAAAAAACTATTAAGAAATTTACAATTTATGTCACGAGTTTCAAATTATTGTTAGAATCGATAATAAATTTTTTAGTTATTTCTTAAGAACTAATATTGTATGTGATTACAAACAAGGAAGATTAGGTAAATGATAACAGTTATTTAATCACTACAATTGTGATATCGAACATCTCTCAAGAAACAAGAATAGTTTAACAAATGCTCTTACCACAAAATTAGCACCTCTAATTATTTTTATGATTGTAAGAATTGAACATCATGATATCAAGATCAAGATAAAAGAGAATGAGACAAAGATCCTTCAAAAACAACTCGAGCTTTTATGCCTCAATAAGTCTTTTATGGAGATAGAAAATAAACAGAAAGAACTTGATTATTCAAAATAACTCTTAGATTCTAAAAAATCTAAAAATGGTTATTTATAAAAAATTAATCTAAATAAGGTAAAACTTTTAAAGAAAGAATTTAAGATGAAAAAGAAGAACCTAACAGTTTAAAAGATAGTAACATCTTAAAAAAAAGCTAAACTAGACTGAGGAAGAAAAAAAAGGAATAAAAAAAGACTTATGTCGTCTATAATGACCCAAAACCAAAATTTTACAATAACTGGATAAAAGTAGATAAATCTATTCTTGGGTTTAGTGGAATGACTTATAAAGTCTTCACCAATAAAATAGAAGCTAAAGATAGTTATATCAATTACAAAATATCAAAACTAATAACTCTATAAAAGATAACAAGGAATTATTCCCAAGACTACAACGACAACCAGCATTACCAAACAGGTTGACAACTCTAAGAAAATAGTATGGCCTCTAATACTATTTAAATAGGCATTTCTACCAGAAACATCAAAGATAATATGACATACATGTAGTGCTATTTAAGGAAATATCCCCCATAAATTCATTAGTCATTGAAGATGAAAATGATCAATATAGAAATCTCACCATATCACAATGATTGAGTCTCTACAATTAGACCAAAAAATTGATCCAAGAACATATAAAAGATATGAAGTTTTATACTATAAAAAATAAATTTCTTCCAAGGAGTAAATTTAACATTTTAAAAAGAGCTGATATAATATTTGTTTACAAAGCTTTTTATGCATGACTAATAGAAAACATATATCCATGAATTAATTTAAGTGAATTAAATTATTTTTCAAAAAAATAATCAAGTACTTCAGATTTATCTCAGATTTTTCAGTTCATTTTACCAAGCTAGAGATTTTCAACACAAATAGAGAAATTTCAAAACCAATGACACTTCTAAAAAATGAATTCAACACAAATGAACTCTATATATTAAGAAGTCAACTGTAAAGCCATATTTACTATGAACTCAAAAAATGATAATTTTACTAAGATCAAAGTAAATACTCAACCAGTAAAATCTTCATCACTTTTTATAGTAATATGGTGAAAAAAATCACCAAATCTGAGACAAATTTTAATAGTAACAATGTGAAAATTGGTCAAAAAATAAAGAATATATTTTGCTTCTATGTTAAAAAAGTCACCAAAGATAACATATGCATTTATTGCATTAAGGATAAAAAAAAATGAAGATGCGTCATCATCACTATCATCCAAAAGACTGTCGGTAGAAAATGACAAAAAAGAATAAAGAAGAACTATTAATAGAAGATGATAAAGAAAAATGTAATACCCATAATTTAGTTGGAATCATGTGACAAGAAAAAACAATGGTTGAAATTGATAAGCCAAAACACAATAATGCATATGAATTATTAAAGTAAAGATAAGATAATAATTCCCATATTATAAACATAGATTTCTTATACTATAAAAAAAAACCTTTATTTTCATTAGATGTTACAAAAAAAACACACAACCCAAAAAACACATAGCTTCTATCATAGCAACCACCTCCATGCAGAAATCTCAATCAATAATTATGTACCTAGTAATTATAGGCGGTTAAAAATCTTTTTAAAGTTCGTAATTGACTTTAGAATTATAATTATTATTATATTATGAATAAAATGGAATGTAGTTAAAATGGAATGCAAAAAGCTCACAATTATTAGGATGGTATTAAAATTTGAGCAAAGTTGAGGCATAACCAGTGTAATAAGAGAATACGAACAAAATAAAAAATCGTAGTAAACCCATTATATTCAGGTATAATAATTATAAGTTTTAAGTCAATTAAATTTTTTAAATGTTTAAATATTTACTTATATCAATTTATAATCCAAATAAAACAAGAAGATGAAGATAAAAATACTACAATGTTATGATAATAAAATTAAAGAATTATCTTTAATTAATAATATACAAAAATTACATAAATTAATAACTAGTTATAATTTAGTATCAGAGCCATAGATTTAGAGATACCAATATAATATGGATGAAAAAGTTAACATAATTAAATTTAGTGATATTATTAATCATAAATTCTAAGAATATTATATCATTATTCTAAATGACAATAGTATAAATAAAGATATGTTAAACCTAACAGGTATTCTAAATAAATTTTTTTATTATAATAATGTCACAATAATGTTTTTATTTTTAGAAATATTAGAGTATTAAATTTTTAAATAAAATTTTAAATTGTTATGATATTAATAACTTTTTTTTTCTATAAAAACAACAGTTCTCGAAATTTAATCAAAGAACTAAATAATTTTACATTTAAGATGCTAGAGGACAATACTTTTGCATTCTAAGAGAAGCTTTGTTTCTTTAAATAATAATAGTGGGATTTAGAAATATATAATAATAATAATCTAGGAATGCTAATTTCATTAGAGTAAGTATTTTTCTTTTTAACATATAAGAGGAAAGTTAAAGACACTGTTTTACATAAACATCACACATGACAAATTAATTTAAAAATTAGAAAAGTGAATATAATTATGTAACGTGAAATACTATAAATAGAATGAAGAGTTAATTTGATTAGGGTAAAACATGTTATTTAGTCATCTAAGTTACAAAAAGTGATTTTTAATCTTTTTTATTTATAAAAAATGTGTCAGAAATAACATCCAACATTTTTTAATATTAAAATTCTTTATAAAAGTCCTCGAGTAGTTCTTTTTACATTATTTAATTTATTTTTTTATATTTAACATTATTTAAATGGTAGCCTTATATTTTGAGTAAATTTTATTAATATATGAGAAATGTTTATATTTTAAAAATATTAGAACATTAAATTATTAAACAAAATTTAAAGGGAATTAATACTTTTAGAGCAAAAAACTAATGAGAGAATAATTTAAAATTTATATTCATAATTTAATAATTAGATGTTTTAAAATTAAAAGGTTTGCTATGACAATAATAATAAAATATATCATAATAGGACTATCCAATTAAAATTGCTCTAACATTAGTATTTGTTATTCTTAAAATGGGTGAGATTATTATTACCACACCTTATTTTGTTGTTTTTCACAGCCAATTTATTATTAAATTTAAAAATTGTCACAAATATCTTTTTATCTTTAATATATTTATTACAAGTCAATTAAAATTTATTAAAGAAAATTTTGATAATTTATAAAATTAGTAATAAATATGGTATTGAAATATAAAATATGGTGCCACAATAACTCTGAAAATGATAACTTCCTTTGTTAAAAAAAAAGACATTTGATCCTTTAACATGCAAAAGCTAATGCATAAAATTTGCAACTATCTAGACTAGGGATAAACAACGGATCAAAACTATATATTTTTTATTAATCCGAATCCGATTCAATTTAAATTGAATTTGAAGATTTTCAATCAGAACTCGATCTGATAATATAATCAATCTGAATTCAAACATATCAAATTTTTCGGATAAGGTCAGATTGATGTTAAAATTTATTTATCAATTATTTTTATATATAAAACATGACATATACAACACTTAAATTTTAGCAAAAAATATTATTTATAGTCATAACTAAGAAAATAAAAAAATAAAAAGTATGTTAGTACAATTATTGAATTATTATAAATATTTATATTTATTTTTAAGTTAAAATAATAATATAATGTAATTACATAATATTTAAATATAACACATTATAAAATAAAATCTTTCAATTTAAATCTGAATACATTTTATAAATTTCAATTCAAATTCGAATAGATTATATAATTTTTAATATAAATTTGATAGGAGTATAAAATTTGCAATATTATCTTAATCCATTGAATCGTATTGAATTTTTTAACTTAAATGAATTAATCATGTTATTTACTTACCTCTGTTCCAAATCGCTGGTAATAAATTACTCTAAAGTTTAAGTTTGAATGCCATTATCTATTAAATGTTAAGAAAAGCATATATAAGAGGGAGGTAAATGATATTAATACATAAATTTATACATATTTTTACATTTATATTATTTTAATTCCATTAAGTATTAATATTATCTATAAAATTAAATTATTTCTCTAATTTAAAAAAACAATTATGATACATGGTATGATATAAAGAATATGTATAAAATTAAATAATATTAGCATTTTTCCTTAGTAATATATGGGATTCTACTTTGTCTTTATATAGACAAGAAATGTTAATATTCTACAAATTTTTACACCCATATTTTTTATACTATATCATTTAACATAATTATTTTAAAATTTTAAAAAATAATTTAAATTTTTAGATAATATTAACACCTACCTAGAATAAATATAAATGTGTGTATATTTATACATTTCTAGCCTACCTCAAATGATAATATATAATGTCATTTCTGAATTCCATTTCCTTTCCTATTCTTTCGATCCAAAATTTCCACCTACAAATCACACGCTTCCAAAATTAGGTGAGAAACTGTTCTTCACCAGTTTCTTTGTTTCCAAAATTGAGGACATTATTGTAGAAATCGTAGAGAATCGAGATGGTATCGATGAGAAATGCTAAATATCACTTACACATGACACTTGATAAATATAAATTTATATATTCTTAATATTAATCTATTATATATATATATTACTCCTGAAATAAGCTAATGTATTTAATTCTAACCAATAACTTACTTTGAACATGCAATACTTGTTTTCAAAATTGTTATTCATTGCTATAAGTATAATAAGTTAGGACGAATAAATAATAATATACTTTGTTGGATAACATTAATTTATCACAAATAACTATAATGGTCTAAGACAAAGTTTGCATACAAAGCAAGTTGGAGTAAACAAATAAATTGTTTCAAGAATCTTATTATACTTATGAATTCTAGCATACATATTATTATCTTTTATTAAGGATAACCCTACTATTATAACAGATTTTACAAATATTAACACATTATTTTCAGTTTTTAAAAAATGAACATTAAATTTAATTGTTATGGCATTAGTATTTTCTAGTCTAAAAATATCAATTCATGAGACATAGCAATCATTTTTGAAATGCCATATATATTTTATCAATATGACATAAAATCTCTAAATACATATAATTGTTAATATGAAAACATTTTAGAGCGTCACCATAACACCCATAACTATAAGTCATAAATCTAACTGTTATTGAAATATTAATTAAATCTAATAAATGAAAATAAACTTATACAACTAATTAGTTTTGTGCTCCAAAAGTTTCATATAGAATTACTATTGCTAATATGACCTACACCTACTTTTGTTTTGTGGTAATCGTTGCAGGGTCGAGACCCGTGGCTCAATGGGCCGATGGAGCGGTGCTCTATGCTTAGAAATGACTTGATCTCATCAATTAACTATAAGAAAAACCTACAACTCTAAGTTTCCTAAAATAAATGAACAAGAAATCAGAATAACATATACAATAATATACAGCAAGCATTTCTAGAAAACTCCGGTTATAACCACCCTTCAGATGTATGCATTAAGACTGAACATTAATTTGATGACTTTCCATTATGATATGACTTAGACTTGAAGAATATCTAGGAGAAGATCTTATTCTCTAGAACAAACAAAAATAATGAAGAAAATGAAGCATGTGTGGCTTATTTTGAAGTCATCAAAATATATCACGTAGTTATTATATTAAGAGTATTTCAAATGATCTATTGAAAGCTTGGTTTCAGCTTTCAAATACTATGTTTGGTTATCAGATTTTTTTTTTTTTGAACTTTTATATCCTCTCAAATCTAGTGAATAGTCCTCTTGTTAACTGCAAGATCTCCTTAAAAAATGCCAGAATTATTATTCCTTTTTCTTTCCTCCTCAGAGTATACACAACCAAAAATTATCCACCACACAGATGAGTAATTCTATATAGACCCATTGGGGCACAAACACTACGGTCGTGGATAAACACCTTATCATTAATTAAATTTCGTTAAAATATACAAAACTATTAGATGCATGATACATAAGTGGTATTAACTAGTTTAATGGTGTTGCCAAGTATTTTTCCAAATAGAAACAGAGAAGCATCTTCGTGAGCTTCAGTGATACAATACTCTTTAAATTAAAAATCTCTGTAGATGCCATTGACTAAAGAAAGATATTGAGTTGTACTCTTGAGGAGTAATTTTATTTGTATCTACTATGTAATGAATCTCATCAACATATCAATTTGTATTGTTTTTTAAACACAAGTCTCACTATTAAATCAAATAAGACTTACAAATATTTATGGAGCATTTAGTTTATTTTTGAATGAGTATACAACAAAGATGCAATTTTATTGGGATGTATAGAGTTTTTCACCCTTGAGTCTTGACAAGAAATTGTTATGTATTATTTTTAGTATTTTATTCTATCTCTAACTAATTGTACAGCTTTTTGAGCAACCAACTTCACAAAACCAAAGAGAAGCTCTTCAAAATATTATATTTTAGCCAAACTAGTAATGAGTCTTTGCTTATCTATTTAAGAAGATCTCCTAATGTTCACTGAGTACATGCCAGCACTTTCTTCTCTTTTTCGTCTATTCTTGGCACGTTTCCAACTCAACCTCTTCTAAATTGATCAAGAACTTTGATTAATTGTTAAGCAAGATGTGGATTTTCCTAATTGGAAGTTTAATTATCATATGCATTACACATTGGATTTACAGGTGGAGAAATCCAAGATGCAATGGAAAACTACCACCTGGATCGATGGGTTTACCACTTCTAGGTGAAACCCTTCAGTTTTTCAATCCTTACTCTTCTTCTGATATTCCTCCCTTTGTTAAGGAAAGAATGAAAAAGTAAAGTTTCAATTTTTGACTGTCCTTTGATTGTTCTTTATATTTTCTTCAAATTTGTTTTTCATTTTTATTTTTATTTTTCAGGTATGGCCCAATTTTCAGAACCAGTTTGGTAGGGAGACCAGTTGTAGTATCGACAGACCCTGAACTCAATTATTTCATTTTTCAACAAGAGGGACACTTGTTTCAGAGTTGGTATCCAGATACTTTCACAGAAATATTTGGGAGAAAAAATGTGGGTTCATTACATGGGTTTATGTATAAATACCTGAAGAATATGATTCTCAATCTCTTTGGTCCAGAAAGCCTTAAGAGAATGCTCCCTGAAGTTAAAAGGACAGCAACTGAAAGATTACAACAATGGTCAAGTCAGGAGAGAATTGAATTGAAAGATGCAACTGCTAGTGTAATCAGTTTTTACTTTTTAGTTGCCCTTCAAATTTTCTCATTATTTTTGTTCGAAGTCTAATTACCTTTGATCTCTGCAGATGATATTTGACCTGACTGCAAAAAAATTGATCAGTTATGATCAAACATATTCCTCAGAGAACCTAAGGGAAAACTTTGTAGCATTCATACAGGGATTGATCTCCTTCCCTCTGGATATTCCTGGAACAGCTTACCACAAATGTTTACAGGTAAACTTATTAAATTCATTAATAAGTCATTCTCATAACAGGTTAATATTTTGGGTTGAAATCTATGCCCAACAAGTGGTATAAGAATTAGGATCCAATCTGGTATTTTGTGAGTGTACACAAGGTGGATCTTTAAGGTAAAAATAAAACAATGTAAGCATCGCATGTTGTCAAGTCTAAACAAATTAACATGGGTTCTTTAACCATTTTTTACCACACGGGTGTACTCAATGAAGTATGAATGCTTAATTAAGCAAGATGCAGCTAAATAGTTAATCCTTGGTATAGGACATGGTTCTAAGTCTGACGGGGCTATATGTATCATCATTATGTTTTCTATTTGTTAAAACTCAAATGTAACATATATGAGAATAGTTAACACAACTCCTAATAGCTTGAGTTTTTAAGAGAATTGATTGCTAGTTCTTCTCATATATGATATCAGAGAAGTAAGGTGCTGAGATCGAATTCCTGTAGGACCCCAAATGTCAATTAAAATTCCCAAATTTGATAGATTTTGTAAAAAAATAAAGAAACTTACTCATGAAGAAAGTTAAAATGATGGACCTTTGCAAAGATAAAGTAACTCACACTTGCGTGGGAATGTTAAAGAGTTAAGAGCCTAAATAAATTGTTAGGCTTACCTCCCACAAATTTAAGCTCCTGAGAGAGTTGGTGACAAACAAATTCTAATATGGTATCAAAGTATAAGGTCTTGAGTTCGAACCTACTCAACTCCAAAATTTTCACAAATATTAAATGGGTCACTTTCTTTTACTTCTATTCACTTGAAGTCTATCTCCACTAAATTGGGCCTTCAAAAAATTATCTAATATATACTCAATCAATGGGATTCTGTGTAACTCTATTTGATGTGCCTTCCAAACTATCTATTTAACCCACAAGTGAGAACCCATCATACTCGTCTACTTATCCTACAAGTAGAGCCAAAATGTAACATGTATAAGAATAGTTAAACCAACTCCTAATAGCTTGTGTTTTTAGGATAATTAGTTGCTAATTCTTCTCCAACACTATCAAAATACAAATTTCAATCTCCAATCTTGGTCTTGAATTCTCCTATGTTTTTCAGGGTAGGAAAAGAGCAATGAGAAATTTAAAGAAAATGCTAAAAGAGAGACGAGCAAATCCCAAGAAGCAGCAAAGTGACTTTTTTGACTTGGTCCTTAAAGAACTTGAGAAAGAAGGAACAATTCTCACGGAGGAAATAGCTCTGGATCTAATGTTTGTTCTACTATTTGCCAGCTTTGAAACAACATCTCTGGCTCTAACTTTAGCCGTTAAGTTTCTTACTGGTCACCCTTTGGTGCTAAAGCAATTAACGGTATGTGAAACATGTAGTTTGATTTTCATACCTGGTTTTCACAATTCATATAGTGATCTCTCTACTAACAATATTCTTAACTTTGTTCCCTGTGCCAGGAAGAGCATGAAGCAATTATAAAACAAAGGAAAAATGCTGATTCTGAGATTAATTGGAAAGAATACAAATCAATGACATTTACATTTCAGGTAGTTCTCACACTTTTCACTCCACAACATATATACAGCTCTGTTCCAAAAACTCGAAGACTTTTTTTGCAGTTCATTAATGAAACGGTGAGACTAGCAAATATAGTCCCTGGCATCTTCCGTAGGGCACTAAAAGATGTTCAATTTAGGGGTAAGTTAGTTACTATCTTGATGGTCAAATAGAAAGCTTTGGACTGTAAATTTGGGATTTAAACTTTTGCAGATAACAAAAACAATATAATTCTATTTAAGCTTCACTGTCTTGTAGAAATCGTCCATTTCGAAGTAACTGTTATCTAGTCCCTAATCTTATCAAATGTTTTTATTCCAGAAAATGGATTAATTAATAACATATTATATTATTTAATAATTTTTTATTAAAATATTTTTTTTATTAATTGATTAAAACACGATAAAATAGGTGTCACTACCATGGATAAAAATAAAATTTAATATAAAATTATTTTAAAAAATAAACAATAGTAATATCATAAAATTATTTAAATATATTATTTTTGTTTTAAAAATAAATAAAATAAAAATTATGACAATTAGTAAATATTAGAAAAAAAAATTTGTGAAAAAAAATTAATATTAAATGTCATTTATTATTGTTAAAAAGATTAAATTTTAATTGTATTTTCTTGACAGAAAAAAAAAATATTTTAATAGAAAATCATTTTCTTATCACAGCTAGCTACTAAAAAATATCTTTTACAATCTGTGCGACTAAACATACAATAAAACTTAATCTGGTGGACTTAGCATACGTTTTTTTTCAAATATATACATATTATTTGACACTATAAGAAATTGGTGTTGGTGCAGGATATACCATTCCAACAGGCTGGGCAGTAATGATCTGTCCTCCAGCTGTACACTTGAACCCAGCAAAATATGAAGATCCTCTGGCCTTCAATCCTTGGAGATGGGAGGTACTTGAAATTTGAACACTTGAACAAAAATATGTCAAAAATTATACAAGTCTTGATCATTCTTCTTACTTATATAATGACAAACAGGGCGTAGAACTAAATGGTGCAACTAGACATTTCATGGCTTTTGGTGGTGGTATGAGATTCTGTGTTGGGACAGATTTTACTAAGGTGCAGATGGCAGTGTTTCTCCATTGCTTAGTCACAAAGTACAGGTAAGAGGGCCTTACAGTCAGGGGCGGAACGAGGGGGTGACTGGGTGGGTCATGACCCCCTTGTTTTATAAACTTTTACTGCTATATATAATTAATTATAATTTTTTAAGTATTTTAAATGAATAAAATAGAAATTTGACACTCCCTATTGCAATAAAATTATTCATCTTTATATGAAAATCAATAAAAATATAACTTATCATGTATTTTTTTGTCTATTTGAAAACGCTTAACTATATGTTAATCCTTCTTACTATTTTCTACTATATAATTCAACATTCCATACAAAATCAAGATCTGATATTTTATTTATGATATATCCTCTCTATTTAGTAACAAAAAAAAATTCTCTATTTATGACCAACAAAATTATAACATACATAAATTTACTATAATTATTCTCAAATAAAGTAAAAATAATTATACTTACTAAAATTTATTACCATGTGCTACTCGGTCCATTATAAAAAATTTCTGGCTTTGTCTGTGTTTGTGTGTGCGTGAGAGAGAGAATGACCTGTTTGAGTCCAAACTTTTCAGGTGGATAGCAATTGAAGGAGGAAATATACTGCGAACTCCTGGTTTACAATTTCCAAATGGATTCCACATTCAGCTAAAGGAGAAAGTTACATGCAAAGAACGGCAGAGCAATGACTCTTTTCTACTTTGAGCGCTTCTCTCAAGCTGCAAAGCCTACTAATGATCTGCAATACATGGGGAAAATTTACGAGAGTCCAGCAACAAAGAGTGACCTATAGTTTTACTCAGGATCACGTTAAACTTTTCTGCTTTTCCTTTGATTTGTATCATCACATAATTATCTAAGAATAGTATATTAGCTCAAAGGCATCTAAATACATATAGCAGAATTCATCAACTTCAACATTATTTTGTAACAATCTGTGTAAATGATATCGTACATCTTTCTTTACTTTTTGCATGGAGTACTTGACTATTCTCATTGAATACTCTATCAAATGTTTTTCCAATATGAATTACTTTTTCTATGCTGCTAACACAAGTTACTTGGAAATGAGTCTGTTCTAACCACCAGGCTATATATACCAATGCAATTCCCATGGCTATTTCCACTTGGTGTATCGTTTGCTTTGATCCGACTCAGGTTTACATTTTCTTGTGTCTGGTCATGTTGTAGTCCATTATTTTCTCTTTCTTTTTTTGTTTGCTAAATAAATCACCTCCATCAGCATGCTTCGTGATAACCGATGTTCTGGTTCGTCCATGCTTGTGTTTTTCTTTATGAACATGATGGAGAAGATAGTTATAATCTGCTCCCCTATCTAAATGTTTATGCTTGTGATCAATAGGGATGTTTCTTCTATTGTCTTCAGTTCCATGTCTGTGACCCTTAGCCTCCTGTTTGTGATGTTTGTTATGAGTATGATGACGATGACGATGGTGGTGGTGGTGGTGAATGCCAGCTATATGCCTTCGAGGATCGTTAACACTTTGATCATCAGCCCAAAAATGATCTTCACACCAATCATAAATAGGATCAAAGAGTCCTTTTTGATGTAAAAGCCATAGCAGCAATAGCACTGCAATGCAAAGTTTATCATATAAAATAATTATTGTTTCCTGCAAACTTTCAATTTAAAACAATACTTTAATGAAATATCAAAATTACCTGTTGGAAAAATTGCCAAAATTAGACAGAACATCACTATCCAACTCATACATATGTACTGAATGTGGCATTTAAAGTCAAAAAATGAATGGCATTCCTTTCTGGCCAGTAGCAAAAAAAGGGAAAGTTAAAAGTTGCAGCTGGAATACAATAATTCAGAAATGGAAAATCTTAATTGAGTGCATCATCCAACTAAAAAAATATAAGAAAGCATGAATTTTCAGAATTTGAAAGCTCCAACAGTATAAGAATTTAAATAACAAAGTAAAATAAGAGGATGGAAAATCATTCATTTAGCAATTAGTGTTATGTGAAAATTTTAACTTACTACTGTTAATATTTTTTGCTTCAATTAACTACTTGAATTATTGAATGTAACAATTTGATTAGAAAATTTTAAGTACACGTGAAGTTATAACTTCATTATCTTATTCACAACATATCCTTGTAACTTCACTTATATAGATGACTTAAATATGATCAAATTGACTAAGTTTTGGTCACAAAAATTGATTGAAAAACATTTAATAATAAAAATAGTTAATTAAAATAAAAAACATTAGAAATAGTAAATTGAATTTTTTTACATAACGTTAATAATTAAATAAACGTTTTTCCTAACTGGATATCTTATTCCATTCTTGAACAAGTACCTGCAAGTTTTTCCAGTGATGAAATATGTCAGACTTTTCCATAATTTATTCCATATGCTCTCTATAGTCTTAAAGAAACCAGTTATGCTTGTTTCCGGTGGATGAAAGGGAATACCCTACACCACAATGACTTTTAGTGCTTCAAACATAAAGATGGTCAAAATTTTAAGATATAATATTGAGTAAAATTTAGAATACACAAATCTAAATTTATTAATATTAGATCTACTAAGTAAACAAACTACTTGTATTATTCCCACAATAAAAGATACTATAACACTTTTCAAAGACAACTCACAAATTAAAGAGAAATATAAACACTCAAAGAGGAAGTTATCAACTCACACTCAAACTAAGAATACAAACACTTATTTGTTTTTGATAGAATGATTAAACCAAATGTAAGGTAGGTTATTTATAGTCCTCACCATGCAATATACACCATACAAATATAAAACTAAGAAATAATTCTAACTACACAAATATTATCACATTCTACACATTTCTCTTTTCTACATCTTTCAACCACTCCATTTATTTTTCTACATCTTTCAACCACTCCATTTATTTTTCTACATCTTTCAACCACTCCATTTATTTTTCTACATCTTTCAACCACTCCATTTATTTTCCTACATCCATCATTCACTCCATTTATTGAGTTGGTGTTAATTTTCAACATATAATTCTTCATTGCTCTTTCTTTTGGCTGATTTTTCAAAACAATAAAGTTCTAACCTTTAAAGATATCTACACGAATTCATCTCCATATTATTTTTAGGATCTAAACTCCAAAATTTAACTATTTATATTTATAAATCCAGCCAAAAGAGGGGGGAAAACTATGTAGATTTAGAAGCTGTTTCACATAAACTTATGCATGAGTTTCACTCACAACCAATAGCAACTACAAGTACAATCATCATCAATCCTTCTCGAGCTGACATAGTTCTAAGACCAGCCCAACTCATCTGTTTAAAAGTATTACTCAGTTGTAGAAGCTTAATTTAATTCTCAGATAACTGGGATGAATATTTTCAGCCTTCTATCAGACTATGCTACGTTACTTGGCCCCTTAAAAATATATATTCAAAGCGATAAAAATATATGGCATAGCTAGAAGTTTAAAAGCTGGCAAGAACCTGTGAACCATTTTCGAGGACAGTAGCAGTGGTGGAAAATTGGCACTCAGCCCTATCTACTTCATTATAATCGGAGTCTTTTAGAATGGCTGCACTCAAATACACATGTATTTTCCTTAAATTCATTTCTATTGGCATATCATCAGTCATTTTGAATCCGAAAGTGCCCTTACCTGCACATACGTATTTTGCAGCATGATCGGTTGTTGGATATAGCTTAAATGATCGGGTTACCTCTTCTTTTGGCTTCATAATTAAGAACTGTTCCTGTAAAAGAGAATCAATCCTTCATGAAAAGGCTCCACTATTCCAGCAAAAAAAAATTATTAAAAAAAAACCTAGATACTTGTGCAATAAAGAGGAAACAAAACCTCCATACGGCTGACATCTCTTGAGCAATCAAACTGCAAAACAAAACGAAATCATCACATCTTTGCTGAGACATACTTTTCTTCTATCTTAATATCCTCCCTTTAGTTATTTCCTACTTAGTGGATGCCTAGATAAGTCTCTCATTTTGACCTTATATCAGTATATACAACACTTATCAACTTTGTACATAGATGTATATGCGAACATTGATGTTGATAGAATGTATAAAAGCATTATTAGTTTTTTTTGCAATAACTTAAGCTTTTGGAAGAGTTGGTTTTCCAATAAATTTTGACAAAGTATCAGCGATGAAGGTCCTATGTTCAAACACCAATAACCCCACTTATTGAATTGCATGTATTTGATATGTATAGTGCATAAAGGTAACACTTGTAGAGGAGTGATAAAATGTATAAAAACATTGTTAACTTTTCTCCCACTTGTTTAAGCTTTTGATATAGTTGATTTCTAAACAAACTTTAATAGATGTATATGCATAAGGCAGATAAAGAAGATTGAGAGATGACATGGAAGAGTTTTGAAAGAAAAATGCAATTAATATGAGGGGTTAGTGGTCATACATATTACTAACCATGATTTAATCAGCACGTTGTCCATCTAAAATACATGACAACTCATTTATTTATGCAATTTCCAAAGAACAGATCAACATGCCATGTTCTTAAAAGATTATACGATAAAGTTTTATAGCAAAACTATGAGCTGAGAAAAAAGAAATTTAGTGAGAATGAAATTTATCTATAAATGATACCGTTAAGCCATACGATGCTTCAACTTCACCAGTATTCTTAGTTATAATTTTGGCTTCTCCAAATTGAGCCAGAGCTTCAAATGTTGGGATGTTGATGTTTAAGATTTTCCCAGGGCTCCTATAAGAACATACCAATAGCTATAGATAGTAAAAATTGAATGAAAACTTATGTCTCACTAATATGTCAGAGAAAAAAAATCAGCATTCCAAAAAGTTGAAAGCTTTCCCATGATTATCAATGTAACATAAATGCACATGCACATTCAAACGCACCCGATACTAATATAAGTCAAGTGATTATAATAATATAAGTCGAGTGCTTATTATAATGTCATCAATATTAGGCACAAATTGTGAAGAAAAATCAACCTTTGGTAAACATAATCAACATCATCAGCCCTTAGTTCTATCAAGAGATTTGTATTGAGAACTTCTGTAACTCCGATGGAAAATGAATGGGTCCCTGCATCCTGCATAATTACGAAAGTGACAAGCATATCCAATAAAAATCCTCATAAAGGCAAGTTTAAAGCTGCTGAAACATAACTGGATGTTGATTTATCCTTTCAAACCTTCCTTCCACTCCATATAGTCGTAACTGCTTCATTCTAACTCTATTTTGGTCAGCCTGCAAGCAACATGAAAGCTTTTGGTCGGTCAAAACAACAATATTTTTTCGAAAATCATTTTCTCATAGAAAAGTCTATATATCTTAAATTTGACATGAATTTCAAATGATTTGACATAGTATTAATTATTGGTAAATACAATGGGAACTACATAATTATATGTCTATATCTAATGAAAAATTATCGCATCAGTTATGATTGTGATATATAATAGTGTTTTTTGTTGAAAATTGTTATAAAGCTCTTTAATTTAAGGAGCAAGTTAAGGAGCAAAACATGGAGTTTAATTCAAGGAACCATTAATTTAATGGAATAATTCAAGGAGTGAATTTTCCTATAAATAAATGTGTAATTGTAATGAATTAATCATCCAAAGTGTTCATTCCAATTGAGAGAAAATTTTTTGTGAGAGAAAATTGAGAGTAATTTTCTTGGGTGCAATTGGGTCGTGGGTTATGAGTTGTGAGTGTTGTAAACACCTTGTGTAATTTCTCCTCTTTTAGTAAAAAGATCTGCAGCAGGTTCGGAGACGTAAGCAAGATTGACCGAACTCCGTTATCAAATTTGTGTGTTATTTTTATTCTTCCTTTCTCATAAATCTGGCTTATCGGGAATTTGCGTAATTTCCCAACAACTGGTATCAGAGCTATTGGTGGTGATTTCTGTCAATTTTCTACAAGGTTACTATTTACGTGAATAGTAAATTACGTGAATAGTGACATTTTATCGACGATATTTGTTTGTTGACGGAGGTGTTCTAATACACGGTGGTTTACAGAAATAGTCAGAAACGATCCGGAGAAAGTCAGATTTGAGTGAGAGCAATGGCCGCAGATGAAGGGTGAAACTCGAGAAATTTGATGGCATAGATTTCGGGTTTTAGAAAATGCAGATAGAGGATTATCTGTATCAAAGAAATCTATATCAACCTCTCTCAGGGAAGAAGCCAGAGGCTATAAAGGAAGAAGATTAGAATCTTCTAGACAGACAAGTCCTCAGAGTTATTCGATTGACGCTATCCCGTAATGTTGCTTTCAACATAGCAAAGGAAAAGACCACGACGGGTCTTATGGCAACTCTCTCCAATATGTATGTATAAGAAGCCATCAGCCTCAAACAAAATGCACTTGATAAGTGCGTTTGTTCAATTTGCGGATGACGGAAGGCGTCAGTAGCTCAACATCTCAATGAACTCAACACAGTCACAACCCAGTTGAGTTCAGTGGAAATTGTATTCGATGAAGAAGTACGAGCATTGATATTTTTGTCTTCTTTACCAGAAAGTTGGAATGCTACTGTCACAGTTGTTAGTAGCTCGTCAGGAAACAATAAGTTGAAATTTGACGATGTTCGTGATCTAGTTCTCAGTGAAGGGATCTGACGTAGAGAGTCAGGTGAATCGTCAACTTCTTCAGTTTTGCATACAGAGTCAAGAGGAAGAAATTCAACCAAAGGGAATGGACGTGGCAGAACAGACTACCGAGGTAGATCAAAGGACAGGAGGTCCAAATCCAGGAATCCTAATAATTCCCATAGCTCGAAGACTATCGAGTGTTGAATTGTGGAAGAACCGGGCACTACAAAAATCAATGCAAGAGTGCACCGAAGGACAAACAAGTGAAGGCAGAGGCAAATGTTACTTCCACCTCAGGAGGAGACGATGCATTGATATGCTCCTTGGAGAGCAAGGAAGAATCTTGGGTGTTAGACTCTGGAGCATCGTTCCATGCTACTTCACAAAAAGAATTCTTCGAGAAATATGTCTCCAGAAACCTTGGAAAGGTATATCTTGGTGATGATCAATCATATGCTATTATTGGCAAAGGTGTAGTGAAGATTAAGTTGAACGGATCTGTTTGGGAACTGAAGGATGTCAGACATATTCCCGATCTCAGAAGGAACTTAATCTCAATGGGGTAGTTGGCCAATGAAGGCTACACTACGATCTTCCATGGTGATGATTGGAAGATTTCAAAGGGTGCAATGACAGTTGCTCGAGGTAAGAAAAATGGCACTCTTTACATGACAGTAGAGGCACGTTGTTCAATCACAATTGCAGCATGCAATGAAACACCAAATCTGTGGCACTAGAGACTAGGCCACATGAGTGAGAAAGGGATGAAAATTATGCACTCAAAAGAAAAACTTCCAGGTCTACAGTTTGTAGAGATGGACATGTGCGAAGATTGCATACTTGGAAAGCAAAAGAGAGTCGGCTTTCAGACAAGTGTTAGAACCCCAAAGAAGGAAAGGCTAGAGCTTATTCACTCTGATGTTTGAGGACCAACGACCGTCTTATCTATTGGTGGGAAACACTACTTCGTGACTTTCATCGATGATCACTCTCGGAAGGTATGGGTTTACTTTCTAAAGCATAAGTCTGAAGTATTTGAGGCCTTCAAAAGATGGAAAGCTATGGTGGAAAATGAGACGGGTTTAAAGATCAAAAAACTCAGAACCGATAATGGTGGTGAATATGAAGATACCAGATTCAAAAATTTTTGCTATGAGCCGGGATCAAAATGGAAAGAACTGTGCCAGACACGCCTCAACACAATGGTGTAGCTGAGCGTATGAACCGAACATTGACAGAAAGAGCCAGAAGCATTCGTATACAGTCAGGTCTATCGAAACAGTTCTGGGCAGAAGCAGTCAACACGGTAGCTTACTTGATCAATCGAGGCTCATCTGTTCCATTGGAGCATAGAATACCAGAGGAGGTATGGAGCGAAAAAGAGGTGAAACTATCACATCTAAAAGTTTTCGGTTGTGTAGCATTTGTGCATATCAGTGATCAAGGCAGGAATAAGCTTGATCCCAAATCCAAGAAATGCACATTCATCGGTTATGGTGAGGATGAGTTTGGCTACCGCATTTGGGATGACGAAAAGAAGAAAGTTATCCGTAGCAGAGATGTGATTTTCAACGAAATGGTGATGTATAAGGACATGCATAAAATAGACGCCAATGACTCAGAACAGAATGAGTCAGTATTTACAGATGCAGATGATGTCCCAGATAGTTCTGCAACAGAACCAATTGTAACAAGTCCTCAGCCAGAGGAACTTGTTGGACAGAGCAGTACACAGCATTCTAACACACCACAACCTCTTACTTCAGCTCCTGTATTGAGAAGGTCTTCTCGACCTCATGTGCCTAACAGGAGATACATGAACTATATGTTGTTGACTGATGGAGGGGAGCCTGAATGCTATGATGAAGCTTGTCAGACTCGAGATTCCAACAAGTGGGAGCTTACTATGAAAGAAGAAATGAAATCTCTCATCTCCAACCAGACATGTGAACTAGCTAAGTTACCTATGGGAAAGAAGGCACTTCACAACAAATGGGTGTACCGGATGAAAGAGGAACATGATGGTTCCAAGAGATACAAAGTCCGCCTAGTTGTCAAAGGATTTCAACAGAAGGAAAGAGTTGACTACACTGACATTTTCGCTCCCGTTGTGAAGCTCAATACTATCAGATCAGTATTGAGTATTGTAATCATTGAAGATCTTCATCTTGAATAGTTGGATGTGAAGACTGCATTCCTTCGTGGAGATTTAGATGAAGAGATATACATGTACCATCCAGAAGATTTCTCAGAAAGAGGGAAGAAGAACATGGTGTGCAGACTTAAGAAGAGTTTGTATGGCCTGAAACAAGCCCTAAGACAATGGTACAGAAAGTTTGATAGCTTCATGCACAAGGAAGGTTTCCAGAAGTGCAATGCTGACCACTATTGCTACTTCAAGAGATATAGGTCCAGTTATATCATTTTACTATTTTATGTTGATGATATGTTAGTAGCAGATTCAGTTATGGATGATATTAAAAGGTTGAAGCAACAATTGTCAAAGGAGTTTGACATGAAAGACTTAGGTCTAGCAAAGAAGATTCTTGGAATGCAAATCACAAGAAATAAGAAGAAAGGATCCTTGCAGTTATCTCAGGCAGAGTACATCAATCGTGTTTTGCAGAGATTCAACATGGGCGATGCCAAGCCAGTTAGCACACCCTTGGCCAGTCATTTTCGCCTATCTAAGGATCAGTCCCCTCAGATAGAGGAAGAGAGAGAATTCATGACTAAGGTTCCTTATGCCACAGCCATTGGAAGTTTGATGTACGCAATGGTCTGTACGAGACCATACATTGGTCATGCAGTGGGAGTTGTTAGCAGATTTATGTCAAATCCAAGGAAAACTCATTGGGAAGCAGTCAAGTGGATTTTGAGGTATCTGCGAGACACCACAGAAAAGTGCTTGTACTTTAGTAAAGGAGAGTTAAAAGTATAAGGGTACGTAGATGCAGACTTTGGAGGTGAAGTTGATCACCGAAAAAGCACCATCGGTTATATATTTACTGTTAGAACTACAGTTGTTAGTTGGATGTCACAAATACAGAAAATTGTCACTCTATCCAATACAGAGACTGAGTATGTAACAGTAACTGAAGCTAGTAAAGAGATGATATGGCTTCAAGGTTTGTTAACTGAGCTGGGATTCAAACAGGAGAAGAATGTTCTACATAGTGATAGTCAAAGTGCAATACACTTGGCGAAGAATTCATCATTTCATTCTAGAACCAAGCATATTGGACTCCGTTATCACTTCATCATATCTCTATTGGAAGATGATGTGTTAATACTGGAGAAGATTCTAGGAAGCAAAAATCCAACATAGATATGTTAACAAAGGTGGTGACTATTGACAAACTGAAGTTGTGCTCAACTTCAGTTGGTCTGCTAGAGTAACAAAGACTAGAAAAGCTGTTGCATTGATCGAGGTGTGAAGACAGATTGAAATCAGTCTTCAAGTGGGAGATTGTTATAAAGCTCCTTAATTTAAGGAGCAAATTAAGGAGCAAAACATGGAGTTTAATTCAAGGAACAATTCAAGGAACCATTAATTTAAGGAGTAATTCAAGGCGTGAATTTTCTTATAAATAGATGTGTAATTGTAATGAATTAATCATCCAAAGTGTTCATTCCAATTAAGAGAAAATTAAGAGTAATTTTCTTGGGTGTAATTGGGTTGTGGGTTGTGAGTTGTGAGTGTTGTAAACACCTTGTGTAATTCCTCCTCTTTCAGTAAAAAGATCTGTAGCAGGTTCGGAGACGTAAGCAAGATTGGCCGAACTCCGTTATCAAATTTGTATGTTATTTTTATTCTTGCTTTCTCATAAATTTAGCTTATCAGAAATTTGCGTAATTTCCCAACATTTTTTTCTTATTGAAGATTAAAGATCCATAATTTTCTCTAATAGTTCATTCTACACATAAAAGTTGGTATTTTTGTAGATAATACCATGAGATAGTATCGTGGTCCAAATTACTTACACAATTTTTTACACCCTCATATCTCAATGGTTGAGATTTATAAGGGATAGGAGAGAGAAAATTACTCCTTTAAATCACAACCGTTGAGATATTAGTGTAAAAAAATGGATAATATTTTGGAATTACTGATCCTATTCCTAATACAATATAAGAACAGAATGCTATTTATTCATGTTTTACTTGTATTTAGTGCATAATGTACAGATGAATTATGTAAGATGGTGAAGTAAGCTAAAATTCAAAACACAATGCTAGCAGTGCCGAACAAGGAAAGGAGTCCGTGGAAAATGTAACAAACAAGTGATGATTGTTCTCAATTTGCAAAAGCTTATGAAGCCTTGCAGTGCTCAAATAAGCTAAGTCAATTTGCTTATAGGATGTATTAGAGAAATTAGTTTGACATGTGATTACAAGATTCTTTATCATCTCTATTTCAAGAGTGCATATAAGTTGAATATTGGACATTAATTACATTCTTGTGCATAAAACCTAAAACAAATTCTGAGGGATGCAGAATACTATTCCTCTTTCTTTGTCCTATTTGTTATGCAGGAGAATCATTTAGATTGTTCAAATTGATTGGAATATTAACATATGCTTATAGTTTTTTCATATAATTTATGTGGCTGTCGACAAACTCTTGATTTTATACGTTGAATATTAAGTAATGAAATTTTTCATTTGAAAAAAAAAAGACTTTACCAACAATAATTGCATAATGCTTCTTTAGAAATTACTTAAAAGATGAAATAAGATAAAGCTCAATGTGCTAACCTCCCAGAAATTCCACAACTGATTATGCAAGCAACTCCAAAATGGTGAAGAGCAGAAGTTTGGCTGCCCATTAAAAGCCTCATAACTAACACCAATTTTGTTACATTCTAATCCGTCTAAGGTAAATCTGACTCTCTCAAGCAGCATCCACATAGAAAAGTTTTGGCCAAAAGTTTTTGGTTGACCAGGATCTCCCTTCCAAAATGAAAACAAAATTTCTAATCAATTTATTATCAAAAACTATGATAATAATCAACTAAAAATAAAATAACCGAACAAAGGGGAAAAAAATCTAGGAAAAATTTGGCTTCGGTATGTGAACTAATCTATAAACAGAAGCATGGAAAGTGATTGGAAAATTCTATATATCCTCGCTATAATTGCATCCTCACTCAAAAATAAACTATATGCTCCATAAATGCTTGTGAATCCCACCTTTTTTTAATAGCGGGACTCGTGTTTAAATGGGTTTTGTGTCCCATTAGGTGCGAATAGAATTACTTAAAGTGATAGGGCATCAATAAAAATTGTTAATTGGGCAAGCATACCTGCCTTGGAATAACAAGATAGAAGTCTTCAAACGATGGTAAGTTAGTGTATCCAGCAAAATCTCCAACCAAACTTACTCGTAAGAAATTGTCGTTGGATACTGCTGTTCTATTTTCAGGACCCACAACTACTTCCTAGAGGAAAAGGCACGTTCATGACTCTTTGTTAGAATTTCAAAAGTATGAAATATGGTAAAACAGAAACATAGGATGTATATGAAAACAATAAAAGAAAGTATACTTGTCTAACAAAATTGTCAACTTCCTTTGAGACACAATAAGTTCAAAACATTTCATGCTTAATATAAACAACATACCATGACTTTAGATCCTGTCTTCACTTGAATCCGAACACGGAATCCCAGTGAACGCTGACCAATGCCAAAAACATGGAACCTAAACAGACAAAAAGACCATGAATCAGATAATCCCATAGAACTTAAATAACTGTACCAGTTAGCAAAGTAACTGCGTGCGGAACTTTCAATGAGCATCTGACTCAGAAAAGTGACTGTTTTAAGAAAATATTGATAAAATTTTGGATATGATATTCATAAAATTTATTAGGGTAAAGTAAGACAGCAACTTATACAAGGGGCGTAGTTTTTTTAGTGTAACATATAGTTACTATTACTTTTATAAAATTTACTAAAATCCAACTTTAATTGTTTACTAAAAAATTGAGTTAAATTTTATAATTTAATGTTCGTCTCGTCAAACTTCTGAGAAAGTTTCAAATTATTTATTTATTTTAATAATTTCAGTAAAATTTTATTTTATAAATATTCTCGTTACAATTTTTCAATCAACGATCAAATAAAACTTTAATATTAATCTTATAAAAATAAAATATATTTATAATCTACTTAATTCACTTGTATAAGTTATAGGATAAATAATCCTTTTACACAGTTTATTATTATATTTTCTTAAAACTTCTTTATCAATTAATGTTGATGATATTATAACATAAATTTATTATAATTGTATTGAAATTATCATATTTAGTTATGCTTTAACTAATAAACAGCATCCTTAAATATTTAAGTCCATTTAGCCCAAGACAAAATTTTCCTCAGCGATTTTTTGAGAGCTAATTGTCAATTTTCAGATTAAAACATAACGAAGGATGAAGAATGTAAAGTAAGCAACATACCAGTCACCTGGAAAACGAACACAATGCGCAGTATTTGATTTTCCCTTCACCAACTTATCAACTATCAAAAATAGAATTCAGAAACAGCCATCATAATAACAATGCATGTAGTAATTATATTCAATAATAATGGTTAACAATAATTTAAAAAAAATTCACTTACAAATGTTACCACATGACGAAGGCACCCGCCTTTGCGGCCCACAAGGACAACATATTGGCTAAAAAAAAATTAATACCAACATATTAGAAGAAAATAAGATAAAAACAAGCATCTTGTTATTTTATCTTTCATTTGATCAAAATTTATGTAAGAATGTAGGACAAATGCTAAAAATACAATAAAAACAAATAAAATCCAGAATCACTATTTATTGTAAAAAAATCAAGACTTGAAATTTTTAAATTTGACAAATTTAATTCAAAATTGTAATTTTATACTAAATTTATCAAAGCTAAAAACCTTTGAGACTAAATTGTGTGAATGATGAGGTTATATAACAAATTTTAGACCAAATAATAGATAAATCAAAAACTAATTTATCTTTTATGCAAGAGAAAAAAAATGAAATTTACTATAGAGAAATTGAATCAAATTTATTACAAGAAAAAAATATGTTGTAAAAAAAACTAATGATCTTGGAATACAAAAAAAGGAAAAGTCAACTCTAAAAGTGTATAAAATCGAAGATTATAAAAAAGTCACCTGAGTATACTCAATAATGTGACCATTTTCATCTCGCAACCTACAATATAAAATAAGGGACAACCACTAGTCTTAAAAACCATTGAAATCTTCATTCAAAAGTACAAGTTGATGATATTAAATCTAAAGACATGAACAATTAACAACATTTGGCATAAATTTTGCATACATACTAACAAGCTTCTTCATTAATTGTGCAAAATAATGTGACCATTTTCATCTCACAACCTACAATATAAAATAGGGGACAACCACTAGCCTTAAAAACCATTGAAATCTTCATTCAAAAGTACAAGTTGATGATATTAAATCTAAAGACATGAACAATTAACAACATTTGTCATAAATTTTGCATACTAACAAGCTTCTTCATTAATTGTGCAAATTTGTTCAAACATTTCCTCATTCGATATACTTAATGAAACAAAATACTAAACTAGAATTACCTCTCACATATCTCAACAACTTGTGCACTTGCATCTTGCTCGCATTTGCGTGTCTTTACATAATATTCTTCCGGTTTATAAGGCACATCCTGTATAAATGTGTACAAATAAGTTCAAGTAAATAACGTCATATTTGTTTCGTAATATTAAAGACTCAGATTGTATAATTTTTATACAATAATACTTAGTGGTTTTGAAATCAGACCATATTATATAGTATAAAAATAATATGATAATGTGAAAATTTTATACGATCATTATATTAAACATTTAACTTAATTTATCTAAATTTTTAATTATAAAATTATGTAACTTGAATTTTTATTTCATATAAAAATAAAAAAATATATTTTTTAATTTAATAAAAACATAAAAATAAATTTAATATTGATTTAAATAAATTTAATAATAAAAAAATATTTTATTAAAATATTTATAATTAATTTTATCTGACTTAACTTTTTATCAAATATTATACAGAATAATTATAATACAATTTAATACACTTCAATCTAATACAATTATATTTAACAACGGAAGAAACCAAACAAACATGTAGTATATGTAATACATATTTTAACTAGATCCTCCCTTATAGTCTGCCATACAGTATACAGAGACTCTGATACAATTGATGATAACAAATACTTCTTAAACTTGTGACTTAAATATTGGCAGAACATGACAAGCATTTTACTATCAATATAACAAGCAAGCAAGTTGCCGTACTCGTATGTATGTAAGCTCATACAGTGCATAAGCGGCAGATTTGTTGACTGTCAACACTGGTGGTATTCGCAAAGTTTGCATCTTTTGGGTTGAATTCTCTTCTACTTCTACTATTTCTGCCACAATGGATGCCTCTCCCCCACTCTGCAAAATAGTGAAGAAAGTACTTTCTTAAATTTGCTTAATAACAAAGTTGAGCATCATCAGGTCAATAATTCACTAAAAAAAATTACGAAAACCATACACTAATTGCTAGTCGCATAGGACGGAGAGACTAACAAGAGTGGACCATCACTCGCGCTGCTCACTCCAATTTTTTTATTTTTTTTGTCATACTCACTCCAAAATTAAACATATTTTTTATAATAATTTCAGTGTTAAAAAAATAGTATTCTTAAACCTTATAACCACAAACAACTTTTATCTATATAACTTATTTTTCTTATTACAAAAATCTAAGAAATTATTTCATTTTAAATACCATCCAATTATAACTCTTAATTCTATTTTTATTATTATAAATTTTATTAATATTTTTTTTATTTTTGAAGATTTCTAACGGGCTGGTATATATTATATGATATTTACACTGTGAAATTCATTTAATTCAAACACTTACATACATTTCACCCCAATTGGACTCTATTTTGAGTGATTTCCAATTTATTTTTATCAAATTCAAATTTTTTTAATAACTGAAATGTTTAATCGATGAAAATATAGAAAAGCGCTTTACCGATCCACTGGGAACAGCCATGTTGAGAACGACCTTCTTGGTACAATTCAAGTTGCCAGAATCAGAACTCTTCTCGCATTTCTCAAGCTTCGATTTGGAAAGAATTTGAACCCCGACTGCGATTTGTACCGCAATAATACCAAGAAGACAAAAGACGATGGCAGTCCTGTGCCCTACAATATGGGTTCGATTCTTCATTTTCCTTTGTTTTCCTTTCTTTTTTTTTTCCTCGGGATTATCTGTCCTTTGGTAACTGAGAGAGGTCAGTTTGGCGCGGTAGAGTAGTTTGGATTTAAAACTGCCACCAACCGTTAGCTTCGTTTTATATTTTTTTTAAATAAAAAAAGAAAAAACTTGAAAGAACGGATAATTATCCAAAGTACTTTTCGAGTTTAAGATAATTTCACTTATACCTTGAGGTTGTATGTGTTGTGAAATTACGCAAATTTACGATAAGTCATATTTATGAGAATATGAGAAAATAATGATAGAAAAATAACACACAAATTTGATAACGGAGTTTGACCAATCTTACTTACATATCTGAATCTTACTTACATATCTGAATCTGCTGCAAATCTTTTTACTGAAATTGAAGAAATTATACAAGATGTTTACAACACTCACAACTCACAACACACAACTCAATTACACTCAAGAAAATTACTCTCAATTTTCTTTCACAAAAGCTTTTTCTTGTAAGTTTTTCTCTAAATTGGAATGGACACTTTGGATGATAATTCATTACAATTACACATCTATTTATAGGAAAATTACTTATTAAATTAATGGTTCCTTAAATTGCTCCTTGAATTAAGCTTCTTGTTTTGCTCGCTTCTTGTTTTACTCCATGTTTTGCTCCTTGTTTTACTACTTGTTTCAAGGAGTAAATTAAAAAGCTTTATATCAATCTCCAATAGTATATTACTCTTAAACTTTATAATTAATACCATTGATCTTATTAAATCTAATTATATTAACTTTTTCAATCATATTATGTTAATATTTCTATGATTTTGATACCAAAGTGAGGCTAGCATTCAACATTAATTGTTAATTTCTATAATTCTTGTATATTATTAATTAGAAATAATTTTTATTATCATAATATTGTATTATTTCTATTTTCATTTTCTTATTTAGTATAATAAATTGATAGAAGTAAATATTTAATTATTCAAGATCATTAATTGGTTGAAAAATTATAATTATTATATTTGAATTTAATTGGTCCATTACGGTATTTCCTTCTATTCGTCTTCTTTTGTTACACATGTTATGCATCAGTTTGGCTCAAATTGTAATACCCTCCTAGTAATGTTGAGCCTAATGTATCCGTACATAGATAGTGTCTAATTTTTGTACTAGAAAAGAGTAATTGAACTTCATTTTATTCATAATATAATAATTATTACAATCTTAAGACCAACTAAGAACCTTGGAAGAATTCTTAACCGCTCATAATTACTGAATACCTAATTACTCGTTGGGATTTCTGGATAAAGGGAATTGTTATCCTAGAAGCTATATATTTTTTGTTTTGTCCCTCACAAATGAAAGTAAGGGTTCCTTTTATAGCACAATAAATCCTTATTTATAATATATGAATTATTCTTTTATCCTTACATTAATAATTCATCAACTTTATTGGTTTAAATATTAACCATTGTTTTTTCATTGGCACGTGTTGCCGACTAAAGATACGGGTCTACTTCTTTATTTTTTTCTTTATCGTCTTATACTGACAATTCCTCCTCTTATTCTTCCTTGTCACGATGATGCATCTTCGTTTTTTTGATATTTGATGTATTAAATGCATCTATGATCTTTGGTGACTTTTTGGTATAGAATCGGAATATCTTCCTTATTTCTTGACCAATTTCTAGGTTATTTCTATTAAAATTTGTCTCATATTTGATGATTTTTTCACCATCGTCTTCTAAGAAAGTTATGTTACTATGAGAAGTCATTATGACTTTACTAGTTGATTAATTTACTTTGGTCTCATTAGAGTTATCAATTTTTCTGAGTTCATAATAAATTTGGCTTAACATTTGACTTCTTAATACACAAAGTTAATCTATGTTGAATTCATTTTCTAAAAACGCCCTTGATTTGGAATCTTCTTTGTTTGTGTTAGAAATCTCTAGTTTGATGAAGTGATAGAAACTAATACATCATTTCTCATTTCAATCCATTAGTGAACTGAAGAATCTGAGATAAACAGACTTGTCACTTACTCTTATCTTTTTTCTGAAGTTCTTGATTGCTTTTTTGAAATTGTCTCGGAATAATTTAATTCACTTAAACTAATTCCTAAACATATTTTTGATTATGAATTCAAATATGGCACATAAAAACATATATTATGCACGACTTAATCAATACTTCAAGTCACACACTCCCATAATCCATTTTCTCTTCGAAAAATTCACTTCAACTATGAGTAATAATTATTAAATAAATAAAGAATACATCTAGCACATTTTTTTCTATTGGTCTTGCATTGAAATCTTTGTAAACAAATATTGGATCAACTCTTTTAAAAATATTGAATTTACTTCCCATAGGGAATTTTTTTTCTATAGTGTAGAACTTCATATCCTTTATGTGTTCTTAGGTAGATTTTCTGACCAAGTTGTAGAGGCTTAACCATTGTAGTTTGCTAAGATTTCTATTTTGGTCTTTTTCATCTCCAATGACTAATAAATTTCTGGATGATGTTTTCCTAAATAGCATTGAATGTCTTACTGCCTTTAATGTCTCTGGGATAGATGCTTCTCAAAATAGTACTAGAGACCTTATTACTTTCCCTAGGGTTGTGCGTTGTTGATTGTTGTTGTAGTACTGCAGAGTAAGTTTTTACTATTTCTTCTAGAGTTATTAGTTTTGATACTTTGTAATTGGCATAACTAACTTCAGTCTCTATTATGTTAGTGAAGACTTAATGAGTTACTTCACTAAACCCTAGAATAGATTTGCTAGCCTTTGCTCAGTTATTATAAATTCTTGATTTTGGACTATTATAGACCACATAAGTCTTTTTTGTTTATCTTTTTATGCTTCATCAGCCCAATCAAGCTTTCTTATTTCAGAGATGCTAATTTCTTTTGAACTGTTAGATTCTTCCTTTTCATCTTTAATTTTTTATTTAGAAGTTTTATCTTATTTAAATTGAATTTTTGATGAAGATTCATTTTTAGAGTTTTTAGACTATAAGAGTTGTTTTAAAAATCGAATTCTTCTTGTTTATTTCCTATTTCCTTAAGAGATTTATCGAGGTATAGCAGCTCGGATTGTTCCTGTAATATTTTTATCTTCTTTTCATATATCTTGGTCTTGATACCAAGATGTTTCATTCATGTAAGCATAAAAATAGTTAAAGGTGCTAATTCTTTGATAAGAGCATCTGCTATACTATTCTAATTTCCTAGGAGGTTTTCGACATCAAAATTATAATGGTTAAACCATTTTTGTCATTTGACTAATCTTCCTTATTCATAATCACTCGCAACATTAGTTCTTAAGAAATAACCAAAATTCTTATTATCAGTTCTAATAATGAATCTAAAACTTATGACATATATTGCAAATTTTTTAATAGTCTTTTTAACAATTAGGTATTATTTTTCATTACTTTGATAATTTAATTTTGAACCATGAAAAAATCATGATGTATATCTACAAAGATATTCATTTTTGTCATTTACTTTTGCTTTCAAATATGCTCCCTAATATTCTTGTGAAGCATATGTTTCAATTATCATTTTATCATATGGCCATATATGTTATAAAGTTGGTAAAAATTTTACTTATGATTTTACTTTATCTATAAACAGAGTATCATGTTCTGTCCATTTCTAGACATGGTCTTTTTTTAATTTTGGTTGTAAAGGTTTTTGCATTTCTGTAAGTTTCTTGATATATTTCTACATATATCAAGCATCCTATAAATTTTTGTAATTGATTTTTGTCTTTTAATTAACTAGGAATACCATCTTAAATTTTCAATCCTAAATACTTAATTTTCTTCTAAAGAAGTACAACTTTTCTTTCAAATAATGAAATACTTGTTTTCCTATATTCTTGTAGAATATTAATAATATCCAAATAATGTTTATTTAATTTACTACTGAAAACCAAAATATCATCTATATAAACACATTAAATATTTTATAATTTTTTAAAGAAGTTATCAATTTATCTTTGGAAGATACCTCGAGCTTGTTTTAATCTAAATAGTATAACAGTCCATTAGAATTATCCTTGGAGGAAAATAAATGTCGTTAATTTTTGAGATTCTCCATCTAGTCTTATTTACCGAAATTCACTTTTGCAATCAAAACTTAAAAAATATTTATTTTCTTTTATTAATGATAATAATTATTCTTTCTTTGTAATAAATTATCCATCATCAATATTTTCTTTATTTAATGCTTTGAAGTTTATTATCATTCTCTATTTTTTCCTTTTTTTCAACTTCTTTTTCGACTAAGAATACTTAACTAAAGTGAAGTGAATTACTTGGTATTATGACTTTTAGTTCCAAAAGTTATTGAATTTGTTTTTCAAATTCAATCTTGTCTTCTTGAGTATAAATCATTAATTTCACTCTAATAACCTTGTTAAGGTCTTTTAATTTTATGTTGATAATTATTTTAGATATATTAATTTTTGGATCTCAAGGATTTTTTGAGCATATTGTTTTTAATAACTTTATAATACCTGCTAAGGCTTTATCTTTCAATATTTCATTAAGAAATAGTTTTTTTGTCTTCTATACATAATGAAATATTTTCTAAATAAGGTTTTTGTTTATTTGTGTCCTTCTTACCATTTTTTTGCTTTTATGTTATTGCATAAAAGTTGGGTTTGATATTATCAAATCTTTTCTTACTTTTGATACATAAACGGTATCACTATCTAATGTTGTTAGACTTATTTTACCTAAATGTTGTATAAAAATGTTGATATAAGTTTAGAAAATTATTTTCTATTAATAAATCAACTCATGTTTCTTCTAAATATATGGTAGAAATATGAAAATTTTCTCCTACGATCATTATATTTATATCTTTTAAAATATTATTAAGATTTAGTTTAGTATTATTAGTAATTTTTACAATTAAATCTTTTGGTGCATGTTTCCAATGTTCTTTTCAAAACACATATTTATTTACTACACACATACTAACTCCTATATCTATATATGCATGTAAATGATAGCTAGTATAACATTTAAATTTAAGTCATACCTTAATATAGGTACTATTTGGATTACAAATTATTCATCTTCTGATTAAGAGTACTCATATTTTGAGTGCTCATATTCTAAGTCGGTTAGTTCCTCCTCAATTGATTCTAATTTCATCTTAAAAGTTTCTTCTAAGAATTTTCTTTTTATGGAAATTCATTTTAAAATTATTTCCTATATTGAAGCCTATTAGGGCATTTATTGGCACAATGTTTTTCTTCATTACAAATCTAATGTCTGCATTTATTTTTTCTTGAAGTGTAGTAATTCTTGTTTTTATTAGGTTTATATCTTTTTCTTCTGACATTTTTCTATAGGTTTTCCTATTAAAACTTCTTTTATATTTTTTAAAATCTTGTTTTTTGAATTTGTATCTTTTAAATTCTTATATTCTTATACTTTTATTTGTAGGTTTTTTTATGTTACATTCATATTTTTCTGATATTTTAAAATCTCATAAAAAAATTTATCATTTTCTCTTATTTGTTTATATTCTTTTCTTTCTTGTCATTTAATAATTCTCCAACTTTTAAGGCTTCTTATTCTTCCTCTTAGGGTGTATGGTATGGTTTGTTTATTTCTCTAATTCTAACTTTCTATCAAGGTCTTATGTAATACTCTAAGTAATTTTTGGAAGAGCATTTCATTATAAGTTGTTTACATAAAGGGTGATAATTCATGGTCATACATTTCATATTCACAAATAAAAAAATTTATGTAACACATGTTACAAATTTTCATGTTTGTTAAATGTCATTTGGTTTCATTGATTTCATTTTTACTAGATTCAGTAATAGTTCTTCCTTTATCTTCTTTAATAAATTTCTTGTATATTTCATTTATTATTATATTTAAATATTCTCTTCCTAGGAGAGTATTCACTTGCATTAATAAATGTTATTGGTATGTTAAATTTACAAACCAAACTTTTAACATTTTTTGTCATTTTATGGGCTACTAATATCCTACAAATTGAAGGGTTTATTTATGTAGTTTGAAAGGTTTGTATGAGTACACTAATACTACTAGCCCATTTATTGAAGGTTTTTTTCTTTATCTCTTATAAATCTAAATCTAAGAGATCATATCTATCATTTTCATAGAACTATAATTTTGGTGGGATATTACCTCTAGTTCTCCAATGCAATCCTCCTTCCATTTTGGGTGATTGTCTTCTTCTATTGGGAGTATCAGGTTCTCCTAACCTTTATCTATCTCTTTCTTCCTTGTGTGAGTCAAATGTTTCTTCTTTGTAAGGAACTGATAATGAAATTGGTTTTATATACCCTTTTAAGTTCATGATTTTAGGTTTAGAATCAATTTTGCTTATTATTGTCATATCGTTTTCCTCTTTATTTGCACAAAGCTTTTCATTAAAATGTTCTTCTAATTTTTCATTAGTTATTGTTAATAAATTAATTAAGTTTTCTATATCTCTATTTTCAGGATTCATGAATTATCTTTCTAATTATTTTATGTATTCCATTAAATTGGAATTATATTTTTCTTCATTTTTTCTTCTCTCATTTCTAGATATCAGGTCATCTGATCTCTAAGATAGTTCTATTTTTAATCTTTTAAGGGATCGTATTTATGACTTATAACATCATTGTTTCTATGTGTGTTATATATATCTTTTTTTAGTTCTGTAAATTCCATATGTGTATCCTGTTGTAATTTATTATAATCACATTCATTTATTTCTTTTAATAGTTCTTTTTATATTTTGATTATATCTTGTAGATATTTTGTGTTTCAATTTTGAACTAAATCTATTTCTTATGTTAAAAGTCTTAAATATTTCATTAATATTGCTTGATTTTTGCTACGTCTACTATGTTTTTATCTATTTCTAAATGTATATTTTTTAATTTATATTTAAACATTATTTTCTTTCTAATATGACATCATAAACTAATACTTTCATTCCTTGAACTTAATCATTTAGTTTTTTAACTTCTTTAGAAGTTTTTTCTTCATGATTTATAAAAATAAATCTTGGTATATTATTATTTTTAATCACATTACATTTTCTTTAGATTTTTCTTCATTTTTTCTTCTCTCATTTCTAGGTATTAGGGTATCTGATCTTCTAAATGGTTCTACTTTTAATCCTTCTTCATGATTTATAAAAATAAATCTTGGTATATTATTATTTTTAATCACATTACATTTTCTTTAGATTTTTTTTTATTTTTTCTTCTCTCATTTCTAGGTATTAGGGTATCTAATCTTCTAAGTGGTTCTACTTTTAATCATTCTAAGAGATCGTATTTATGACTTATAAAATCATTTTTCTATATATGTCATATACATTTTTACTAATTCTGTAAATTCTATATGTATATCCTATGGTAATTTATTGTAACAACATTTATGTATTTCTTTTAATAATGATCTTTGTGTTTCGATCATACTTTGTAAATATTTCATGTTTGATTTTTGAACTAAATTCATTTCCTCTGTTAAAAGTCTTAAAACTTTCATTAATATTGCATGATTTTTTGCTATGCCTACTAGACTTCCAAATATTTCTAGCTATATATTTTTTAGTTTGTTTTTAACATTATTGTCTTCCTAATATGATATCATAAATTAGTGCTTTTATTACTTGAACTTCATTCTTTAGTTTTTAACTTATTTTTAAAAGTTTCTCATTCATGGCCTATAAAAATAAATCTTAATATATTATTGTTTTTAATTAAATTAATTTTTCTATCTGATATCAAAGATTTTTCCTTAATACCTAAGTATCATGCCTTAGATATTTCAAAATTCGTTAGTATTTTTTGTTTTATTATTTATCCAAATTCTTTAAAGGTTTTATCTATTTTTATAAACTCATTTTGTCTATATATTAAACTATTATGACTGTTTGTTAATAAATACTGTATTATATAATGTATTGAAAATTGATGATTTTCTTCATTAATTAAATCTTCTCTTTTAAATTCAAAAACTAAACTTAATAATTGATTTAATTTTTTTATCATGGATATTAATAGCAAACCTAAGATATGCTATAAATTTTAGCTTCTAGTATTCCAAATTATCATATATTAAATTTAACTTCCATTATTTTTGAGACATAGTTTTGAATTTTTGAAATCTTATGAATATTTTTTAAAATATAAACCGATTAAATTTAAATTATTTTAATCCTTTTAATATATATATATATATATATAAGTTTTTAATTTTTTTAACCAAGACTTTTAATTATTAAATACAATATTTTTATCATTTTTACTAATACCATCGTATTAACAAATCATCACCTTTTAATCACTCCTATGCCATTTAGTCTCAAGAAATATAATCAAAATACCAATGATAAATGCTAACAATACAATCAAAATGGAATCCTAATTTACTGACAAAAAAAGAACCAAACTACATAACCAAAGAAAGTCTTTGACGTGCGTTAAGTGCTAATATCAAAACCAAAAAGCAAAAGAATCCCCCAAAATTTGATTTGCTCACGAAGTCAATTAAATGATTCGTATAAGAAAGTCTCTCCACAAAATAAACTATTGCAACGAAGAAACAAGGCATTCACCGCTTCCCACCACCACCTCCAAGCTTGGGTCCTTTAGGTCCGGCACCCTTAGGCACATTGCTCTTTGTCTGTGTCTTCTGTGACTTAGACAACTCTGTTTTCTTAGCCTTCTTTTCATCCTTGGTTTTCTTAATCCTCTCCTTAATTTCACTGATCAATGAAAACAAAAACCAAGCAGCATGAACGCACTTAAAAGAAAACATGGCACTTAAAAATTTGACTAAATAGGGATTTTACATGATCAAACAACTTGAACAAGGGCAATACGCGAGATTAGAAGTACATGCCAAAGAAAGCTTAAGCATACCGAAGGGCGGCCTCACGAGCAGCATCACGGATTTCTGGCTTCTCACTTCTTTTCTTTTGGATAACTTCTAATGAGGCACCTACTATGGACCTTGAATAGGGCTTCTTGGTGGTTCTGCGCCTCTTCTTCACTTGCTCAGCTGCAATGTCCTGCGTCACCATCCAACATGAATAACTAATTTGATTCAAAGTCAATCCACCAAAAGGAAAAACTTTAACCTTTGGTTTAACACAAACACGTAATAATAGAGACCCAGGACAAGAAAACATCATAGATAAACTACACAAATGGTATCTATATTTCTACATATTCTACACTTCAGTTCCCTTATTATTTTTCTTATGATTTGGTACATTTATTTTTTTAATTTTCACATTTTCATCCCCTTACTTTTTTTCCTTACATAGTTCCCTTATTTTTCAATTTTAAAATTTTAGTACCCTTACTTTTTATATTTTTGAGTTACTACACAAATTATCCTATGCTTTTCTATATTCTACAGTTTGCTCCCCTTGTTATTTTTTCTTTGATTTAGTCACTTTATTTTTTAATTTTCACACTTTACTTTCATTTTTTATAATTTGGTTCCTTTACTTTTTGATTTTCACACATTTATTCCAAAATTTGAGACCAAAATAAAATTAAACTTTAAAAGTACTTAAAAAAAATAAGGAAAAAAAACTATAAAAATTAAAAAAATAAAGGGAGTAAGGGGATCAAAGTGTGAAAATTAAAAAATAAAGGAACCAAATCATAAGAAATAAATAATAAGGGTGAAATATATAGAAATATAGGAACACTTGTGTGGTTCATCCAAAAATCAATCTTAAGTATTAGTTTCTTTAATTTTCAATTCAAAACTAGCAAAGTGTTTATGATCTAATAAAATTTTGGAAATCTAAACCATAAAATAATTTCTCTATGTTATATAATTAAATAGCAAGACTACAACAAGAAACAGAAATACTCAACAAAAATCAACTTTTTATTTGCAATGCAATAGAGATAAGGAAGCGTAATGAATAATCCGTTCACCTGTAAACAAGACAACTAATATTTGAGAAAGATACCTTTTTATGTTGTTTGCGGTACATGGCAGTCCAAGTAAGCTTCGATGGCTTCAAGCGGTTGTGAAAGTACCTCTTACATTTCGAATTGGCAAAGAGGAAGACCTATCCATCAAAAACAATCCAAAAACGCAAAGATTAGCTACATTCACTTCATTAAAGCAACAACAACCATGATGGTACCTGAGAATCTGAACGAATAAATCTAATACCCTTCCCAGGGTATATCTTGGCACCACTGAATCGACAAAGCTCTGTCCTGAAAATTCCAAGAGATTTCTTAACAATAACACCACTTAGGGAGAAAAGGAAGAAAAAAAACAAAAAAAACGAGATATAGAAGTTGACATTGTGACATAGTAATGAATAAACCGAATGGGGAAAACAATTGTAATTATAGGCAAGAGACAATCAGTAAACTAATTGGATTTCAAATAAAACATCCTGAAATAAATCAATGAGATTCGAGAACAGAGAAAGGAAGAGATAAAAGTTACATACTTGAGAACCATGATTATGGCCTTGGCTGCAACTGGCGTCGCCGCTATCCACACCTTGGACTGTCAAAAACCCTAATCTCCCAGTAACAAGCTATCTTGTGACTTCAAGCACGCCCGCGAAAAAATAAATTGAAATCGGCCCAATATTAAACAAACTTTTTTTTTCAAATAAAAAAGAAATTACATTATATTAAGTTATTTACGCAAGTCGTTTACGTTCTAAAATATATTATTTAGTAGCATGAGTATTTTAAAAAAAAAATTAACCAAATAACAAGTAAAAGATAAAAGCTAATCTATATATATTTTTTAATTTAATTGTTTCAAATATATTAAAAATATATAAATACAGACTATGTAATTTCGTTTGGAAGTCTATAAGTTATAAAATATGATGAACTAACATATAATATTAATATATATTAACTTTTTTAATATACTTTTAATTATTACTTTATATATTATAATTATAATTTTAAATTTATTTAAAATTATAAAATTTAAACTTAATAAATGATAGATTTTCACTTATATATTCACGATTATTTTCATCATTTACATTTTATAACTCATTTAAGTAACCCTTAAATTGGTTTAAAATATTCAAATTAATAAAAAAAAAATTACGTTACCAGATTACATGCTCCTGATCGGATCTAAACTCTATTTAATACCTAATAAGTTGTTAAACACATTCTAATTTTTTTTATAATTATTTTAGGTGAAGTTTTTAATGATAAATTTCAAAGACAATCATAATTTCAAACTTACTTAATAATTACTATAATCATCTTATATCTTTTTAATGATAAAATATTAAATAAATAAAAATGTGATGATAATAATTGTTAATTTAAATTATATTGTATGTTTTTTTTTTGTTTTAATTAGATGAAACTTTTATATTATATTATAATTATCGCTTCAAAACTACCAAATTGATCTTAAAGATTAGTTTAAATAATGATTTTTTTAAAGATAACACATTCTTTAAGATTTTAAGTTTTTTTAAACTATCAAGATAATATCGACTTGATTCAAAAACAAACCTAGTAAATTAGGCCCATGTCAACCTTTTAGTCTCTTACATTAATGAATATTGTTAATTAATAATAGATTATATTGTTTTAATAATTTTTTATTATAATATTATTATTTTTTTATTGAGTTATTAAACATGATTAAAATATAAGTATTTAATAATGATAAACACATAATTGACATGAAAAAAATCACAAAAATATATGTTTTAATATTTTATTTTTATTAAAAACTAAAATACATGCTTAAATACTTTTTTGTTTGAATTTTATTATTATTGGTTTTTTAAAATAATTATATTAAATTTTATTTTTATTTTTGTTAAAAACTCATTCTAATCGCATTTCAATCACTTGATTGAAAATAATAATATTTTAACAAAAATAAATAAAATAATATAATTATAATAGTTGGACATTTTTACAAAACTAGAGAATTAAATGACATTATTTTTAATACAGGGAATTAAACGACACAAATCACTTAATTTTAGAGACTTTTGTGACACCTCACACTTAAATAAATAAATAAATAACATCCTAAAATTTATAATAAAAAACAATATCACACTAATAATAAAAATATTTAATTAGTTAGAGTTAAACATTAACTAATTTAATTAACATCTTTTTAACTTAAACGGATTTTATTAAGCAGCGTTTAATATGAAATTTATAAATCAAAATTTTTTAATAAAAATATATGAGTTGAACATAAAAAAAATACTTATAATATCTTATGATTTTATATTAACATAATTATTTACATACTTTTATTTTTAACCTCACTATAAAAAATATGTGTTTTACTTTAAAATATATATATATACATCATATTTTTAAACATGTAAAATACATATATTTTTTACATTAAAAATATTATAAGTAAAGTTAAAAGTAAAAATGTATTTATTAAGAGATATACTGTTTCCCCATTTTCTACATGGATGTATTATATATTAAATATAATTTTTATGGTGTACATGTGTTCATTCAATTAAGAGCTCCTCCCTATACTTATAATGGACTTTAAAGGTTGATTCTTTGGAGTCATATGTCAACTAAAGTTCTTAATATTTTAAAATCGTCAAACTTAACTCAAAAATCAACCTAACAAATCTAACCACGCTCTCAATCATTTAGTTTTTTACATTAATAAAAAAGATAGATAATATTATTTTAATAATTTTTTATTATAATATTATTATTTTTCTGTAAAGTTATTAAACATGACTAAAATACAAGTCTTTAATAATAGTAAAGACATAATTGATATGAAAAAATCTTCAAAGTATGCATTTTAATATTTGTTAATTATTACTATTTTATTTTAATCTTTTAATAATATTTTAATTTTTATTAAAAACTAAAATATATGTTTAAATACTTATTTGTTTGAATTTTATTATTATTAGTTTTTTTTAAATTATATTAAATTGTACTTTTATTCATGTTAAAAACTCATATTATAATCAGATTTCAATCACTTGATTGAAAATAATAATATTTTAACAAAAAATAATAATATAATTTATCATAGTTGGTAATTTTATAAAACTAAGAAATTAAATGACATAATTTTTAATATAATAGATAAAACGACATAAATAACTTATTTTTAGAGATTTTTGTGACACCTCACACTCAAATAATATAAATAACATCCTAAAATTTATAATAAGAAAACAATATCACGATAATAATAGACATATTTGATTAGTAAGAGTTAAACATTAACTAGTTTAATTAACAATTGTTTAACTTAAATAGGTTTTATTGAGCGACGTTTAATATGAAATTTATAAATCATAAGTTTTTTAGTAAAAATATATGAGTTGAATATAAAAATACTTATAATATCTTATGATTTTATATTAACACAATTATTTACATAATTTTACTTTTAATCTCGTTATAAAAAATATGTTTTTTTCATTACACACACATATATATACCATATTTATAAACATGCAAAATACATGTGTGTTTTTATATTAAAAAATATTATAAAAAAAAGTTAAAAATAAAACCATATTTATTAAGGGATATACTTTTTTCCTATTTTTCTACATGGTTGTAGTGTATGATTAAATCTAAATCTTAGGGTGTATGCATGTTCATCCAAATAAGAGCTCTATCAAAGTGACCCTATAGATTAGTTTGAATGTTGTTTTTTAGAGTCATAGTCACTAAAGTTTTAAAAAATTTAAAATCTTCAAGATAAGATTGATTTGGGTCAAAAACCATCCTAATCAATCTAGATACACCCTAATCATTTAGTCTCTTACAATAGTAAAAATGACAAATTAAGAAGAAATTGTATTATTTTGATAATTTTTTATTCTAATATTATTATTTTTATGTAAAGTTATTAAACGTGATTTAATTAAATACAAATGTTTAATAATGATAAAGTTATAATTGATATAAAATATTCTCAGGATATGTGTTTTAGTATTTGTTAATTACCACTATTTTATTTTAATATCTTATTAATTTTTAATTCTTATTAAAAACTAAGATATATGTTTAAATACTTTTTTTGTTTGAATTTTATTATTATTGATTTATATATATATATATATATATATATTAACTTTTATTTTTATTATTGTTAAAAACTCCTATTTTAATTGGAGTTCAATATATTGATTGAAAATAAAAAATAAAAAATCAATTAAAATAACATAATTTATCATTGCTTGATGTTTTTTACAAAGTGAAGAGACTAAATGATATTATTTATAATTTAAGGAATTAAACGACATAAATAATTTAATCTAAAAGATTTATGTGACATCTTACCCCTAAATAAAAATAATAATATCCTAAAATTTATAATAACAAAAACAATATCACAATAAATAAAATAAAACAACATCACAATATTAGAGTTAAATGTTAACAAATTTAACTAGTAGTTGTTTAACTTATGGGGTTTATTGAGCGACATTTAATAACAAATTTATAAATCATAAATTTTTTTAGTAAAAATATATGAGTTAAACATAAAATTGTTTATAATATCTTATAATTTATATTGACTCAATTATTTTCATAATTTTACTTTTATCATCACTATAAAAAATATTTTGTTTACATTATAAAAATATATATACACCGTACTTTTTAACATGTAATATATATGTGTTTTTATATTAAAAATATCATAAATAAAATTATATTTATTAAGAGATACACTATGTGCTTTTTTTACTATTTTTTTTATACATGGTTGTACTATACGGTTAAATCTAAATTTTAAAATGTATATATGTTCATCCAACTAATAGATTCTTAAAACCAACTTTATAAATTGACTTGAATGTTTTTTTTCTTCCATACATGGGTTGTCAAAAATCGTCAAGTTCCATTTGGCTAAAAAACCAACCTAATTAGTTTAGGCCCATCCTAATTATTTAGTCTTAGTAAGAATGGTCAATTAATAACAAATTATATTATTTTAATAAATTTTTATTATTATATTATTATTTTTTGTTAAGTTATTAAACGTAATTAAAATACAAATATTTAATAATGTTAAATTTATAATTGATATGAAAAAATCCCCAAAATATGTGTTTTGATAATTGTCACTATTTTATTTATTAATTAATTTTTAATTTTTATTAAAAACTAAATATATGTTTAAATATATTTTTTTCTGAATTTTATTATTACTATTTTTAAAAAAATTATATTAAATTTTAGTTTTATTTTTATTTAAAACTCATAATTTAATTGCATTTGAATCACTTGATTTAAAATAATTATTATTTTAATAAAAAATAATTAAAATAATATAATTTATGGTCATTTTTACAAAGTTAAGGAATTAAATGATACAATTTTTAATACAAGAGATTAAACGATATAAATAACTTAATCTACGAGAATTTTGTGACATTTTACCCTTAAATAAAAAAATATATCATAAAATTTATAATAATAAAAACAATATAACGATAATAATAAACAGAATTAATTAGTGAGAGTTAAACATTTAATTAGTAGCTGTTTAACTTAAACAGGTTTTATTGAGATACATTTAATGTGAAATTTATAAATCAATTTTTTTTGTAAAATTATATAAATTAAATATAAAAACGCTAATAATGTCTTGTAGTTTTATATTAATACAATTATTTATATGATTTTATTTTTCAACTAACTATTAAAAATATGTTTTTTTACATTCTAAAAATATATATACATATTGTTTTTAAGCATATAAAATACATATATTTTTTATATTAAAAAATGTTATAAATACAGTTAAAAATTGAACTATATTTATTAAAAGATATACTATGTTTTCCTCTCCGCATCACCTTTTTTTCTTCGTGGTTGTACTATACGATTAGTTCAATCACGTAGAAATTGGAGTTTTTGAGTTTTTTAAATTGAAAAATGATTAGTCAAAAAATAATCAAAATAAAAACAAAGTTTAATTTATAAATAAAATAATAGAATTTTAATATATATTTGAAATATAACTATTTTATAGTATAACTTTTATTTTATATTATATTAATGTATAATTAAATTACTACCTTTAGTTAATTAATAATTATAATTTAACTTTAGTTATCGATTTCATAAAAAAAACAAAATTAATTAATAAAAATATTATCACAAAACAACAAATAAAAATTATAATTGAAAAATAAAGAAAATAATAATAATTAAGTATTAATAATTTTAGAATAAAAGAAAATCAATATTAAGCAACAAGGTTCCAAAATTTACTCAATTGTTTTGTTTTAATATTATCAACTTTAATTATTGTTTACTAATAATTTCATGCTTTACATCACAAATAAACAATTAAAATATATAAAAATGAATAAAAGCAACAAAAACTTATCTATTTGTAATAAAATATTTTCTTTGAAAAATAAGTAAGATTTATTGTTATATGTTATCTACGATAGACAATATATTAATACGAAAATAACACAATAAAATATCTAACTTATACAATAAATATAAAAAAGAATTTACAATTGAATTTATATATAAATAAAGAATATAGTATATTAAATAAAACAAAAGATAAATTAATTAATTTCTTAAAATAAAATTATAAACTATAAAACAATTATAAGAATAAAAACATATAAAAACTACACAATTAATCTAATATCTAACTTGTTCTAACTTTAGCCTAGTTTATAAATCATTTCAAAAATTATAGAGAAAAATAATGAAAAATAAAATAAGAACACTTTCATATTTTTTTTTTATAATTTTTAAGTGTTGTATGACACATCTATTTATAGTATTAAAATATAAAGATTTGTTAAATTCTTACTATTTTCAAAATATGAATTATATATAAATCTCTTATCCTCATTTTTGAAATTTAAATAATCAGATTTGAATATTTTATATAAAGTATGAAATTATAGATAAATATCTTATATTTTAATATCAATTTAAATCATCTCATTTGGATATCAAAATAAAAAAGTTATGATACAATTGTTTATGAAATCTAGTAAAAACATATTGCTATGATTAAATTTTAATTTTTTTAATATTCTACCATAATAAAATAATCATAATTGATATAAAATCAATATTTATTAAATCAATACAGGTAATTATTAATTTTAAATTATTTTAATCATAAATATCAATTACTATCTTAAAAAATAAATTTAGGTGATATAATTTTAGGAATAATAAATATAATGTATATTTTTTTGTAAATTTTAATAACAATAACTATAATATTTATCCTTATAAAAATATCAATTATCACACTTTATTTTTTAAATGATCTATTTATTTAACTTGTTTAAAAAATAAATTTTCACCTTATACCCCAAGCCAACCTAACTACACAGTAACAATATGTGTTTAAAATAATATATATTCAAAATGATTGAATTTTCATATATTAAAAATTATCTTGTTAAAAAAATTGATTAAAAATACATTTTTATAATTTTGGTATATTAAAAAATTTATTTTAATTTCTCTAACATTGAATTTGTTAATTCCAATGACATAAAATAATATATAAATCAATATTTATTGAACTAATATAAATAATTATTAATTTTAAATTTTTAAATCATAAATATTAATTAATTTACATATTTTATATATATATTTTTATTCTTTATCAGTTAATTAATAAGGTAAATTTTGAAAAATAAATTTGGGTGATCCAATAGTAGGAATAATAAACAAAATGTTTTTTTAGTAAATGAATTGTTATAAGAGCTAATTTTTAATAATAATAACTATAACATTTATCATTATAAAAATATCAATTCTCAAAAAGATGCTTGAATATTTTTATATTTTATTTTTTAAATGATCTATTTATTCAACTCGTTTAAAAAATAATATTTCATTTTATATCATCCAACCCAACCTAACTACACAATAAATAATATATATTTTAAAAATGTATATTCAAAATGATTGAATTTTTATATATTTAAAAATATTTGTTTAATTTTTTTTATTAAAAAGATATATTTTCATGTTACATACACACAATTAATAAATAAATTGAGTATATATATTTGTTTTTTTTTTACAAAAGAAAAACATATTCATATCACTTACAAACATTATTAGTAACTCATATAAGCAATATATATTCAAAAAATACATACTTAAAATGATAAATTTTTCATATATTAAAAAATATTTTGTTAAAAAAACACATGTTTAATAATATTTATGAGAAAATATATTTTCATATTATATACACACAATTAATAAATAAAATAAATATGTGTTTATATTTTTTTAACAAAATAAAAACATATTCATATCACTTAAAAATATTATTAACAATCTATATAAAATTTAAGAGAAAACATAATTACACATAAATTTTTACTCATTTTTGTACATAAACTATTCATATCGTATGTCACGTGATAAAATTATCAAAAAATAAATTTATTTTTATAATTTTTGAAATAATTATAAAATAGGAGTGATTTAGTTACAATAATATATGTCAATTTATATTATCAAAGTATATTTTTAAAAAATTAAATAACTATTTACTTTTAATAAGAAATAAATATGAAAAAAGTTATAATAAATAGAATATATATATATATAACATTAAGGAATAAACCAGTAAAACAATTGTGAAAAAATTGAAAAAAGTTGCAAAGGTTGAGAAAGGAAAATATCGGGGAAAAAAAACAAATCAAATAAAATGAAAACCAAAACCGGGAAAGCCCCAATGTATATTGGATTCCTCAAACCCTAATTACACTCTCTCCCTTTTCAACACCCACGCTGGTCGTCGACCGTGAAGTATTATGCGCGGTGGCTTTTAGTTTGTAATAGGTAATCTCTGCCTTATCTTGATTTATTGGTTTCAGTTTTATCTTAGAATTGTGCCGACCTTGTATTCATGTGATATTAGCTAGTTTAGTGATCTGATACGATGATTTATGACCTTTTCAATAATTCAAGTATGTTGTTCTCGACTTTTCAATACATTTCAAGGGTCTCACAAATTCTTGAGCCGCACGTCTCCATAAAATTGCTCGTTGTTAATGGCATGTCATTGATTAACTTAGTTTATGAAGTGGTTCAGAGTTTAGCTTGAAAAGGAAAGGAAAGCGTGTCTCCATAGCCTTCTTCTATCTTCACTATCCATACTGCACAACATGCTATCTTCTTTAGCTAGTTAGCTAGATCCTTAACAGTTTATTGTTCACCCGGTTAACTTGTAAAGACATGGAATAAAATCCTTCAGAGGCTTATGTGTGAGCAATTGGTAAAATTAAGCACCCATATTGAAGATGGTTTTGCGTGTGAGGGTGTGTATGTGTGTAATTATAGTGGAAACTAATTTGTATGTGCAGATGGCATTGCAAGAACAATTAGATAGGTTCAAGAAGCAGCAAGAGAAGTGTCAATCAACTCTTACTAGCATTGCAGCTGCATCTTCTCGAGCCAGGCCAGTGCAGAAACATGTGTCTGCAGTTTCTTCATCTAATGTCAGACCACCTGCTCCTGCTGTCAAGTTTTCAAATGATACAGAGAGACTTCAGCACATAAATAGCATTCGGAAAGGCCCAGTGGGAGCTCAGATCAAGCGCGTTATAGATCTATTGTTGGAGGTTCAGACCCAAATTTGCCTCTTTTTAATGCAATTATCAATACTTTAGATGGATAAGTGGATTGCATTGGTTGAATGGTTGTATGTAGCTTTGAACTATTATATGCAAATGTATGTGTCCACTTTAGAAGCAATAGTCCTAACAGGAATAGTCGGCAACTAGGCAGCCTGAAGACAAAATTGTTGCTTTAAATGCATTATAATTTTCAAACTCTTGGGACACAAAATCATGCTTGAAGTTCTATTGTAGCTGACCAATTTTTAAGGCTTGTATCTCAGGATCATTTGCAACTTTGAAGAGTCAATGGTGTTATGTAGTTGATAAAGAGGAGAAAGATTGACATTATGATATTTCAGTGTTAAATATTCCCTCATCTCTCTCTGCTTCTCAATTGTTTCCATTCTAAATTTACATTTTAGCACCTTATTTTTTGTGTGTTTGCAGACAAGGCAAGCCCTAACACCAGAGCAAATAAACGAAGCATGTTATGTGGATGCGAATGCCAACAAAGCTGTCTTTGACAGTTTAAGAAATAACCCAAAAGTAAACTATGATGGGAAGCGTTTTTCTTACAAGGTTGGCATGTGTTTTGTTGTGGAGTGCTAGTTTAAGTAGCATTTTCAATAAATCTCTTTCAAGAACAGTGGTAGTTGACCTTTTCTTTATTGCAATATAGTCCAAGCATGACCTCAAGGACAAAAAAGAACTTATTTACTTAATACGGAAATTTCCAGAAGGCATTGCCGTAATTGATCTGAAGGATGCATACCCAACTGTGATGGAGGACTTACAGGTATGCATTTAAGCTTATAATAGCACTTATTGTTTTATAGGAATTCTTAAAGTTCCCACCATCCTAATGTTCTATAACTTATTGTTAACACTTGTTCCATATTTTATCTAAGAAGATTGCTGAACACTAAACAATGCCAGTTAATTTTCGTTGGTTTATAACTTCTTGGAGCTATTAAACCATATTCTTGGGCCACCCCAATCATCTATACATGTACGATTAATTGATATACATATTCTTCGACCCTTTTCCTTTGTGACTCCAATAGGGCATACTAGTCTCCTAGAATTTTAGGGGGTTTTCTTTTTATTCAGTGTTTTTCTTCATCTCAAAACCCGGCCTTTAAAGAAAGGAAAGGGCTTGCTGACTTTGGTATCATCTTTTTGGGTTAACTACACAAGTATTGTGGTCCTTCGCTGTCCTTTTTGTGTTTTTACCTCTTTTTGCTTTCAATGTTCTCTGTTTATCTCTCTTCTTTTATGGCAATCAAGTTTCTAAAGAGCAAAGACATGTACAATTTTTTTCTGTCACGATCAAAATGATTTTATATTATCTTGGAATCTTAGGAACGAACTCTTTTTGTAGGTTCTGAAAGCTGCAAGGGAGATATGGCTTCTTTCCAACTTTGATTCACAGGAGGATATTGCATACCCTAATGACCCTAAGATGATTAAAATCAAGGTGGATGATGAACTTAAACAACTGTTTCGTGGAATTGAATTGCCGCGAGATATGCTTGACATTGAGAAGGAACTTCAGAAGAACGGTATGAGGCCTGCCACCAATACTGCAAAGAGAAGAGCGGCACAACAGGTTCAAGGTGTTTCCTCTAAGCCCAAGCAAAAGAAGAAGAAGCATGAAATCAACAAGAGGACCAAACTAACAAACGTCCATCTTCCTGAGCTTTTTCAGAATCTAAACAAGTGATTTATGAAGTTAATGGAAGCTGTCAATGGTTGAAGATTGCAGTATCTTTTCTGATGTTTAATAATTAATGTATATTTGTTATCTTTGAAAAAAAAGACTTTGTCATGTTTCATATGACACATCATGTGCTTTAATTTACGGTCTTGTCCGAGTCTGTAAGAACAATATTTACAATGTCTTTATAACGATAATGTGAAGATCCTTGGTTGTATTTTTTGTCAAAAAAATAAAAAAAAATGAAATTAAGAGATGTAAATCAGTAAATGTGAACACCACTATATATGTACAGAATCTACCAACAATGTCAAGGCAAAGGAATCTCTTACATATGAGATATGTTAAGGATAAAAATTTACAATCACAACACTTATTTTGTGTCACGTTCTAATATTATCTTGAAAATGAATTACTTCTTTATTTTTCAATTTTTTTTATAGATGTTATCATATAAAAAAAATGAGTACAAATTTGTCACATTGACATTTATGTTCGATTAATAGTTGATACAGCATTTAGAGTAAACAAACATGGACCTGAAAGCTTTTTCTCACAATTATTTCTGCAGGAGCTTACAAAAGGGATTGACATTTGAAATATATAGATATATAGATATATAGCCTGTACTGGGATCCTAGTGGTGTCAACTGCAAAGGATATCAAAAGTGGTCAAGAAGCTACTAATAAGTAAGAAATTTCAGGCTACCAATTTACCTGATGTGGTTTACATCAACTTACCAAGGCGAAAACATTATACAAAATGACCTTTTATGCTGAAAACTCAAAGAATTTCAAGAAATGACAACTTGTTTTGTAGCAATAGAATGATGAATGAATATTTCTACACAACTGAATTCAATACACCAGATTACAGTCCCAAGTCCGAATCATTTGATCCATTTAAGTAGTCCATCCGCCTTAATTTTCGTCAAACTGATGTCACAACTGGAAGCAGCCACAGATTGATACACTTATCTCTAGTGTCCGATTTGTTTCAGAATGGTCTTTGTATCTGAATACACAAGTTTTAGGCTTTCGGTTGGCTATTTGCAGCATTTCTCCGTGCACAGCATCCTACAAAATATATCATCGACTGGCATTGCACAATAAAAGGAAAGATCAATTCATGGAATCAAGAACTTGCAGCAATAAAGTAGATGTACGCCTTGGTAAAACTAGCACACAAAAAGCTTCTACTGTTGCTTATGGTGCTCAATGGTAATTGTAGGAAGAGACTTCAGGCAATTTAATAAATTTAAGCAAACAATGCTCGTCAACCTTTAGAACATTAATTTGAAAATTCCTTTTTGTACATAAATATTTCGTACTATCAGTTCACAATTTTTCGGTGGTTCACTTGCCACTATCAGCAAGGGAAGCTATGAATGGGAATTTGGCAAATAGTTTCGAGAGATGTGTACCAAGACAACAAATAGAATACAATTGAAGATTGCAACCACTCTCCATTCAGTTTTCATGTATTGTGCAACTCCGGCCCTAGACGAATATTGAGGGGAAAGTATGCAAAAACAAGAACAATTGTTAGGCAGAAATCAGAAAAATAAGAGGTGAAAATACATTTAAGAGATAATGGTGATATATATACTTGCAAGAATCACAGTTATAACATTTGATTTGATGAGCATTTTTGTAGAGTTTGCAGTCCTTGTTGGAACTGATTGGATGAAAGCTCAAGTCGTAATATGAAGCATTTACAGCAGGATAACCACATCTGCATAAAATAATCGAATCGCAAAAAGTATCATCAGTAACCCGAGTTCAACTAATTTGACTTTAATAGAATATCAAGCACTTGATTCGCTTTATTTTTACAAAAGACGTAGAAGCTGATTGCTTGTGTTGCAAAGAAAAAGTAGCATCTTTACTTCATTGTGGAAAATCTGAAATAACGAGTAAAAACTCGAAGGAACAAACCGGGAACAGGTCACATACTCAGATGGCGGTCGACAACAACCAGCCTCGATAGGGGTCAGTTTGGCAGATTTGTATTGCTTGAGAGTCTGCAATTAATATATTAAAACAAAAATACCATGGGTTGTAAATCGGAACACAGAAGAATAACAAGAAGAAGTTAGAAGACCTTATATTTTTTAAACAGACTGTTGCAGTCGTATGATTTCACAAGACAGCCCTTCAAATGCCTCCAGTTATGGGTATTATTCAGCTAAAAGAAGACAACAAACAGGCAATATTTAGAATTGAGTGCATAACCTTATATTTTAAGCCAAACCCAAAAAAATAAAAGAAATAAAAAACTTGCCTCTTTTAGAAACCATGAATTATAATCTTTAAGCTGATACTCCTTGTACCTGATTGAAGACGGAAAAATAAAGTGTGATAAACAAATCCTGACTAACCATTCTTTAAAGAATCCAAGTTAACCAACAAAAAAGGAACTACAATGGCATAAAGATCCCCACCCTAAAAAATGGGGAAAAAAATGATCCGGAGTAATTAAGGCTCTATCTGGTTTGCTCTTTCTTAGAGTGCTTTTCATACTGCCTTGTACTGGATTTGGAAAAGTAAAAAAACTAGTAACCTACAGTTGACACTAATATAGATGCTAATATGCTACTTATATAAAGTTTATGAATTCTTACCTCAGACCAGCCACGCTATGACCAGTACCATTATTCGTCACGATGAATCTGCAGTCCAATAGAAGTTATTTAACATGTAGCTGAATTGAACCACTAAATTACAGTCAATTAGATAACCAAGCACAATGAAAATTTCAGAGTACAGAAATGATAGAAGCCAGCTATTCAAAAGCAAAAAATCAATTGCAGTAGTTCTAAATCAGAACATATCATATATGAATTAAGTCTAAAATTAACGGGGAATGGAGACCTAAAAAATTACATAGATTTACAGAAACATTTTCTAATAGTCTATTTTTAACTTCATTAGATATCTGTGCAAAATCTCTATAACTCAATTAGTTACGCGGGCGTATAAATGAGTTAAAAACGATATATTGTGAAATAGTTGTAACAATACAATTTGGATACAAAAACAAAGAGATATCGAAAGAACAGAACACATAATTGAGAAAAAAGCAAGATAAAGAAATCAAATAGCATCTGCAAGATCCAAACTTACGCTAAAACAGTGAATACCAGAATCCCCACCAATATGAAGCACAGCATGATCAGATACTGCAAGAGAAACGTCAAGGAAAATCCAAACTAGAAAGAAAGAGCAGTTTTGATGACTAGAATAGCACATTTCATGAAAGGATACAATCCACAGCAGTATGGAGTTGTTTTTTAGTGCGCCCAAGAACCCAATAATAGATCTAAAACTCATATAGATACAAGATATTAAAATGTTTAGAGAGAAAATACAAAGGTAAAATAACACATTGATTGAAGAGAGATAAAGACAGAACATACATCAGAAAAATGACACCACCAAGGGCCGATACAGGAAGTGTGAGGGACTTTCGGCAACCATCATGATGGCTGCTCATACATACCCCAAATATTACTACAGCAATTGCTAAAAGCTGCATCATAAACGTTTGAAGACATAACAAATCCACCAAAGAAAACTACTAATTTGTTTCTTTAGCCTTTTTTAATGCCAAAAGAGCTTACTTTGGACAAGGTTTGTTGGTTTATGCTTTTGAGACTTACACAAATGGAAAAAAAAAAGGGTAATGAACCAAATGGAAAAAAAAGGGTAATGAACCAAATGGAAAAAAACTGGCGATTTCAGGCCTGAATCTGATAAAGCATATTTTGTGCTTCTTAGCACAAGCACAATAAGAGCTTCTCCAACTGCATTCTTCTAAAAATCATTTTTAATAGAAACACAACCAAGCAGACCTAAACATTTTTGGAGAAAAGAAAAGAGAGGAAAAAAAAAAACCTTTGAAGCAATAAGCTGTCGAGTTTGTGCATTGCATCATTATAATGGGATCACTAGACACTAAAATAAGCAAAATCTGACTAAAAAGGTATAATTTTTTTTCTAGCATTTAAAACAAATAATGAAATAAACCCAGCAAGGATTTAGTAAATCAAGAAGTAACCATAAAATACGCTGTTGGGCATTGTGATTTAACTTACGGAGACAAAGTTATTGAAGAATTAATTGCCACCAGTTACCAGAAAACATAAATAAAACGAAAGGGAAGTGTCTTTTCTCAATGTAATACCGAAACCGCCTTAAGAAAGTAACAATTTTTGTTGATGAACACGATGTGAATAAAAAAAAATTATTAAAAAAACATACCATTGTGAGAAAATTGATCCACCTGATCACAAAGGTGCTTGTTCCTACACCCATTTCTCCTTTTTTGTCCTCCCTGACCATTTACCGATCTTTCCACCCAAACCAACAGAGAATGAAGAAACAGAAAGAAAGGATTATCAGAGTTTTTGGATAATTAATATTTATTGAAAATAAAAAGGAGAAAAAAATAAGTTATTGCTTCAGAGCTATTGGTAAGTGGCACATGCACTGCAAGAAAGAGAATGGCAAGACGGCAACTAGAAGGAGAGTTTGTCTGGTTTAGGGATAAAGTTCAAAGAGTAAGGGCATTTTGGTCAAATAGAAAAACTGAGTCACATGGTTCTTAACTCTTGTTTAAAACCAGACACGACACGACACGCCACAGAGAAAATAGAAAGCTGTGTGCGCTTTGTTAGATTCATTTGAGCTCAAGACTCACCTAAGGAATTAAAGGGTAAAGAGTCTAAACTCTAAAGACTCTATGACGGCGGGACCCAATGGATGGATATCTTTAATCAGAATATGTCGTCAAGGGCTCCAACGGTCATGCACAATTGTCATTGATTACATCATTTGCGTCATAGTTTCTTTTCGGTAATAATAAATCAAAAAATTAAAAAAATTTAAAATTTAAAATTTATAGTTATAAAAATCACATTTAATAATATTAAATATAATATAATTAAATGATATATAATATTGAATAAATTTTAATTAGATATAGTTTAAAATAAAATGATATTTCATATTTTTAATATAAAAATATATAAATAAACATAATTAATGCTATTATTTTTATTATTATCACTATAAAAATGTATAAAATATTTATTCTAATATCATTACTTTTAGATAAATTTTTTGTTAATAAAGTATTATTATGATGTTAACAATTTATATTACTTATTTTTAATATTAAAATATAATTAATAATATGATATATAATGATAAAATAATAAAAAATAAATTTGATTGTATTAATTAATAAATAGTTATTATATTAATTATTATTTTATAATAACTTCCCTATATATATCAATTTAATTGGCTTCTGACTGGATAAATATAAAAATAAATTCAAACATTATATTAAACGATAACATAGGATTTAATCTCTCCGTACAAATACAAAATGATAACACTAATAATATCATTGTCTTCGCATGCATAGAAGAAAAGCGGTGGAAATTATTATATTGTAATGCGCATACCTCAATATGGTTTTTATTTGTGACGGAAAAAAGAGGCAAATAAACAGGGTTTGTTTCTAAAAATAAAGAACTTGATTCGTCAATTACAAATTCCAAAAAAAAAAAGGTTTTTTTAACATATAACATTACTTTCTTATATAAATTTTTTTCAGATAATTTGGAGATACTTTTATACATGTCGTGTTCATATGTAATATAGAGAATTTTTTTATTAATTATTTTACATAAATTTATTTACTTGTAAGTCGTATTTTATATAGGTATTAAATACATATTCTTAAAATTATTAAAAAAATACCATTATCCTGACTTATATCTAAAAAAAATTCTTATTGAAGCTTACAACGATGATTAGAGATAAATGTGAAGGATACTCTTTCAATATCTTTTTTCTGTAATAGCTATATAAATGTCTAAATAAACTATATGTCATTAAGCTACAACCTCGTTGAAATTCTTTTACATGCTTTGAAATAACAAAATTGCAGAGGAGAAGAAATGGAATCAAATGAGAAGCAGTAGCAGGCGCAAGTTTTCCAGAGATTGCAATATACTCAAACTTAACGTTAATGAGGCTTTTATCTGTGACGATATTTGTCCAAGTTGACAAAAATCTCAACTTACATGACAATGTTATTATCAACACACAGATTCCTACTTTTAATCCGCCAGTCCGAGGTATCCAACCGATAATTTTGACGGAAAAAGTTCAAATATCACAAATTTGTTATAGATCACAAATGATGTAGAAGAATTTCATTTGATAGTACAATTAAACCCATAACTGTATCAAATGAAATTGTAACAAAACAATTACATTTGTGATATTATGCTCTTTTCTGCCATAAAATTTGTAGCAATCTTGTAATAAGTCATTTACCAAAGAAATAAGGTTCTACACATTTGGAGATGGCATATAATTGAGTACAAATGGCAGAGCTCATACACTGAACTTAGATCGGGTTATCAGAATCTGCAACCCCTTACTCTCCATTCCCACTAAAATCAGAAAGGAATGGATGCATCATTGACACAGAATTTACAGATTGCCCTAAGTATAAGTGAAAAAATCCTCCCATTTCTCATATAAATATGAAAGATCAAGAATACTACTCATTTTGCTTCCAGGGAATCATAAAATTAATGAAGCTACCGTTCAAAATCAAATCGATGACCCGCAAATGATCAAAAACTTGTGAACATATAGCATTAGATCACTCCACTCTGTTGGTACATGTTAAAATTGCAGATTTCAACTCTTCTTTACCTAATGATGTCCGAATCATCACCTGTCCAAGACAATTAGATCCTTATACTTAAACTTTTAAAATATTGTTACTACCAAAAAAAAAAAAATCTATTTTTCTTCTTTTACTCCTATCAAACATATGCTAGATGGTTGGGATATGATGACAAAGGTGAATCTACTCATCTCATGTCTCATTTAATACTCTAATAGACTTATCGTATAATATTATTTCATTTCATTTAAATATTATTTCATCTCATCTGTAACGGGAATCAATCTAAAACGGAATGAGAATGAATCAAAATAAGATAGAATCGCAATAAATATGTTGATTTTCTTTGATAATATTTACTAACAATTTGCAAAAATCGAAATAACCAGGAAATAGACTACCTTTGAAATGTGAAATAAAAATCCAGAATGAAATAAAGGAGAATAAAAATTACACTTTAAAAGGCTATCCTTATAGATAAATTATTATTTATGTTTAATTTATAATTAATATATTAGTTTTATTTTTTAAAAAATAATTAATATAATAATATCTATAATTTTAATTAATTCATAATTATTGTCTATGGAAATTAAATAATAAAAATTCAGTTAATGTGTTAAGCTAAAGAGATGTGGTTGAGTAATTGGGTCATTTACTTCATAGCTCAATTTTAAAAGGTATTATTAGAATATTATATTTTTTAAAGGGTAAAGTTATCCCAAATTTTTATAAAATAAAAATAAAAAAATTAAGTAGAAAAGGGAAACAATCCTAAAATGGGTTTGGGAATCAAAATGGGAAAAATTTGGGAATCATTACCTTTCCTTTTCCTATGCATTTTTTGTCAAGTAAATATGAGAAAGGAAGTTATTATCTTTTTTTCTCTCACATTCCCAATTGGTAAACACACTCTTAGATTGTAGTCCTAATAGGCTTAACTTTAAACATATGCATCATTTATTCTTATTAAATTTACATTATAAATGATTATTTATCATATTTTTTATTATTTTTGTATTTATGCTTGTCTCATTTAAACCCATTAGGGACAAATGAGATATTCCAATTATTATCATTTCATTACCGTCCTTTATGAAAAATTAAGTGAGATAAGATGAGATGAATTTTAAATATTAATAAATTATCTCATTAATATCTCATTTCAACTTACACATCTAATGCCGTAGTTGAAAAAGCATCGGTGACACAAATTAAATTAAAAGAATATCGAATGATTTCACCGAGTCCTAAAATTCTGACAATAAGTATATTCTTCTGTCATTATCTAGTTTATTATGCAGAATGAAATTGTTAACATCCTATGTACTTACCTCCTGTACTTTGTTTTCAGATCGTGCAAGTAACTTGTACTGATTCTCAAACATTGATGCCATATAAACCTATATCAACAAGGCGGATACAAGCAGATTACAATTATGAGAAAAAACTGCCAGTTGTGAATCCGATAAACCTAAATTTAGGAGGAACAATACGATTTTACAATACTAATACCTGAAACGTTGGAGCTAGACCGGGGCTTAAGAAAAAGCGACCTTTGGATACAGACTGTATCCCTTCAATTTGTTGCAACTCTTTAATAATAGATTCCACATCTGGCCACTGTCAGATACGAAATCAGTTTAATTGCACAAGCCAGGACATTCCACATACAACAAAATGAAATACAGGAATGAGATCAATTGTTATTTGCTTCTTAACAAGATAAAAGTTTACAATCCTAACATTCTTTCCATTAATTTATAAATACATGCATCTAAAAGGAAATTAGATTGCTTCGCTTAGTACTAAGTAGCTTAGTCTAAATGCTCGCATGTATGTAAAAAGAGGAAAAGAAAAATAAAGGCATTGTGTAGATTTTGGCGTACATATAATTTTTTTTTTCCTTGACTTCAGAAACTCTAAATTAAAAGGGCATTCAAGGACTGTAGGAGTCTTCTACATCCAAAGTATCACCTATAAAGCCTCTTAATTGTCAGCATCAAGAACTCGTTCATTATGCTAATCAAGTTTGGTTAAAGAGACAGAATTTAAGAGAGTCATTCTTGTAAAATTAGTGCTTCTAGTACTAACAGATATAATTTATTTGAATTTGGTCCCTATCCGCTCAAAAATTACAAGCCTATAAATACATATAACAGAGTAAAGTTTAATTGGTGCAATAAAGTTGCACTTGTAATTAATTTTTATGGTGGAATTTTAGTTCTATTATGTTCTTTTAGTATTACGGGACATAACAATTCAGTTGATCAGCAATTGTTAAGGGCACGGAAGTGAAAAAATAAATAATTAAATTTCGTCTTTATTTACTTGCTAAATATTTTCAAAAACACAAACTTTGATACTCGGGCAGTGCCAATGCATTGCACAAAGATATGATTAAATTAGACAAGTAAAAGTTTTAAACACTTAAAAGGGTAAAAGCAAGTACCTCAGCAGTTGCTTCAGCTGCTTCCAGTCTCCCATCCAATGGAGCACGATCGCCAATAACAGTCTCCAATGCCTCAGTCAACGGATCTGGCTGCCACAGAAAGCAATAATCTTCTTTACAAATTGCACATTTAGTAAAGAATTTGGAGTTAGGAAAAATATTGTTATACCATGATCTCCTTCAAGGACAAAAAGATGCGTTCAAGGGAAAAATCCAATTGGTGAACTTTTGCATCCACAATCTGAGACCAGAAAAAAAGTATGTCATAAGATATAAAAAGATAGAAGCAGTGCATCTATCATACACCTATTTTACAAAAATCAAAATCAAAATCTTGCCCAACCTATTGGACACAAAACTTAGGCGAATTAGAAAGGGACAAATTTGTAGCAAAACCTACAGCTTTCTAGAGCAAGGTTGGTGAATTAAAGTTACAATCCAATTGCATGATGTACCTGGCCAATTTTGAAGTACAACGAAGGGTCAAGGGTGGCATCCCATGATACTTCTGTCTGATGAATTAGTGCAGGTACTCCTTCAACCTGCATTATCATAGTTACTAAAACGTAGTAGAAACTTTCACTTAAAAGATTAGGATTCAGTTTTCTTGAATTCATATTTAGATGTTGCACCTGTAAGTTAAGTTAAAGTAAAAAAAGCTAGACATGAAATCCAAAAATTACAAGATGAGCAGGAAAATTTTCAAATACCTCGACAAATATACCAAAATAAGTTATCTTCTTGATACAGCATTTCACAACATCCCCAACTTGCAGTTTGGCCTAGGATGACAAAAGAAGCATAATAGAAAATTAAAGATATGCAGATAGTTAAAAATACAATTCCATCACTCATGGTGAAAGTAATAATTAGGCAAATATATTGTCATTTAACTAAAAATATGATATCGATATAATTGAAACATTTTTTTCCGCCAATTACAGTTAAAAGTGTATAGCATGACCAACTTACTGCAACATTTGAATGATTATAGCACCTTAGACATTGGGAATGAGGTATTGCTCTCACAGAAAATGAAGTGAAAATATCACTACAAACTACTATTAACAGAGCTCAAAGACTGAAACACTTAAACATCTTTCTTAAAAGTCAAAATATTACTTACAAACATCTAGAAATGTAAAGATTCTATAGATTTACAACATGCAATTTCATATTTACATATTTTGCAGACAGAAACAGTTAAAATAGCCAGGCAACAAAATTACTGAACATGACACGATAATTTAGCAAATGAAAAAGATTGGTGCCAAATGTGATAGAATGTACAGTATCGAGTAAAGGCAAAAGCAAATATATTACAGCCAAAAAAGACCTCTAACCATGAGACTTCTCTTTTTCTCTGCCGTCTCTTCCTTCTCTTTTGGCCTAAGAGAAAAAACAAGCTTTCTAGATTTTCTGTTGGCCAACAAGATATTTACTTTGAGTTTCTGCAAGCATTAAATTGATATATTAATTAAAAGAGAAATTAAGGTGATACAATAAGCATTTGTCAGAAAAAAAATCCATAGAAGTTAAGCAAGCTTTTAGGATCCGATCACTGTTTTCAAACCTGTCCAACAAATGACGACAAGAATTTGATCTTTTCATTGTCATATATCCTAAGAAGGTCTTCTATTTTCATATCTGGTGAAATTGCACTCTCAGATTTTATATCTGTATCTGGAGCTGGTTTTGAATTAAGCAGAGGGCTTGTGTTTGCAGCATCAAAGTTGCCAATAATTCCTAAATTTGGCCTATACTGTGACGGGTCTAATCCTTTCCGTCTCAACCATGACTCAAAAGCTAAGAACTTCCACCTTGCTGCAAGGTTGCGGTACGGCAGAAATCCAATTAAAGAGCCAAAAGATGCCTGTGGAAAGGTATATCCAATTTAGAGAAACATGAATCCAAAAGCCACCAAAAAAGAAGAAAAACTTTGCTCTATGAAGATGTCTAAAGTGTACTTACAACAAAACCTCTAGGACTGCAACTTATGAGTTCAACCTCTCCCTTATATCCTTTCTCAACTAGATCTTCTGCTCTAGCCCAATCAGCATCTTCGTGTCCCTATAAATAAGGGTTCTTCGAGAGTCATTAAATAACAAAGTTTATATCAAAGAAAAACATAAAAATAAAATCCATGAGAGCTTACCTCCAAGGGAGATGCAACAAGGATATTTTCAAATTCAACTTGTTCCTTCGAACTTTGAGGAGCATCGGATATTTCTTTCACAGGTTGGCATAATCTACAATAAGCAATTTCCCAGTCACACAATACTACCAGGTACCAGCTGTGGAATAGGATTCAACATAATTTCAGTAAATAACATGCATACATTTTTGGTTTTCCATGTAGTGCAGCTTCCAACAAAAGCTTGGCATCATAATCAACTAAAATCGTAGAAGAAAGTTCTTTTTCAGCTGCTATATCCTCACTAGAATCTATAACACTCTCCTCATGGGGCTGCAATCCTTAAATACCCAAGCACAAAATTAATTTAAATGAAAACACTTCTCACATGCAATCTAAAGCCATATCAATAAAGTATTGTCCATACCAGTAGGTCCCTCTGCAACCAAGCCCTCTTGAGGTGGTTGAACATCTGTGTACTCTACACTATCAAAATGATCATGTACTGTGTTGAGATCTTTGGCTTGGGGCTTTTCCAACAAAGTAAAACTACTAACATTGCCAGATTGCTCTTCTTTCATGTCAATGTTTTTTTCAACACTAGCTGGTTCAGGTTTTCTCAAAAGTGTCATGTCACTAAATGTATCCTTCTCTTGCTCATTCCTTATAGCCAGTGACAAATTCGGCTTAATTCTCAACCTCGAAGACTTATCTTCGACATCATCCTCGTAGAACTTAGATGGTTTCCTCAAGATAACATTAGGAACACTTCTTTTAATACCACCTACAGCCTTCCCAACTGGCTGTCTCGGCCTTTTAGTCTCTGATACGTTTGACTTATCTTCAACTTTGACTTCAAATCCTTTCTTTGGAACAGGGCGAACCAAATTTAAACCTTCTAATGAACTCAATGACTGCCTTTTCCCTAGTCCATCAATGGGCACCTCTTTTACTTCAACTATTTTTCCTTTGTTCTTATAAAAACTTTTTTCAATTTCAAGATACGAGGATTCTGGGTTTGCTTTCCTACCCATTATCTACATACAAAACACAACCTTTAAGAAGTAGTTGCTGAATTTACTAAAAAATAGCAAGAGAGGCACATAGGGGCGTGTTAGACTTGAGCCTAACTCCACCGCAAAACATAAGTTGTAAGATGAAGGATTGCCTAATGTTATATGTTAGTGGAAGCCTAACTTCTGATCGATGTGAGACTTTAGGTTCCTTAACACTCCCTCGGCAAGGATGAGACTTAAGATCGTGGTAGAGCGCACTGAGCCTTGGGGTTGTGTCGACAGGGGTTGAGTTTCAGGAATACCCGATAGCCAAGAGCTTAGTTTTTGTACCATTTTAGGTAGGGGGGGGAAGGGTGAGCTTCAGGGGTACTCGAGAGCCAGGAGCCTAACTTGGTACCATGTTTCGAGCATGCTTGAAACTCACCCCCCGTTGGCACAGGGCTCAATCTCTACCCGTTCATCCTCACCGATGTGGAAAGGGAGTGTTAAAGAACCTAAGTCCCACATCGGTTAGAAGTAAGGCTTTCGTTACATATATAATCTTGGATAATCCTTAATCTTACAACTTAAATTTTGAGATGGAGTTAGACTCAAGTCTAACAGGATGGATGTACATGAGGTTTAAGGTGAATGCCCCTTTCTCAACTCTTGAATTTTTTTTTATGTAATATCTATAAAATTATAACAAATTCTATGTATAAAATGGAACTATGTCTTTTAATTTTAAATTTTAAGTCTTTATCACTCGGAGTATAAATTCAATAATATGAACGTATTTATAATTATATTTTTCAATGAAAATAATGTAATAACTAAGAAATAAGTAGTATTATTTTATATTATTTATATTTTACGGTGCCCAACTCACTTAAAATGTTAAATCTGCCAGTGGGTACACAAGAAACCAATTAATCAAGAACACAAGCAACTGTTAAAAAAACAACTGCATATGCATACTTTTTAAGTTTTAGCATAAATTCAAATAATGCTTAAATAGAAAATCAAAACATCAATTTTCAGATATACAGAGACCTTGGCAAGGGTGAGCTTGGGGTCTTCGCCTAGCAAGCGACCGAACTTGAGCTCCATTTGGTCTAAAGAGTCGAAGTTGGGATCTTCTTTAGAAGCACAGACCGCAAATTTATTGAAATTTCGACGACACTTGAGGGCTCTTATTCTTACTCTTTGCGATTTCAATGAAAATAAACACGTGTGTTTTCCTTTTAGGCATGTTTGCAAGTAAAAGGAGGAGGAAGTAGTAGTGCAAGAGGACGCGGTGGCTGTAACAGTGAGAGCAAGACCCTCCATTTTCTTAGAGATGGAGAACTGGTTGTGCTCATCAAACGGCGTCAAAGAAAATGGTAGTTTTAGGTTTTGGCCTACCTTACTGACTAGAGAAACAAATACATATGAATTATTGAGAATGAGAGTCTGGTTCGCGTAAGTGCTTTTGATTTTTTATTTTTTTTCTTGGGAATGGGATAGAAGAAGAATTCCTAGTGATCGAGGAAGCGAGGGAGGGACTTTATCCACCATAATGCTCCCACGTAGCACTCGTTACTTTATCCACCATAATGCTCCCACGTAGCACTCGTTACTTTATCCACCGTAATGCTCCCACGTAGCACTCGTTTTTTTCTTTTCTTTTCAAAACGAGGGATCGAGTGTTGTGTATTATTTATTATTTTTAAAATATATTTTTTATTAATTATATTTTTTACTTTATATTAAATATTAGATATCTTTAATTTTATTTTTATATTTCAAAAACATTGTGTTTGATATTAAATGGTGTAACGAATATACGACCTAATAAGTGTAGGTACCATGTTATGATAAGACGATGATAGAAACGAGTCAAAATGCTTGGGCCTAACAACTTGGTAAGACAAATATTTTGTCATCAAATAGCGAGGTAATGGATGACTGGATCTGAAGAAGCTATGATATCTTGAGGTGATCAAGGTCGTCTTCCATGAACGACCTTATAGACACTCCCTTGTTTGTAAATACTTGTAACAATCTGATTTATGTAAATTAGTTTGGGCTATCCAAGTCGCTTAATGCACACCCCGTTATGTATGTAAAGATATATATATATATATATATATGTATCCCTTAAATGAGTATAATACAGGAGATATTCAAATATATTATTTCTTACTTCTCACTAAAAACAATTACATAAGACACGTAAATTCTCTCCAAACAATTGGCGCCTTCTGTGGGAAACATAATTTTTTATTTAGCATATGAGAAATGCTTTAGTAAGAGAATTTACCGGTGTCGTTTTCAACTCCAGATGGATCGTCCAATCATTATCCAACGTAACGACCTCGTTCCAGAAGCTCTGGAATGTGATAATGATAAAGCGTTCAATTTCTTACCCATCAGATCGTTATCAAACCGTGCTAGAAGGCCCATTTTAGCTAGCGAAGAGCAATTTTCATGCTCACATGATAATCCACCATATGAAGATGCGATGATAAGAGGACTTCGAAAACAAATAATAGAGTTACAACAAACTTTCATTGAATGTCAAAAGGATAATAAAGAACTAAGATCTCGATTGGAACATAACAATTATTTGGACACAGCTAGTTCCCTTTTTGCACCTCATGACCCTTATATGTTGCGTCAACCTCTCAGAAGAGAGCATGCAGCTCATACTTCGAATCCTCATCAATATAATGTGAGGGAACACTCAGAATTGGTCTCTGATCATCCCATCATCGAAGGAACGACTCGCTCAAACCTTCCAATTCATAGATCGATGATTGAGTCCATTCCACTGCACGATTCGAGTGGAGAGCTAGACAAAAGGTTAAAAGAAATGGAAGAAAAAATGTGGATCAAAGTCAATGATAGGTTCGCAAGACAAGAAAAGGTAAAACCTTGGGGTGACATAGAAAACATTTGTAATCAGTTATCTATGTCTCCCTTCTCTGACTTCATTGAGTTAACAATACCTCATCCCAAATTCAACGCCCTCAAATGTACAACATACAAGGGAACTAAAGATCCTATTGTGCACGTCCTTCAATTTAAGCCGTTAGCCTATTTGAAGATAAACGAGAATCCATGCATTGCAAGTTATTTGCAGCTACTTTCCAAGAATCGGCCCAACAATGGTTTATGGAATTACCTTTCAAGAGTATTGCTAGCTTTGATACTTTGGTCAGAATATTCATTACCAATTACGCTTGTAACAAACCTATTAAGAAGGAGTCACATAACCTATTCTCGATTATCCAAGAGGAGGATGAATCAATTGAAGCTTACATACAGAGGTTTAAAATGAAAAAGATGGAAATTAGTCAATGTCCCGATTCGATCGCCATAGAAGCCTTCTGAAAGGGTATAAAGCGGGATAATGGCCTTTTCATAGAATTGACAAAATCCACACCACGTTTGTTAGATATAGTTTACGAGGAGACTTAAAAAATCGTTAATGTTGAAAGGGAGATGAAATTCATCAAACCATTAGTTAATAGAAACTAGAGGCGACCTTCTTTCAGCAATAATGAAAAAGATAGAAGGTATGTGGGCGACAAGCACACTGACTTTTCCAGTTTCAAACCCATCTTTAGACCAAAGAATAATCCCAACACTTGGAACTGAGATTTGTCTCCCTTTCATGGACCCCCATTATGTGTAACATTAGTGAAAGTAGTGTGTCACATGGAATGCCTGAATAACGTAAATTGGCCACCAGTTATGAAAGCTCCACTCAGGAATCCCAACAAATATTGCACGTTCCATAGAGACACGGGACATTGGACTCAGGACTGCTACCATTTAAAATGGAAAATTGAGCATCTATTCTCAGAAGGATATCTAGAAGATATAGTCGATAAAGCCAAAAATCCACGGGAAGAAATGCAGAGGGAAAATCAGATCGAAGGGCCAAAGCACTGGAAAAATCAATCCCAATTCAAAGTGAACCAAATAGAAGACATCTCATTCCACCAGGGGATGTGTGGATAATACACACCATACATGGTAGTCCCACCATGGCTGGTCATTCTAATAATTATAGAAAAATATATGCAAGAGAGGCCCAGGACATATGTCGCTTAATACATGGCATAAGATTGAAAGGACCTTCGTATCCTATTACTTTTGAAGACAAAGAATGCCTACATCCTCATGATGACCCTCTCGTAATCACAGTGCGAATAGCTCATTATGAGGTGCGTATGATATTGGTTTATAATGGCAGTTCATCCGATCTCTTGTATTTATCTACTCTACTGGAATTGGACATAGATCCCAAAGAAATCACCTTGCAACAAATGCCTCTTGTTGATTTCAATGGCAGTATATCAATGTCGGTAGAAACCATACTTCTACCAGTGTCAGTAGAAGGATCCATAGTTTTAACAACTTTTGTCATTTTAAATACTCCCACATCATATAATACTATTTTGGGATGCCCGTGGATACACAAAATGAAAGTCGTACCTTCAACGTATCATCAAACTGATCAAATATCCTACCACCAATGGAATATTGAAGGGGAACAAGATATGACACAAAGTTGTTACAACACTACCATGAAGAATCCACTACCCCAAACTTCAAAATAGCAACTAAAGATTGCCAGTCGTTTCCATAAATTCAAAAAAGTTCATATAAGTGAACGAACTACTATAAAGGTTCATGGTGAGTATGATATAATCCTTATAGGAGATAATGGGAGCGAGCAATATGTAAAAATCGGTAGTACACTATCTCCTTCATTTAAAATTATCCTTGTGGATTTTTTAAAAGATAACAAATATTTGTTCGCTTGGAAACCTAAGGACATGCTCGGCATAGATTCAGATATCATCTCCCATGAGTTATGGTTGGATCATACCAAAAAGTTGGTTCAACAAAGAAATCAGAAATTCGCCAGAGAGAAAAATGAAATCATCAAAAAGAAGATTAAATGTTTGAAAAATGTTGGTTGGGTTCGAGAGGTTCGGTATCCCACATGGCTATCAAATGTGGTGTTAGTAAACAAAGCAAGAGGTGAGCACATAATGTGTGTGGATTTTATAGATTTGAATAAAGAAACACCCAAATATTGTTTCCCTTTGCTAAATATAGACCAATTAATAGATGTCACAACCGGATTTGAATCAATGAGTTTTATGGATGCCTATTCAGGTTACGACCAAATCCAAATGCATCCTAGGGACGAAGAGAAAACAACGTTCATCACGGAAGAAAGAACATTCTATTACATAAAGATGCCCTTCAGTTTAAAAAATGTTGGCGTTACATATCAAAGAATGATGAATACGATGTTTCAAAGCCAAATAGGTCAAAATATGGAAGTATACGTTTACGACATGTTATTTAAAACCAAGTGTGCAACATATCACATTGATGACCTCCAAGGAGTGTTTGATATAATTAAGAATTATAAAATGCGTCTCAATCCAAAGAAGTATGTATTTGGCATTGCCTCAGGGAAGTTTTTGAGATATTTAGTCACCTCAAAGGGAATCGAAGCCAATCCAGATAAAACTTTGGCTTTAGTCAACATGAAATCCCCAAGGTGTCTTCAAGAAGTCCAACAGCTGAACGAGCGTATTGCAGCATTAAGTCGTTTCATCTCCAAATGCACCGAAAAGTGTCTACCATTCTTTCAACTACTTAAAAAGAACACATAGTACTTATGAGATACCGAATGCGAACAAGATTTTCAATCCATTAAAGATTACTTGGGAATAGCACCTCTTCTAGTTAGTCCAATAATAGGTGAATGCTTATACATGTACATGTCCTTTACGGACAAAGCTTCTAGTGCGGTGTTAGTGGTCAACCGTGGAGGAACTCAATACCTTGTGTATTATATGAGTCATTCATTAGTGGGAGCTCAATGACGATATCCTTCTCTAGATAAAGCGACGTTTACTATAAGAATGATGGCACGCAAACTCAGACATTATTTTGGTTCACACAGGGTAGTGGTCTTTACTCCCTATCCCTTGAAAAATATTTTGGGAAAACTTGATATGTCTGACCGTCTTTCTCAAATAACTATTGAGCTCAACGAGTTTGAAATACATTATAAACTTTTGGTTGCAATCAAAGGACAAGCCTTATCAAAATTTATTGTAGAATGGATGAACAAGAATACCCAAGAATACAATTCCATACATGAGATAGGGCCAACCATCGTAACATAAACATTATATTTAAAAGAAGAACTATGGAAGGTATACGTGGATGGTGCAAGATATTCACGAGGAACGGGAGTTGGAATAGTAATCTTTACCTCAATGGGAGCCTTGATAAAACAATGTCTTCGAATAACCTTCCAAGCAACTAATAATATTATGGAATACGAAGCATTACTTTTGGAATTGCAACAATTGATAACCCACGGAGCTAAAAAGGTGCTAATTCATAGCGATTCACGGCTAGTAGTGAACCAAGTTAACGATTATTTTGAGGCCAAAGAGGAGAGAATGAAACTTTATGCAATGGAGGTTAAAAAAATAAAAGTTGCATTTGAAACTTTTCAGATCAAACAGATACCACAAGGAGAAAAAGCCCACGCTGATTCTTTATCCATGTTAGCATCGATAGTGAATTTAGATTTAAAGAGAGTCATCCCAATATCTTGTTTGTCGAGACCTAGCATTACTCCAAGTGAATTGAAACTTCAAACGCAAACTAATGGCATACACAATATTCATGATTCTTGGTTGATGCCATACACAAAATATCTTATCAATGTTACTCTTCCCAAAGATAAACACTTAGCCCGTAAACTCATGACAAAAGTAGGCATCTATATTATTATTCAGGGAGCTTTGTATAGGAAGAATCATGGTGGTCTGTGGATTAAGTTCTTACCTGCATTTGAGGCTCGAATGATCTTGAGTGATTTACATGACGATCAATGTGGAGCTCATTCTAGGGGAAGAGCACTTTCTCAGAGGATCATTCGACAGGGTTATTATTGGCCCACGCTTCTTAAAGACTACATCTCTTATGTCAAAAGATGTGATAAATGCCAGCGATATGCCAATGTGCCATATCGTCCATGTACTGACTTAAGATCTTTCATTAGTCCCAACCATTTCAAAAATGGGGTTTGGACATTGTGGGACTATTACCCTTCGCTTCAGGCCAAAGAAAGTTTATCATTGTCGCAATTGATTATCTTACTAAATGGATAGAGGCAGAACCTTTGGCTCAAATCCAAGAATCGGATGTGGAGAGGTTCATATGGCATAATATTATATGTAGATATGGCTTGCCTCGTGAACTGGTTACTGATAACGATAGACAATTCACTGGCCAAAAAATTGTATCTTTCTGTGACAAGAAAGGTATCAAATTCTCTCATTTCACCCCTTATCGCCCACAAGCAAATGGTCAAGCTAAATCATCTAACAAAACCCTCATTAATATACTACGGAAAAATTTGGAGGGAGCTAAAGGAAAATGGGTGGATGTGTTACCTGGCGCTCTCTGGGCAACACGAACTACTCCCAAAACCGCAACAGGAGAAACTCTTTTTTCTCTAATTTATGGTACTAAAGTAGTCATACCCCTTGATATATTAGAACCTACCCTTCGATCCAAATATCGATCATGAAGAAAATGATTGCTTACGTAGAGAATACTTATTATTAGCCGAAGAAAAATGAGAAGTAGCTTTAATAAGGCTTGAATCACAAAAAAGAATGCTCCAAAAGACATAACAAATTTGTTAAACACAAGAGCTTTGGCATTGGGGAATAGGTGTTGCGAAGAGCATTAGGCAACAAAGTTGAAACTAACGTGGGTAAATTTGCCGCCACATGGGAAGACTCATATCAAATCTATGGTATCACACTAGCAGGCTCATATTTAATAAAATGTGATGGTATAAAGGAGGATTTGAGCTAGAACAGAGAACTTCTTAAGAAATATCACATGTTAATGTAAATGCTTTTACATAAATATTTATGATAACGAGGTGACTTTCTAATCGGCAAATTCCAATGAGATTAAAATCGACTTGACATACAACATGTCTTATACCCGTGTTTGGAGGAAGAGTCCCGTGACCCCCCTCACTCGAGATGCAAAGTAATGCTCACAATTGTGTTCTGGGCATCTTATTTCATGCCCCAAGTGGAGACAAGTCCTTTGACCTCCTCAATTGGGATGCAAGAAATCCCCTTACTTTGATTGGAGTAGTCCATTGACCCCTCATTCGACCTACGACTTGTTTTATGCCTCATGATTAGAGGATGAGTCCCCTGACCCCCCACTCAAGATGAACAATATGCTCGCAAGAACAAGAATTATATCAAACAAGTTTCATATGATATCATAGAATGTCAAGTCATTATTACAAACAAATTATTACACCAATTGATCAAACATTACTACAAATAAATTATTCACTTCCAATACTCCACTAATTTGTGCAATCTGTCCCCTTCACTTTTATATCATTCTTGCTCAAGAAGTGCTAACTTCAAATCTTCTCGGGAACCCGCTAAATCTCCCTTCAAAACTTCATATCGTGCTTTACATACACATAACTCTTGCTCTAAACATTCATTCGTTTCTTGACATATATTTTCTTCTTTCTATGCATCTTTCGTCACAGTTATGACCTAAAAAAAACACACCGATTTAGTTAAGTTAAAAAAAAAAAAAAATAATACATATTGATTCACTTTGTTATAATTTATAAACAATCCCTTACATCAAACATATGTCTCACTATCATATGCCATATAGGCCCTCAGTCTCTTTTACGGACTGCGTAAATAGAAGGACAATCTTTGGGCACTCCGAAATGATGATATAAATCTTCTTGTGCACGAGGTGCGTTAAACATACCATCTTTGAAAAGATTCTTCACCCACTTGTCTCACCTCTTTCTTTCAGGGGAGGATATATACTCTGTAAAGGCTTAATATCTTTCAAAATGGACATCTCATCAAGAGATGATTTTTTCATACATGCTTCACTCATAAAATAAGTTGACGACCTAGCAATTATAGGACGTCTTTCATTCATTTTTTCCTTTGCGACCTTTCTAGGAACTTGATTAACAGTCCTCGCTATGAGCAGGGGAAACAACTTGTTTTCTCTCATCAGACAAAATTGGTATGACTAAGGTTGAGCTTATCTTTTCACCTTGGGTAGGAATAATTTGCCCTCCTATTTTAGGAAGTACTTTTTCAAATGGTAATAACTATGTCGTCTCAAACAAATCATCCAAATTTACTCTACTATAATCCATTAAGTTCACGGATAGCGATTGCTGGATATACAACCTCAAATTCTCTAAATTATATATACCATACTAACATAAATTTCATAAAACAAATTTCATATATAAAATTAACAAACTTCATAAAATATATAGATTCCAAAATTTCATTTAATGATTTCAAGTCTCAAAATTTCATTTACATACTTTTAAAAAAATGATAATAATAATTTTATGGAGTAGCATCTTCCATTGTTACCCCATCACACCAATGACTCGAAGTGGCTTCAGTATCACGGGGTGAATCTTGCGGTGTAGCAACCCCAGATGTCTTAGGTCTATTACTTTGAAAAGCTCGCATCAAAGACATATAATGTGCAGTTAAACCTAATTTTTCAGCATGTTGTTTGGGGTTATTTATTACAAAGCTCGCACCACTACGGTAAGCCTCGGTACATTCTGCCCTCAGTGTATCTACCAATGAAGATAACAAATTGACTTGAGTTTATAAGGTAGAAATTTTCTCTTAAAGCACAAGGTTCTTTTCATCAACCTCTTTTGCCAGTTTTTCAAAATGTTTAGCGGCTTCACCCTTCTCAAAACAATAAGTGTCCACTTTTCTTAATTTTTCAACCTTATCAACCGATTCATTTTCTAAATTCAGAAGTTTCGCATCCTTGTCTTTATTAATCTCTCATATTTGGTTATCTGTAATCGGCTAGCTTGTACCTTATGTTTGTAACCCCGTAATGATAGCTCGACTTATCTTGTCAAACACACCGCCTATAAACAACACGTTAGAAAAAAATAAAATTATTATGTAAATTGTATTGCACAATAAAATTACCTTCAACAGACGATCTATAATCAGCTCGTCATGCGTTCCCCCTTCACTCTTACGAGTTGCTCTCACTTGCGCCCTCTCGGTATCTGTTCCAAAATGTTGATACAGATCTCTTTTTAGATCTTCAAAAATCCCCTTGTTAAAATAAGTAATAGGGGTCTCCAAAACAATGGCATCCTTCAAAACAACCTCATCTAATTAAAAATCATCCATGTTCATTGCCTCCATGCTAGGGCTATAATCCCTAACCTTCCTTTTTTATGTTTTCGGTACATGAGGTGATACCAAGCCCTGATTACCCAAACTAGCTGAAAGAATTGCAGTATCTAGAATAACTTCAACCTCTAAGTTCGCAAACAACTCTTCTTGAGTAGGTGAAGGGGTCATACGCTCCAGACGTGGATAGCTAGGAGCCAGATCTTGCACACCTGAAGTGTCAATAAGATCTCCTAAATCAACATTTGAATAATCCATCCCTGCCAAAAAACACAGATTAATAAAATTCACCAACGGTGTATTTATATACAAACATAAAATAAATAATAAAAATAGCAACCTTGATATTCGTTTGTATAAATTCGCCACACCACGGACTTCTTTAAGCGAGCTATAATCAGGATATCACAGTAACCTTCATTCAAGGTATTTTGTAACTCAATCCGCCTCATTTTTTCTTTACCACTAATATCCAGTTTACTCATGAGCTCGCTAGCCCGAGGTTGTGAAGTGTTAAAATTAGGGTTCCAAGTGTATCGAATGGGAAAATCCACCCCGTCACCCGAAATATCCCTAGAAATATAGAAGTATTTATCTTTCCAGCCCGACGTACTATCAGGAAGTCTAAGATGCAACCCATGACCTATAACACGAGATATGTATGCCCTCACTTTATCTAACCCATTTCTTTTAAAACAATATAAACATCCTAATTCCTCATTTTCAAGGTCTATTCCGTGCTCCCAAACTACCACAGAAATACATAAAAGAGTTCACCACCCATTTGGGTTTATTTGTGCAAAATTGATATCAAAAGTGCTTAAAGCACGGGCCACCAATTTGGGAAAGAGGCAATACAAACCTATTTTAAAGACCGCTAAATGTATCACCCACCACCCAAGTGGAGGATCATCAGCATCACATAAATGAGGTGGTACTGGCATTAACCCCACACAGGCTGGAATTTCGTATGTTTGTCTAATCTCTTCCAAATCTTTAACTGTTAAAACACTCGACATCTTTTCAATTTGATGTTCATCTTTTGTTCTATGTGTATGTTCGCCATTGTTTTCCTTTTTATTTTTTGGGCGTGATACTTTGGTAGACACAGGCACGTGAATCCTAATAATAGGAATTGAACCCCGTGAGGATGAGGTAGACACCACTTTAGACCCCGAGGAAGCAGGAAGAACGAGAACCCTTTCCTTAACAATCTTCAGGGAGGACCTATTGTCACCATTCCCCGTCATTTTAGGTCGTTTAGTTAACAACGAACTTGAAGGAATACGAATAAGAGAAGTATTTTTGGAAAGATCTCCCTTTGAAGATATCACTTCTTTCCCTAATGCGACATTTAAAAAAGACGGATGAATAATTACCTAAAGTAGTTCGTATCAAAATCAAAGAGTAAACGATACAACAACGACTTGAATCCCAGCAAACGACGTTAGATAAACTAGTTGAGATGACTTAAACAATTTTTTTAACTACCTTTTGGAAGAGAAACGACTTCTGAGTAATCAACAGGCTAAAATTCTCTGAATAATATAACTTAATCAAAAATAGGTAAAAGGTAAAATAAAATCTCCACTATTTATAAAGGAAAAACATGAAGTTGAAAAGTCTATTATTTTTTAATATTTTTTATTTTATCATTAAAACATAATAGAAGCATTATTCAAGTGATCATTAGGATTATGCAACCAAAATATTCTCTTGACTTCTCAAAGAACCAAGAGAATAGGTGAGTTAATGTTTGATCTTAAATGATGTAACGAATATACGACCTAATAAATATAGGTATCCTGTTATGATAAGGTGAGGATAGAAACGAGTCAAAAGGCTTGCGCCCAAGAACTTGGTAAGACAAGTATTTCGTCATCAAATAGCAAGGTAATAGATGAACAGATCTAATGAAGCTATGATATCCTGAGGTGATTAAGGTCGTCTTCTATGAACAACCTTATAGATACTCTTTTGTTTGTAAATACTTTAACAATCTGATTTTTGTAAATTAGTTTGGGCTATATAGGTCGCTTAATGCACACTCCGCTATGTATGTAAATATATATATATATATATATATATATATATATATATATATATATATATTGAGTAAAATACATTAGATATTCAAATATATTATTTATTACTTCTCACTGAAAATTACTAAATAAGACACATAAATTCTCTCAAAATATATTGTACTCATATTAATCACATAACACTTGATTTGTAGAGGAATTATTAATTATGACTCGGACTCGTAGAAATGTAAATTGATGAAAAAGGAAAATATTTTAATTTTTATAAGATAGATTAAATTCAAATTATTATTATTTAATAATAATAATAATAAAATTAAGATATAGTTAATAATAAAAATTGTCAATATTAATCCTAAAAAAATGTTTAGTAATTGACGAGAAATGGGCGTGGGCTTATTCGAACTGAACGCTAACTTTGAAAATATATATTAAGCGATAACCACGTGGCTTAGATTGGAATTTATGTCTTGCCTCTTGCTCTTGATGTCTCGTCTTCCATAATTCTATTTACTTTCTTAAAATGTTTACACTCTCCATCTTCCCTTTTTTTCCTTTGGGAAGTCATGGACTCAGCACGTGAGCTTTTGCTCTTCAAATGTTTGTTTTTTTAATTTTCCTCTATACTCATTTTATTTAGCACCTAAAATATTAAGCTCTTGTTTTTGAACAATAAATTTTTTTTCTTCCTTTGAAGAGAGATAAAAACAAACAAAAGAAGACTGAAAAAAGGATAAAGTCATCTATGAATAGATCTGAAATTATGTATTTATATTCTTCATCAAAAGTACACACTTTTTGAACAGATATTTATTCAAAGAATTCAAGCAAATGTAGATCAGAAGTATTTATGATTATTAACGATCATTTGATAGTAAAACCATGAAAATCTATCGTCAAACCAACATCATAATATTGTCAAAGCCAATATAAAACCATGTAGGAAATTTGCACATCCACAAATAAGTAGAACATCACTGATAAATCCAAAAATCAAGGATTCTGAGATACAAGTACAACACAAGCAATTCTAAAAGATAAAATACCTATTATCTATCACTGCATAGAAACAAAGATTACTACTCAAGCTTCCTCTTCATACTCTTCCTCGTCTTCATACTCTTCCTCTTCTGCAGTTGCATCTTGGTATTGCTGGTATTCCGAAACCAAGTCATTCATATTGCTTTCAGCTTCAGTGAACTCCATCTCATCCATTCCTTCCCCAGTGTACCAATGCAAGAAAGCCTTCCTCCGAAACATGGCTGTAAATTGTTCGCTGACTCTTCGGAACATCTCCTGAATAGAGGTGGAGTTCCCGATGAACGTAGAAGCCATTTTCAAACCAGTAGGAGGAATGTCACAAACAGTGGACTTTACATTGTTCGGAATCCACTCCACAAAGTAGGACGAGTTCTTGTTTTGAACATTGATCATCTGCTCATCGACCTCCTTAGTGCTCATTTTTCCACGAAACATAGCTGATGCTGTTAGATATCTACCATGGCGAGGATCAGCTGCACACATCATGTTCTTGGAATCCCACATTTGTTGGGTGAGCTCAGGGACAGTGAGTGCACGGTATTGTTGTGAACCCCTGGATGTGAGAGGTGCAAAGCCAACCATGAAGAAGTGAAGTCTTGGGAATGGTATAAGGTTAACAGCAAGCTTGCGAAGATCTGAATTGAGCTGACCAGGGAAGCGAAGACAGCATGTAACACCACTCATGGTTGCAGATATTAGGTGGTTCAAATCACCAACTGAACAAACAAACATGATAGTGAGTACCCAAATATTGAGACCAGATCAAGTGAGCCATGTTCCAATATTGCAAATAATTGATAAAATACCCAATAATATAAAGAAAAAAGGTGTCAATGGTCATCTAGCTTTAAATAAATGAGATTTTTAGTAGCTTTAAGACAAAAATGCTTTAAATGAAAGCAACGGAAATGAAACTACTTTTATAAAAACTATGAAACTTCATGTGAAACTCACCCAACGGAACAGATAATGCTTTAAACAACAAAATTGTAATGATTTTAAATGATGGGGCTGATTGGATCAATCAATCAATTTTATGGTAGGTCCCGTGTATATAAATCCAATCAAATCCGGACCTTTATTTAACATCACCCTGAAAATACATATTCAACTATTGCAGTGCTCATTGAGTAAATAATAATTAATGGTGACATCACAACTTAACAAGTTGGCAAGCACTGGCAGACGTGAAGTGAGTTAACCGATGTGACAACCCAACAACTGTACACTCCCGAGTTAATTATACAGGAAATGGTAAAGACAAAGAAAAATAGTAAATTAATATTTTTCATCACAAAGGTTGCGAGACTACAATGAAAGCAACAAAATTTACGCCAAAGAATAAAACTTATATTCATTAATCGGCCTAACAATCCAAGAAACTGAGCAGCAAGATCCCATATGACCCTGACAATCACGTGATTAGAGCAGATCAACGAGCATAGGAAAATATAACATCATTGCATTTATATGATTAATCCAGTTCATATTATGACTATATTGACCAACACAAATGAGGCCGGAAATACCATACTTCTGTGAAGTGAAATAAACTATTTTTTAACAAAGAGGGGATTAACGCCTATCCAACCGCCTATGAATACTTTCTCATGAAGCAATCTAAAGATTTCAAAACTCTCAACAAAAATTATCGGAAATTCTTTCAAACTAATGTATAAACTCTAAATAGGTAACTATTGCATATAAAAATAGTTTATATGGCTAATAGAATAAATTGCCAAATATTGAGTGACAACATCTAAATTAACTAATAATCCAACGCTTCAATTCCAAAGAAAAATAGGTTAATTATCATTTTGCTCAATTAATTTTGTTATCTATTCGCCAACAAATCCATGAAAAACGCATAAATGCTTATCGGAAATTTTCAATCTATAATATCGTACAAAGAAAGGCAGATGAACTTACAGCTTGGAGTTGTGAGCTTAAGAGTACGGAAGCAAATGTCGTAAAGAGCCTCGTTATCAAGGACCATACACTCGTCGGCATTCTCAACAAGCTGATGAACAGATAGGGTTGCGTTGTAGGGCTCAACCACCGTATCAGAAACCTTTGGTGATGGGAAAACAGAGAAAGTTAACATCATACGATCTGGGTACTCCTCCCTTATCTTTGATATCAGAAGAGTTCCCATTCCAGACCCTGTTCCACCACCAAGCGAATGACACACCTGGAACCCTGCAACAACCAAACAGATCCCATCGAGCCAAAAAGTTTAAAGAGATGTACGAAAAACAGAGGAACGAAACCAAACCCAATAAATGAGATTAAAACCCCCAAAAATACTAAACCTAACTGAACAATACCAAAATCTCCAAATCAATCCATGAAAATCAATAATGAAGAAACCAAAAATATTGAGTATTTCAATTACAGGCTCGCATACAAGTAATCGACCAAATTACCAAACCAGACGCTAAGAAATTCCAAAAACATAGATAAACAACATTTTAAAAGGAAAAAAAACTAAAAATCTCTATATACAAATCGATCATATAAACTTAGAACATCGAACTAGGCAAATAAACATTAAAGCCAAAGTGTCATAAAAAAGGGGAAACAGATCTTAGTCAACGACTCACCTTGCAAACAATCACAGTTCTCGGCCTCTTTCCTCACGACATCAAGAACAGAGTCAATGAGCTCAGCACCCTCGGTGTAATGACCCTTAGCCCAGTTGTTTCCAGCACCGGACTGTCCGAACACGAAGTTATCAGGTCGGAAAATCTGCCCATACGGCCCGGATCTGAGACTGTCCATTGTACCTGGTTCGAGATCCATCAAAATGGCTCGAGGAACGAATCGACCGCAACTTGCCTCGTTATAGTAGACATTAACTCTCTCCAGTTGAAGAGCCGTATCACCATGGTATCGCCCAGTTGAATCGATACCATGCTCAGCACACACTACCTCCCAGAACTTAGCCCCAATCTGATTGCCGCATTGGCCACCTTGGATGTGCAGAATTTCACGCATTTTTAGCTTCTTTTAGGGTTTATATTTTCTCGATAAAGGGAGGGGAAAAGGTGAAAAAGAATTGAACAAGAAGATGGAAGGGAGAGGAAATGAATGATTATGTGTGGCATGGTTGGGGTAGTATTAATATTCGGGAGGTTAACGATTTCCGTTAGTTGCAGATGATTCGTTTGAGTTTAACGGCTGTATGGTAACGGAAGTTCATTTTCAGTGGGAAAGTGAATTTTTGAATATGGGTTATAATCTGGTGCTATTTTGGATACGATGATTGATTAAAATAAAAGTTTACGTGGTGAGATATCGTTGGTTAAAAGCAGGGAATATGTAGGTTGAAGTGCCAACCCCACTCCAAAGTGCAAACTCAAGGAATTATGTAAGTTTGGAGAAATTATTCATTAAAAAAAAAAAGTTAATATGTTGGTCCGGCCGAAGATAATGAGAAATAAAAACGTACTCTTCTCTTTTTAATTAACAGCATAAATAATCTTTCTTTCTTTTTTAAATATATTGTAATATTATAATCTTTGAATTAGATAATATTAATTATATTATTATAAAAAAATAAATTATTTTATTATATAATTATTAAAAATAAATATTTTAATTTCTATAATTATTTAAAAAATATATTTCTAGTTTGATTAAGGGATCAATTTTTATATTAAATTGTTTAATTTTTATCTATAGTAAGATTAAAAATATTAGGTTATAAATTATAAAATTAAAATATATTATTATATAATAATAAAAATATTTTAATATTTTAATTTTTTAATTTTTTAATTTTTTAATTTTTTGTCATTTCTGTCTTTTTTTCATAAATAATTTTTTTTTCACTTCATTCGAGACAATAGTACATTATTTATGAAGTTTTCTCACTTCCTTTATACCACTTATATATAATTCTTCACCCTAATTAAAATCATTAGAATGCAAATATATACAAGTTACAAATAAATATATATTTCGACTAAACTAATGGATTTTTAACGATGGATGAATTGATAAATCCGAACCGTTTAATATTAGTAACTGTTTAAACCGACCCATTTTACTGGTTTGGTCCCTTTTTGCTTTTTGTTTTTCCTAAGAGCCTCTCCATAATATATGATTCGGTCTCAACTAAAGACGGAGGTACGTATCTTCTTTTAATTTTTAAAAATATATTTTATTTGTAATATGTAATGCTATTTTTTTATCAAACATATAATAAATTTTTCACATTTTTTTCATTTTTATTTTTAATGAAAAATAATATTTTTGAATAAACATCTTTCAAAAAATTTAATATTAAAAATAATATCAATTAGTACTAAAATACTTATTTTCTTATCATAAATTAGTCTATTTTGATTCATTTATATAAATTACCACTTAATAAAAAAGAGATATAAAACAAAAATTTAACAATAAATTCATTTTTCTAATTTTTCGTTAATAGTTTTTACTTATTGAATAAATTATAAGAAAGAGTACATAATAATACTTGTTTATAGTGTAAATGTTCATTTAACACTTAAATAAAGTAGAATACAATTTATATTTAATATATTTTCATATATCTAGTAGAATTTGAGATTTTTTAAGAAGAAAAAAACTTTAAACATTATGATAGGTGAATCTATTGAAAATGTAACAAGAGATAACATAAAATAATTTTTTTATATATATGAATTTAAATTTTTATAGTTATTTTTTAGAATTTTTCACTATAATCATATGAACGAGGAAATGACATTGAATTTAATCAATTATTCAAATAAATATAGTAAATAAGAGATGGAAAGATTAAATTAAAATCTAAAGCATAGGTTCACTTTGAAGAAAAAAAAATGGAATATAGTAGATAATATGTAATTATTAAGGAAATAAGTTAAGAGGTGATATAAGGAATGTTACATCTTACTTAAAAATACATACAAAAGTTTGTTAATTTAAACGGAAATAAAATGATTATAGATCAATCATTGTTAAATCTTAATAATAATATGGATAGAATTGAGTTAAGAAATTAAAATTTTGATCATTAAATTTTTCATGATAAACGTGCAATAACGATAATTCTATATGAGTATCATCTTAATATTATTAAATATTATTGATTTAAGAAGTATTTATATTCATTACAACTATTATGGAATTCTATTTTTAGTGCGACATTTAAGAGAAACGTTATAAAAATATATGATGTTGAGAAAAATATATAATAGATATAAAGATAATAAAATAGGAGGGAGAGTAACGAGGAAGGGATATACTTTTTTTCTTTTTAATTTTTTGAGTAATAAAATATATAATTTTTATTTTATTTAAAAAAAATTAATACTTAAAAATTTTAAATTAATTAATTATATTTTTAAATTAAAAGATTAATAAAATTAACTTAAAAATTATAAAATTAAAGTATATAAATCATATAATTATAAGATTAGAATGACCACAAATCTAATAAAACTAACTATTACATAAAATAGGCCTATGACTTTCTAGATTTTAGATTTTAGGACACTGTAACCCAATAACTCATTACAAATTTAATAATACAAATATGTTTATATTGAAGATAAAATTACATGTAACATCGTTTTTTATTATATATAAAAAATAAAGAACATATTATAATTATATTAACTTATTATTATAATTATTAAATTAAAAATTATAATAACTAACAAACAATCAATATCATTTTATTATTTATATATATGATATCCTTTCTGAACTCAAAAGGATAAATCAGACACAATAGTCTCCAAGTTAACTACTCCAGTCACCTTTTTAGGTAGTATTGAGATTTTCCCTTACAAAGCAGGAGTCACCTCTCTAGTGGTAGGCATCTAGAAGGAATAAAAGGGTCAATATTTCTTTTGTTATAGTGGTACTAAAATTCTATATTTCTACTTCACAGTATGTTAATTTCAACTTGTTTTATGTTGAAAGAGCAAGTTCAGCCCATGCTAAAGAAGATGACCTGAGCTCAACTGAAACTGTTGTTTCAATTTTGCTCTCTAACACTGCATACACTTCCCTTATAGACGGTCGCTTGTTCGGATCTGGATTTATACAAAGATTTACTACCTCACAAATAACCTTGAGATCTTCATATCTGAAATGCTTCAATTCAGGATCAACTATATAAGGCATCACCTCTGGCAGCTCAAGATATTCCTTGGCCTGCAAAAGCAAACAGAAGCTTTTCAGGTTTTGGTTCATAACAATCCCAAATGAACCTAAAGGTTACAGAAATATTTAGGAAATGTTTTATAAGCATTTTAATTTCTAATTTATAATTTTTGAAATTGAATTTTTTCAAAATATTTAGGAAAAATGAAGAAATGTTGTTTAATAAACAATTTTTAATTTATATTTTGAAAACTAAATTGAAAATTAGATATTGTTTATTTGATAACCAATTCATAATTTTTAATTTTAAACTTTTTAAGCTCTAAATTTCAATTTCAAATTTCTTTTTTATCAATTGTTATCAAATTGAAATTTTAGCCCTTTGGTCATTTTACGGTTAGGTTATGTATGATTGAGTATTAATTTTTAGTGTCAAGAAATTAAAAAAAAAGTGAAAAATCCCAAAATTAACATTTTTTAAATTTCAAAATCTGGCTAAATTCTGGAACTAGATTTCAAAAGTTAGAAAATTGAAATTGAAATTATGAATTAAAATGATTATCAAACAATCACTGATAAGTATCTGAAGGCTTCTTACCCAATTTACCAGATCCTCTTTATCCTTGCAATAAGGGGGTCTCCCACTGATTATTTCCAATAGAAGTACACCAAAGGCATGTACATTGCCTTGAATATCCAAGTGACGAGCCTCAAGAGAATTCGGAAGAACAAATAATGGACCTTGACTGCCAATGGAGCTTGAGTACTTTTCTGACATCTTAAGAATTCTCTTCCAGCTTTCTAAGTCAACCAGCTGCAATCATTTGAAACAAGCATTTTCATCTAGATTCTAAACTTTCATTCTAGTGAAAAATGACTATCTTGAGAGCACTAGAAAAAAAGAGTTACAAATTTTCAACTGTGCTATTAGTCTTGTAGCACACATATCAAACAAGTAGTTTTGTACACAAATTTGGAAAACCTAGGTACGATATATGCCATACCTTTGGAGAAAAATCATCTGTAAGGTATACAGCGCTAGAATTCAACTCCGATATAGTAAATGGTGGCTCAAGTTCTGCATGAAGATATTTGAGTCCTCTAGCAATGCCTAACACAATTTTCATGCGTCGCGTCCAAGATACTTGACATCCTTCTCCATCTATAATTAAAGTGTTTTAAGTTTTGACCATATAACAGGCATTCTAAAACAAGCAAATAAGGTGATAAGAAAGATTCATAACTCACAGTGAAGATGCTCATACATTGTTCCATTTGAAGCATATTCAAAAACCAGCATTCTTGTAAATGGACTGCTCTCTCTGCAATATCCAAGCAATTTTCCCATGTTCTCGTGATGTAGTCTCGCCAAATCTGCTACCTGAAGGGGTATCGATATAGAAAGTTAGGTTCTTTATACATCTTCTTGTCAAAATGTATCAAAGATTCACAATTTTGTCCTTTCGTGTCAAAATTTGCAGTATACCTCTCTTTGAAAATATAATTCAAGATAGTCTGTCCAGTGCTCTTCTTTGATACAGAGGGATATCACAGCAATCTCAGACCCACCATTCATAGTGCCTTTGTAAACCAAACCATCTGGTGAGGAGCCTATAATATTGCTGAAGTCTTCACATGCTACTTCAAGCTCTTGTCTGCCATATCTAACCACGTCTTTCAACGGTACAGTATCTGTAAAGATAATTCAAAAAAATTGATCAATAGTTGTTAATCACATGCTTGAGTTCAAAAGCTTTCAAGGCAATGAAGAAAATGTTGAATTGAACCGAACCTATGTATACTGTAATATTGTCCTTCTCACTTGGTGATTTTTTCCATGGAATTATAATAGAAGATTTGCTGTTACATTTATGGAACACAGTGAGTAGAGCAACTATAAAGAGACATCCCACCATGATTGCCGTCCCTACTTCAAGACCTGTAAGCCAGGCAGGTTGGGAAGTGTCATGATGATGCTTGGTTTGATATGCAGGCCTGTGCTTTTGATTTCCTCCAGGATGGCTTTTAGGAAGGGAAGCACCATGAACTACAGATTTCAGCCAAAATCAGCACGTTTCGACCCAATACAATCGAATTCAGCCACTCAATTCATATAGGGAATCATGAAACACATACCACATTGTTTTGCAGACTGCTGTTTAACCTCATTCTGAAGGCAGTTCCCTTGAAAATGTGATCTGTATGAAGTTTTTGTTAAATGAATGTTGGTTTACAAAATAAATAGAAGCCACAACAACAAAGGCTCACAAACATACTTTGGGAGATACTCCAAGCATTTTGGTATATGGCCAACAAAGAAATTGTACGAGAAATCTGCTACTTTCAACTGTGTTGATCGACAGAAGCCTGTTAGGTTTGCGTTTGAAGCATACCTATATTGAAAGGGAAAAAATAAAACAAGAGAAAGCATGAAAACTTATTCAAATATTTCCAATGAAAAAAACTCTTACATACATTCCATGCATGCTAGATGTAAAATCAACATTTCCACCAGCAGGAACAGTTCCTTGAAGTCTATTACTATCCAACCGAAGCTCCTCAAGATATCTCAAGTTTCCAAGCTCAAGAGGTAATCTACCAGTTAACCCATTGGATTGCAAGTTTCTGCAAAGAAAAGTAGTACACATACATCATTAAAAGAAATCTAAAAGATCATGAATCACCAATATCACAATCATAATACATTTTCTCAACATTGGTTAGGTTCCCAATCTCCGGTGGAATCAGACCAATGAGTACATTCATTCCCAAATCCAAGACCTTGAGGTACTTTAACAAGCCCAATTCTTTAGGTATGGTTCCAAACAGCTTGTTTCCATGCAAAATCCTGCAAATCACAAACATGGAACAACAATCATGCTTCAAATAGCACGTCTGGAAACAAACTAAAATAGAAAAGAAGGAAGAAGAGGAGTGTTTCACAGTGACAAGAAAGAAACTTTTACATACAAGTGCCGCAAAAAGATGATATTTCCCAATTCTGGGACAAGAAATCCCTTTAAAGATGCTCCAGAAATGTTACTGCAAGAAAAATATCAAAATAGTGCAAAAAATAAACTTATTATTGCCATAACATGGAATGTAATTGCATAAGGAATGTAGGGTTTTGGCTTTGTAACGTAAATTATAGGTCTTACATTTTTATAACATGGTCTCGAGTCACAGAACATGAGATTCCAGACCAGTTGCGAGGATCCTTATCCAGAGCATTCCAATTGGACAAAATCAATTGTGGGTCTTCATGTATAGCTTCTTTAAAGATTGTAAGGGCTGATACTGTGAAAACAGCGAAAAAGTCAAAGTTAGGGAAGACATATTCAAACAAATATTTTGGATGCATCACTTCATTTCCAGGCTCCAACACCCCTCTCTCCTTAACCCTTAATTGGCAGTGCCAAACTAGTACATTTTCTCAAGGACAATTCAAATTTTAGGCAAAAATAGCAATACACAGTCTTTAAACAAAAGAAGATTCACTCTATTTTGGTAATCTAGAAACAAAAGAAGACAAAGAACGACAAAAGCATCATAACATATTTTCTGATGGACAAAAAAAGATATCAAAATCAATCAAGATCTGGCAGAGAATGTAGAAAGCACATACCTTCTTTAGATGCAAAACCATCACAAACCCAGAAAAGAACTCCAGAAATAAGACAAAGAAATTGAAATGAAGATGGAAATCTCATTCTCTCAGTTCTCTTCAGCACAAAGAAGACTTGGATGTTCATCAAAGAAATAATGAAAAGAAGGAAGTCCAGGAAAGATAAAGGAAGAAAAAGAAAAAGGAACCCAACTTATATATGAGTTGTATGGGAGAATAATAAAAAAAACATACCAAGGTGAAGATCCTACTAATACTACTAAAATGGGGTTGATTATACGAAAGTAGAAAGAAAAGGAAATGTTACCCAGAAGAAAGAGTCTATTATTTAAAATCCAAGATTTGACAACTAACCTCCAGATATTAGTTCTTACTACAGAGAAAATGACGCAAAATAGGAACTTCAAAAGATGCCCAGATGCAGAAAGACCAAAACTTGGATTCAAAGACAGGTCTTTTACCGGTAAAAGCAGACATTAAAACAACAAGACAAAAAAAAAGGGAAAATAATAATAATCTGTCTTACTGTAAAAACAAAAACAAAAAAGGGAAATGAAGCGAATGGATAACAAAGTCAGAGAGTGACTAGTGACAAGTGACTAGTGACTACTGATAGAGAGTCTGGCGTGGACCCTGGACTCTGGAGAGGGAATATTTTCTTTGAAAATGCAATATTTGATATTTTGAAATTTATTTTATTTTTAATTAAAACAGGTAGCATATTGCTGTATTTTTGTTGTAGCTATACATACAAATAATGTCATTAAGATTTAGTTAATGTTAGAAGTAAAATTTATATTTTATTATAATAATATCATTAGTTAAATATTTTTTGATAAATTAAAATTAATATTTATAAAAATAATATTATAATAATATTGAATGGTATTAACAATCAAATATTATTTTATAATGTTTTAATAATAAAAATATATATAGTGAATATAATAAATATTATTTTTATAATTATAAATTTTAAAATCATTATTTATTATTTTTTTCAAAAAATCTTATTATATTTTTTCCTAATATGATTTTTGCTTTTTTAACCATTTTGAAATTAATAGGAACGAAAATGATTTTTATTACTCTTAATAAATGATGTCATCTTGAGCATTTATATTGTTATCGTTTAAATTATTATAGCTATAATGATGATGGAAGTAATTTACTTCTTTTATTTTTATGTTATTTTTAATTGATAAATATGTAAATAAAAAATTATATTTTATATAAAAATTCCTCACACATCTAATCAATTTTATTCATTTATTTGTGATATATTAATAAGTCCTATAATTATATTAAATTCAATAATAATTCATTACTAATATTAAAATATAATTAATAATAAAATTAAAATTATTTTTTATATAATTTTATAATAATAAAAAATAATAATTACAATAATATTATTAATTTTACTTTAATATCATATATTTCCAATTTAAGGTATAAATCTTACTCTTACTCTGAACTCTGAGATCTTTCCATTAGTGCTATTGATTGAGTTTAATAGGTGGCTATTTTGTTTGCTTCGAGATCCACATCTAATAATAAAGATATTATTTTGTTGTTTTTTAAATATATTATATATATGAATTAAATTATTATTATTTTGGAATTATTATTAGATAGTTATTTAAAAAAATTATAATAATTTTAAATTTTATTTACCTAAAATATTACATTATTGTATAAACTTAAAATAATGAATATTTTTTCTTAATATTATCATCCTTAATTCTCGCATGAGAAATAATAATATCATGATTTTGTAATGAAATGCTATCTGTAAAATCTTAAAACTGTTATTCGATTAATCAAGCCCATAAGTTATTATGGATTGGATGGAGATGCGAACTTTTTATTTTTGTAAACATGCAAATTTTTATTTAGATGACAAATATGTTTAAAAATAGTTAACAAATTATTTAAAATAACATCTAAAAATTTATAACAATAAAAATAACTAATAAATTAATTTGAATAGAATACAATTCAATATTAAATTAATCTAAATAATCATAATAAATTTGAATAAAAAATAATTTAATATTAACTATGTTAAATGTAGATTAATAGATTGATTTTCTTTAAAATATAAAAATATATGAATAAAATATAAAATAATATTATTTTTATAATTAAAGAGTTTAAAGAATGTTATTTATATTATTTTTTTAAAATTAAAAAGTTTTAATAATTTTTAGTACAAATATAATGCTAGTATTACACATAAAATTGTAAATTATGAAATCTAGTTTAAATTATTCTTTTACTAGTTAAAATAAATTTTCCGATTTCAATAAAAAATAATTTTTTTTCTACAAGCTATCAAATCTTTGCTTCTTTGATGGAATGTATTATTTATTATTTTTAAAATATATTTCTTACTAATAATAATATTTTAAAAAATGATATTAATTTAAAATATCTATGTCTTGATATCAATAAATAATTGATTGTGAAAAGTCCACTGAACTTTTATACATGTTCATTGATTGTAAGTCAAAATATCAGAAAAGTTACGGATATGCTCAACCGCAATTTGCGCCGCTAATCGTATGAAAATTTTCTACTAGAATTTATGGTGTATGTTATTATATTATTTTTAAAATATTATTGTGTTTTAATTGAAACAAATTTTTTAGAAAAATTATAAAACGCTTCAAATCATATGAGTTATTATTTGAAATATATTTTTAATTAATTCTATTAATTATTATATATATATTAAATTATATTAATATTAAATTTTATTTACTTTAAATATCATATTATCAGATACTATAAATTCTCCGAATCATACCGTGTACCCGCCTTAGTTACGACTGAGGCACACTGATTTCCAGCCTAGTAAAAATCAAAATTTTGCATAATATTAACTACAATTTACGGCGTCATAACGGTAAAGTGATTGTGATAATAATTTCAACCTATAATTTAAATTATTATTATAATAATAATTGTTTATTAATAACAACACTATCAAATAATAATAATATTAATGTATAATTAATTAATAATATAAATAAAATAGATTTTTCATATATCATGTGAGAAGATTATTAATATTTCTATAATTTTAAATAAACAAGCACATTAATTTTATAACTTTTAAAAGTTATACTTTAATTTTAAAAATAATGCACATAAATCCAGTAATTTTAAACTTTTAATATTAAAATGTATATATTTTTTAAATTATTAGACTAAAATTCTCAAATGAAAGGAATAAAACTAAATTTATCATTTTATAAAAACTATGAATCTCTATAGCTTTTATTTACTTTTGAGATATCAATAATTAAAAATAATTTTTACAATATATCTATATTGATTTTAAATTGTTAATTTCATAATTATTTCTATATTAACAAATTTTCTATTCAAGATCAAATATTAATTAATTATGAAATTATTTTTTTATATTTTTATTATTACATTAAAAAATAATTATGATAAATATATTATTCGTAACTTATTAAGTGAACATTTAATATATTTTTATTTAATAAAAAATAAAATTTATATAATTTATAAAAATATATATAATAATACTTTTTTTTTTACAAAATTACAAGTAACACTTAAAAACACATTAATTGGGATGTGATTATTGTAACATCACACTTAATATTAATTTTAAATATTAATAAAAATAATTTAATTCACGTAAAAATGTAGTGAAGATAAAAAAAATTATTTAAAAAATTTACATTAAATAACAAAGATGTTTTAGTTAAGAGAGCAAAAGTAGTGTCGGATTTGATAAAAGAAATAAAAAAAAAACTTGTTTTTTGTTTTTATATGACGTGTTGTGTTTGAAAACTTACAATAACAAATTTTAGTAATTTATGGATGCCATATAACTTTAAAAATAGGAATAAATACAGCAACCATTTTTGTATTATCAATTTCCCTTTGTTTTTTCCGCTCTAATATTACATTTATTTTAATCTTTAAAATATAAAAATTATAATTTATTTCCTGTAATTTGCATAATCTATAACATAGAATATAAACATAATTATACTTTTTAACATTAATTTTTTTATTTCAAAAACATTTGTAAGAAGTTCAAAAATAAGTTTTTTCTTTAAAGTCTACTTACATTTTATTTTCATCCAAAACTCATTATTTAATTTATTCAATCATAAAATTAAAATGCAATTTGTTTATAGTTACTTCTTGCTACATACATAATCATTTTATATAAATTAAAATTAATTACTAAATCAATGACATTCTTATTACGTAGAAATAAATAAAAATTTACTTTTATCTTATTTAACTAATTGATTGTTAATGTAGAAAACATATGGGAGTTGGTAAATATATATTGATGGGTTTTTGAAATGATAAATAAAGTTCATTGTAGTAAAATTTGAATTTGAATTATATTTTTATATTATAGATGTGTGTAAGTCATATGCAAGAAAATAAATAATAAAAAATATTTTTAAAAATAGATGTTTGGGTTGGCTTGGTTGAAGTTTTGATACTTTAAGGTCAAATGAATGTAATATTTGCAAGAAGAAAATAAATAAAGAATGATAATATAATGATGGATAAAGTTTGTGTGCATATATTTATTGTATATTAATAATATATATAATAATATTAGAAACTTACATAGGTGAACTAGATTCATACTTAAACAATGTATTTGTAATTATTAATTTTAGAAAGTTGTTTTGAAAATGCATGCTAGAATAAGTTTGTAAAAAGTGTACCTACTTTGAAATTTTAATAAATTGAATCTATTGATAATTTTTTTAAATTTATATATTTTAATTATATTATTGTTATATTTGAATATATTTTAGTCATTTTATTACTAATTTTGATAATTTGTTTCTTTTTTTTACTTTTTTGAATAATGTTTCATCAAATATTTACTAACAAATGTTATAAGATTCAAATTAATATTACATAAGTTTTATTACAAAAAAATGGATAAAAATAAATTAGTAAAATATCTAAAAATACTATTTAATCATTGAAAATAGAAAGCAAACGTTTTGGTGCTTTGACGTTAATAAATATTTTTTTTCTATAATTGAGAACATAGTAATTGTTAGAGGAAAGGAAAAGGGTATCTTGTTATATAATAACAAATTATGTAACATAAATTAAATAAATATAAATTTAATTATCTTAATTAATAATTATTTTATAAGAATTTATTATAAATAAAATTGTGCAAATACTCACTGACATTGCTTCCAAGCGAAACAATCTTATAGTTTTTGAGTGTTTTTAAAGGAAGAGAAGCTTAGTTATAATTTCAATTATTACTTTTAATAATAAAATAGGTTAGTAATTGTCAGCTTAAGTTGACCTGACTCTAAGAAAAAACCAAAATTTGAAAGCGATTTAAGAGAACAAAATAGAAGATATGTATAATTGCAAGGCAATTGCTCTTAGAAGGCTTTTCTTAACTAGAACTCTAACGGGTGTTTATTTAATATAATATATTATTTTTTATGACAAATAAAATTATATTTTTCATTACACTTTTCTTCTTGTTTAGCTAGTTATTGAATGGATAAAAATATAGGTGTTATCCTCAATATATTAGTGACAATTTCAATTGTATAAAGACATTAATATATATAAACAATTTTTTTAGTTTTATATTTTTTTAACATTTTTATAGAAAGAAAGAAAAAAATATGTGTTACGTTTTGATCGTTCTAGTATGAATATAGTTCGATGTAGAATATAAATATTAAAACTCTTATCTCACATTAATATCTCAAAACATGTGAACCCAAATTCAAACAATATATATTATAAAATTTATGATATTATAAATAAATTGTTGTAATAACTTATGAAAAAATCTTATAGATTTTATTTTCAACAATAAACTTACACTTTATCAAAATTTATTGAGTAATGTTATTATTCATAAATTTTTATAATTATAAATGGTGTGATAGAATCTTAATATTTGAATAATAACAAATCTAAATACACCATTCAATTATTTTCATGGCTTCTCGTTTGTGAATTTTTAAAATTTTGTGATAAAAAGAAATTTGAAGAGCCATTTGGGTGTCTCTCTCATAGTACAATAAGTAGGTATTGCATTAAGTTAAAATTCATTGTGTTAAAAAGCTTTTATAGGTGACTGTTGTGCAGTGGGACCATTTCATTTGTTCAACAATTTATGAAGTAACCAACATTTGTCGTCTAACATCAAAATGCTTCCATTGCCTCTTTCTTCAATCAAAGACGTAATATATCCTTGATTCAAACATTTTTTTCATATTTCTTTATGTTTAGACAACACATAACATAAAGATGTTGAAAACAAGTGTAGTTTGTTGCTTTTAAATGTTCAAAATATGTTCATGTAATATAAATGTCCAATTGTTGTTATTAAAAATTCTAAATCACGTGTTAAGTATTTTTTATAAATGAAATTAAACTTATAAAATTATATTTAATTAAAAAATATATTTCTTGTAATTCTGATAATATTATAGTATATAATAATGTTATTAGTAACGATGATCACCAAAAATAATACAATACATTAATGAGTGTGTTGATTTAGATAGAAAAATACACTATCCTTTTTAATTAAGAATATATGTAGTTACGGTCACGAAGATTATGAAAATAATTATAACCTTCTGTCGTGATTCAATATACTCAAATAATATCATACTTCTAAATTTGTTTTTAATATTTTAACATAATACTTATTTTTCTACCTTATTTAAAATATTGAAATTAATTTATATCTTTTAATTATTTAATAAGTATATTTTTAACTAAATAGTATGTATATTTTTAACTAAATAAAAATATGCAAAAATAAACAAAAAATTGTGTATTTATTCAAAATATGTGTTCTAATATTAAAAGTATTTTTTAAAATGTAATTATACATATATGACCAATTGTATTAGTTAAATTAGGATTGACCATAATGTTGATATAAATTATTTTCGAGAAAAATCATCAAAGTTTGCATATAATTATAATTATAATTTATCTTTGATTAAAATGATTGAAATGAAGAATTCTTACTTTTTTTTCTCGTTCAAAATCGTGTATAAGACTTTCATCTTGTACGACTCTTAAGTGATAAAAGAAAGAATATAACAATTAAGGTGAAATAGAGTGAAAAAACAATGAACCTATTTACCTGGGTTTTATCCAATTAATTGGAACATATAAATATCTTTTCGGCAAAAAAGATCATCATTGAAAATGTTAGATTGAAAAAAGATTCATTGTAATTTTTTTTCTTCGAAAAAAACGGGTCATTTGACAAGGAAATTTTATGATAAAAAAAAGATTGCAATCAGTTAATAATGATCACATTATATATAACTATTATTTTGATTTATCTTTAATTAAAATGATACATAGTAAAAATAAGATTGCAACACACAATAACACATATCAAGTAATTGGATTAGCACTACATATCAAGTAATTGGATTGTACCACACAAAAACTAGCATTATTTTCAATATTATTCCAAAAGCTATTTCGAAAAGTATAACTTGGAAAAAAAATCAATACCAAGAGAAGCATCGCTCGAATACAATAAAGTGCACTAGCCCTCACTTGTGGACTAAATTCTATAATCCACAGAACGCCACCTCTAGATAGGACAATCCCTATGTGGCTGGCAACTCCGTCGTTAAAGACAAAAAGGCAGCAACTTTTAGAAGAGCTATCTTTCGGACAAAAGTACTTTAGGGAATTTGTTATCCTCATTTATCATCCTAATTCAATTTTTGTTATGATTAAAACAAAAATAACAATCTTACATTAATTCGTTTAATTAATCCATGATTAGGGAACACAGACTATGTCATTAAATATAAAAAGAACTTCAACTTAGCTTTGATGGGGTGCGCCAGGCCCTTGCGATAGTGCAACGCATGGGCGACACTTAAAGACCCAGATAGCAAGCTACCTATTGGGTCTTTCCCCTCAAAATATTAATTTAATATCATGTGGACCAATGGTCCACGTATCAGATATTAAACTGATAAGAACAGATACTACACTTGATCTTAGCCAAAAGGCCGAGAAAGGTATGCTAGACTCAGGGCTTTCTCTCTTTATTTATAGTTCTATTGCTCTTCTATTTTTATTTGCCTTATCGATGTGGGATATATCTGAACTCAAAAACACTCCTTAGACAACGTTATTTGGGGATATATTTGCTAGTGACTCAAAAAGGTCTACACGAAGAATCGTAATATATTATATTACTCTTCTCGGTTGATGGAATAGATTACTAAACTTCCTCGCCCATCTTTACAAGAAAAAACGTGATAGGCTCTTTTAATTAGATGTCAAATTTGAGTCAGTTGAGTAGTATTTCTTTTTTTTTATTCCTTGCCCTTCTTAACTCTTCTTATTAGCTGAAATTTTTCTTCAACAAGTTTCTTTGACAATCAATCTGGTTTTCATTTCCAGAAGGATGTATGGGAATTTTTTTTTCTAAGCTTGTTATAGCTCTAACGCTTGACGATTTCACTTTGTTGTAATCTAATTAAAATATCAATTTATATATATATATATATGTATGTAAAATTTATTTTTACAAAAAATCAAAGAAATTAAAAAATATTTTTAAAATTTATAACAATTAAATTAAAATTATCAATAAAAATTTCTTTTATCAATATCATTCTAAACATGAGAATGCCATGAATTTATAATCAATGGTTGTATTGTTACCGTGTTTTCAAATGTATTTGTTTATCATATGATAGAAGAAGAAGAATTTCTCAGATGTTTGGGAAGAAGAAGACAGAGGTAAAGGTACTGATTTCATATAATTTCTAGTATCCTCCCTTCAATTCTCTAGTTACATATATAGCATAACCAAGGTTAACTACTTCTGACATCTCCAGCCCAATTCAATGGTCCCACACTCATGCGTTCAACCTACCTCTTATGCCTTGCTCTCACGTCCTGCCCGTGCTTAACATCTGCTCGACGTTGCGCCCACTAACAGCCCATAACGATTTCTATACGTATCAATTCTCCTCCTTTTTAGAATCTTTGTCCTCAAGGATGGAGCTGGGTAATGTGTGATAAAAAAAAGCGAACATCATTACTTACCATCATACTAGTCATATGTTCAACAAAATGTGTTTTGAAACCATCAGTCCAGCTATAATCAACTTTGTCACTAAACCATTCCCTCTGGGCCAACTTAGGGTTTGCTTGTAAGTGAGTCCATCATATCTAGCATTGTAATCAAGGGTGTTGTTTGATAGGTTCCCCAATTTACTTCATCTGTGAACAACTGTTGTGTTTCCTTGACCAGTGTTGATTCTATGTGTTGTCTTGAATTTTAGGTTGCCATGAAGATTAGGGATGCGAGCATTCACGTAAGCTCGTAGGTCCATATCAAGGCATCACTCTGATCTTCAGCGCACATTTTGTTATTGACCAGAAATTTAGAAAGGGTATTGTCACGTTTATATCTCATGCTGATAGTTGTTAGGATTTTTCCACATAACTCGTCCTCTTGCTCGAATGATGTCTCCATTTTAAGCATTTTCTTCAGTGTTTCCATGGAAATGCTTGTTTTGTCTCCATTCCAACCCATAACCATATTCAAATTCAAATCCAAATCCAATAAAATATCAACCACAACCATGGAAAAGAATGAGGAATCCTTACACCCAATTGCAGCAACCACGCTAGTTTGTTGAGTTTTCCCACCTTTGATCCTTTCTAAATAAAGCCTATGCTTTTGATGATGGCTGGCAATAGTTTCTCCGATCAGTCCTTCAATACTCATCATGTCAAGAGTCTTTATAGGAGCAAAGAAGACAGTTTCAAGTTGTTTATGGGTTACCAACTTTCTGTCGTAGTTCCACAGGGGCTTATGCGTTGTAACCAGGATGAACCCATCTAGCCAATAATACAATCTTAATTTCTTCTTATACACAGTTTATTACTAACATGATAATCTTCTTTCGAACCCAACCACTCGATGTGCTAGTGTGAGTAAAGAGACCATGCTTACAATTAAAACCTCATATTAGATCATATGCTTCTCAAGTCTCAGTTGTTGATGTATTGGCACCATGTCTTTTTAAGAGCTTTAGGACAATCTTTCGTCCAAATCCAGGAACCCAATTTTGGAATCCAAGTATACCATCAACATCATTAAGCTTAAATCCTTCTTTGGTAGTTGCAACATGCTTCTTGCTTTCAAATTTCAATTGTCCTTCTAATGAGAAGAGCTTCCTAGCAAGGTGTTCTTTCCAATTGTTGCTGAGATTCTCATAGTAGGTAGAATACCCTTCCTTGGTAATCTCCTCCCATTAACGATAAGAATTTGGGGTTGTTTGTTAGAATTGTTAGGCTCTACATTCTTAGATATTGTGAGCTGGAACCCTTGTAAGGCCATTTTCCATCTCATGACTTTACATAAAGATGTACCCAATGAATCACAAGAGTCTTGAATCCTCTTAATCCATTTCCCAACCATTTTGTGTGCTTCACCATCAGGAGCTTGAGTACTTCTATAGGAATCTTTCAGTTTTTCATTCAAAATTCTTTCAAAAACCCTAGCCAACACTCATAATCCGTTAGGAAGTGTAACTATGAACTTTAGAGCCAAAATCTCATCATCTTCAAAAGTTTTTTGATTGAGATATGGAGAATTCAACTCAACCAAGGAATTCAGAAACTCCTTTGATTTTAACCTTTAGAGTGTGTTATGGAATGAAATGGAAGCTTCTATCTCTACTTCTGAGAGTTGAAACCCTCGCTAGTTTATTAACATGATCGTAGAACAGATTTAGAGAAAATTTGGAGCTATAACCAATGCACGAGTATATCATTTTTGAGTAACATTACCTTTATGGTACCATCGATGCTAGAGGTAGGACTCATACAATTTTACCAAATTAATGGTCTCAGGAACATAACATAACACAACTCATACACAACATGTATACTACTGGCATGAATTTGATTTTCTAACCTTAAGCTTGGAAGATTAGTCCATGTTTTCTGAGTGGAGGAAACATCTTTCAGGAAAATTCCTATCTGGTTGTCAGAAATCGGTAGAGGCGTGCGTTTGAAGAGTTGATTAGCCCAATGAAGCTTCCTCATGTGACTGTCTCAGGATTCTCTGATTGAACCCACATCCTTATGAAGTGGCTTTGGTCGCATGCCGTGATGGCCGACGACAACTCTCTGATCGTCATAGTGACATAATTTCTTTCTTCTCCACTTTTGTGCATCTCAATTGACTAATTGATCCATTGCTCTGATTTCTTTCAGAGAGCTGGACGAAGAAGAACCAAGGTGATTATGGGTTTTTGCGTGTGTAGGGGCTATAAGGTTAAATGATGGACAAAATCTAAGCCCATTGTGAGGTCGTTCAACTGAGGGAGAGAGACTACACAGAAGAGGTAGGTTGGCTTCTTGGGCTCATGGGCCAATTCTAGGAGCCCAAACGCTGGCGATCCATAGAGCCTCGACTTAGATTTTGTATAAGTCTTCATTCCTTCTTCTTGTAACCCAGAAACACAATTCTTGTTCGTTTTGAGTTATGAGGTTTGTAATTCGATCATCGCGAAGGAATCAAAGGGTGGGGCTTCTGGTTTCTCGAAGATCTCAGGTGGTGCACGAAGGTGTGGTTCTGGTGAGCAGTGGAGGTTACGAAGAGCTCTCAACTCTACTTCAGTCGCTTGTAAAATAGTGTTGAATCGCTCTGATTTGAACCTAGATCGCGCGAAGAAATCAGATTCCTCATCAGAGGTTTCTGTGTTAGATTAGTTCCGGTCGTCCATGGCTGGAATCGGCTTTGATACCATTGATAGAAGAAGAAGAATTTCTCAAAAGTTGGGAAAGAAGAAGACCTAAGGGTACTAATATCATATAATTTATGATATCCTCCCTTCAATTCTCTAGCTATATATATAGTATAACCAAAACTAACTACTTTTCACATCTCCAACCCAATTCGATGGTCCCCACTCACGCGTTCAACCTGCCTCCTACGCCTTGCTCCCACGTCATGTACTCGTGCACAATATCTGATCGATGTTGCGCCCACTAACAACCCACTCATTTTATATACTTTTAATGTATCAATAGCAAGAATAATTATGATAATATATTTACCTTTAATCTAAAAGTAACAATATTAATTTAATTTAAATTATTATTATCACGTATATTTTTTATTAATATATTTTTTATCTTATTAAATGTAGTGAATTTTAAGATTATAAAAGTTAGTTAAGAAAACAATTTTTAGGGAAAAAAATAGGTTATTTTTTAGAAATGATAGAAAATGTATGATATTTAAATTATGATATTAAAATGGGATATTTTAATAACATAAAATATTTAAATACTTGATACTATTAAAATTGAATTTGCAAATATTTCATTCATAATTTTAAATAATGTAAATAGTATTAAATACAGGTGCTGATACATTTTTACTTATACATTATATTTAATGTAATTTTTTTAAATTTAATACATTTTTATATAAATTAAATTATTTTTTAAATTAATACTAAATGTGGTGTGATAGTAACCAGTAACCACATCCGAACTAATATGTTTTAAATGTTAATGGATCATTTAATGAGTTAAAAATAATGATATTATTATCATTATTTTTGTTAATATCGTAATAAAAATAGATAAAATAACTTTAAAAGTTTTATTTTTATTAATACATTTAAATGATATTATTTTTATAATTATAAATTTTAAAAGTGTTATTTTTAAAAAGGTTTTTAATTTTTTCACATTTCTTAATCTATAGACAGCACTTAACATAAAAGATGTTCAAAATAAGTTTAGTTAGTTACTTTAAAATGCTTGAAATATTTTCATGTAACATAAATATCCAAATATTATTATCAAAAATTCTATAATTTGAAGTAAATTTTAAATGACGTGGTAAGCATCTTTGATAAGAACTATTAAATTCATAAAATTATATTTAAAGAAAAGCTACCCATCATTTATAATTTTGTATATGTATATTAGTGTTATTATAGTTATTTTTGTCAGTAACACATAAAAATCACATACCATAAATAATACAATATGCATCACCAGTGGATTTATTAGATAGAAAAGTACACTATTCTCGTAATTAAGGATTAGTGTGTAAACGATTGTGAACGATTATGCAAATAATTTAAATAATTTTTTAATTAAATTTTTTTTCATTATACCTATAAAAAATATAAACATACATAAAAAAAATTGTATTATTTCTTTATATTTAACAAAAAATAAGATGAAAAATTAACTTTATTTTTATCTAACGTCCTTTTCACAAATAAAGGGAATTTAGTAACACCTTTTTCACGAACAAATAAATTTAAAAACAATTTTTCTAAACAAATGAACTAAAAAAACACATTTGAACTAAGCAAAGGTATTTAAATACAAAGAAAAACGAAACAACGTTGTTCAAATCAAAGTTTAACTCAATACAGAAATATTTCATCAGTACAGAAGACTTCATGTTCAACTCCAAAAGACAACTTTTTCAACAAGTTAAAATTGTTACTCAGCACCTCTAATAAGAGTATAGGACAGGTTTGTTATATGACAAATTAGAACTTGAACATGAGCTGCTAAAGTTACGATTCTGATACAGCTCATTTACGAGAACACGTACATACAAAATTGCAATGTGTCTGTTGCAGCAAATTTTCATCCTCGTGTCAAGTCAATACCTGTATGGAGATTTCTCATATCAGCCGGCGCTGAACCAAGCCAAGCGTTTGCTCCGGTGGGAGTATAACTTTGAGTGAGTGGAGCACTACTTCGGATGGTTAATTTCTCACCATGATGAGGTTCCAAATTCTCTTCACTTTCAGGGGCTGTGATTTGCTTGGTCTTGACCTTACCACCATATACAAAACTACAAACTACTACCTGTTTAGCAAGCATTGAGAATGAGACCAAAGTTTTACTTCTGTACTAGAACTCACAACCATGTTCCCAAAGCACATGTATTCTAAAATATATGCCAGTCCTAATTCTTCAAGAAGCGTTTATTTGTATGTTTGCAACAAATCCAATCCATATATCTTAAGTTTTCACGAAATGTGCAGGCAGGTATTTACTGTGTCTTATTGATTCAGACAGTACAGACTAATAAAAGTGCATCAATAATATTCAGGAAACAAAGAATATACCTGGATTGGGCTCGCTGCCATAAGCATTGCTGCAGCACCACCAATGACATGACCATCAGGACTGGAAAGGGAAACACTTATACCTCCGGTTCGATTGCGGGGACTACCTTCCTCTGCAACCAAGTAAGAACCAGACAAGCATAATATTTGGAACTGGCCCTGCAAAGCCAAACTAAAAGTTAACGGCTTCTTGAAGCTGTCGGATATTAACTTATTCAACAAACCGCTTTCGAAAAGATGATATACTAGTTGTTGCAGCAAAATTTTTGATAAAAATTTATGCGTTTAATGTAAATGAGAACCTATTTTGTTAAAAATGAGAATGTTTTAGACAAGTACTAGCAAAAAAAATAAAAAATTTACTAGTAAAAATAAGAAGAATACTGCTATAAATCATATACAGTAATTTATCATATCCACCACTTAACTGTACAATCAATTCAGAAAAAAATGACACAAACCATTTGTGTTACTCAATTTTTTCTAGTAACTAGCAATTAATCGAAGAAAAAAAACTTGGTCATCGAAGAAAGGAATTCGGTCATAATTACAACTTGTATAATTCACAGAAATAGAGAAAACATAATTATAAGGAAAACTTAACAAAATATGCAACCTCATATGTAACACTGACACCAGTAGATGCCGGCTGACGCAATGATACTGAGGAGATTGTACCACTGCCTGATAAGATGCATAATGCCCGTGGCCTTTGTTGTGCAAATGAAAAAAGTTTGGCAACAATATCCTGCAGAAAAAGAAACAACAATTATACATTTAAGAACAAAAGGTGAATACAAATACTCAAAATTAACTCATTCAACAAAATGTGAAAATGAGTTGCAAGGAAGATCCTAAAAGTTAATGCTTTGGTGTGAATCTCCAGCAGTAAAGTATGATTTAATTTCTACACATACACACAGAACACTACAATACTTGGTCATTTTCTCTTAGACATGAACGCATTTACTTACCCCGGCATGGCATACACATACTAGAAAATTCTGCCAGGGACTCAAAAATCATAAAACACCATTTAGTCATAAAGGCATATTTCTTAGGTCCTTAAAAAGTCAATACATAGGAAAATTCATCAGTTATGGGAAGCGTGATTACTTTTCATATGACCTGCTCTTTCTCTTCATTACTGCAGCAACAAGGCAATACTAACTATAACAGACTTGATACAGATTTCTAAAACTCGAAAGGTTTCATAAAGGACATTGGTAACTCCAGCAATCTAGATCTCATGCTACAACGATTTAGCATACCTCTCCAACCTCGATGATGATAACATGTGGTGCAAAAGCCAGTCCAGCAGAGCTGTTCACCCATTCACCTACACATAGTATTTAAACATTGAAAAATTATCACCAACCTTAAAGCACAGGTAAAAGAGAACAATGCTAACAACATCAGAAACCAGTGAACTACTGCACAAAACCAAAAGTTTCAAATTTCCATACTAGCACAGAAGATTAAGTAAGTACAAGTTTGGTTGTTCTATAGAAAATAACAAGTTGCAAAATTTCAAGAACGACCACTCACATTTACACTAGAAACATAAAATTACCAAAACATGTCACCAGGGTAAACATAAAACATAAAAAGAAAAAAAGAAGCACATCGACACTGTAAAAGAAAATTTACCAAAAGCTGCTAATTGTTGTTTCCTTCCACTCCCACGCGGCCGGCCTCTGTTGCGTTTCGGGGTTGGTGAGCCCGGTTCGCCGGAACCAGGCTTAGCATCAGAAGACACAGGGGAGAGTCCTAAAGATACTGTCCCATTAGGACCATATTTCCGGGGCCTTCCTCTTTTCTTTTTAACTGGTTCACTTGAGGGCACACTAGAAGGTACTATCATTCTGCTTCCATAAGGAAAATCGGAACGAGAAGGCTCTACTGAAAATGTCGACGCAACATCACTTTCTCTGATGTTGTATTGGGATGAAATGTTAGTATTTAACAAGGGTCTGAACCCGGGTGTGTTATTAAATTCACCCAGTTGTGATCCAGACCCAGACCCACTAATTCCACCCCTATGTAGGTAATATGAAGCTGACCCACCAGACAATGTCATGGCTTCTTTTCTATCCATGCATTTACAAAGAGATTGATCACAAGGAAAAGCTAAAATTTCTAGTACCTAATTGGTTTAAAAATTGTATTTTTAGCCCACCAAAGTTAAATCTCCAACTCAAGCACAGATTGTACAACTAGATATTGAACAGAAGAAAAAACTAAAACTTCTAGTATCTAATTGCTAAAAAAAATTGTATCTTTTACCATCCTTGGATTAAACTTCAACTCAAGCAAAAATTGTAAAACTAGTACTAACAGACTAGGCACAAACGCATATGGAGACTGACTAAGTAAGACAGAAAGCAATTTACTGTAACCCTAAAATTTAAAACTAAAAAAACAGAGTATCTAACAAGGGTCTTACGAGGATTTTTCTTCGGGTACCTAAAATCAGCTAACTCAAGCAAAATTTGAATCTTTACCAAGAAAAGAAAGACAGTGGAGTCAAAGGTAGAACCTTCCCACAAACCCAAAACTCAAATTCTTCAAAAGAAATGTAGGAGAATAAGAAACCTTACAGAGGTAAAGGAACAAAAGAAGAAAATCTCATGGGTCAGTGAATCATGTATGAACATAACTATGAGAAACAAACCCCTAGATTTGAAATTGAAATCTAGGTTTTAGACCAGGGTAAATGCAAGAGGTGGAAAAGAAAAAAAAGTAACAAAAAAAAAGTAACTAGGAGAAAAAGACAAAACAATGGTGTTGTGATTCAGAGGAAAACGAATTAAAAATAAATAAAATAAAAAAGGGAGCTTTGGAATCAAAGGAAGGTAGTTGTGTGTAATAGTGCATATATGGGGGTAAAGGGGAGTGTATTTGTAAAGTGTGAGCTGTTAACTACTTACTAAGATATTGTGATCTGTTAGACTTCTGTAACAATTTTAACGAGTGACACACCGTTATTCACTCTCTCTTACAAAATGCGAAATCATAAATAAAATCATTTTTAGTCTATTAATTATAAATAATATTTTTTTAATTATTTTAAAAAAAAATAATAAGTTAAATTAATATTTTCATATTAAGATATTATTATTTTTTAAATATTTTAATAAAATTTTTATTTATTTTTAATTTACGTATATTTTTAAAATAATAATATTAAATAACATCTTTCGTTTAATATATAAATTTCTACAAATCCATATTTATATTTTTTATAGTTATATTATTATAAATTAAAATAATTTAAAAATAAAAAAAATAAATTATTTTAAAAAAATTATGGTATAATAATTAATATCTAATTTTTAAATTAAACACAAATATCAAGTTATTTTTTTAAAATGACAATTTTACAACTTACTGTGTCTAAATTTTTACACAATCTTTTTTACTTTTCATTCAAATAATTAGGTATCAAAGTAGTTGAAGTATGCATCTAAGTTGTAAGTTATTGGAGTGGAAATGTGTGGCCTACGAAAGTTCGACTTACATGTCCTTGTCAAGTCACCATTACTTGGGGCATCGAAACACCTCTCTTTACTATTGCTATTCAGCCTATTCTGATGCGAGTAACGAGCATTGAATAGAATATAAATTTTACTATTAATTAAATTTTAAATTTTTTATATAAATTATTAAATATTTATTACATTAATAATATTGAATTGTTGATTGGTGTTATCTATAGTTATCAACTGAAATGGACCACCTCAATTTGTTTGAATAAGTTTGTTTTAAGTTATATAATTCAATTCAAATTATTTAATTTTAAAAAGAATTAAGTTTATTTTTAGGTAAGTTGGATTGGATTGATTATTATAACTCATTTAATTTTTTTTATGAATCATATTTAATTTATTTATTAAATATTTTTTATATATCAAAAATTTCGTTATATTCCCTAAAACAAAAAAAAGTCCAAAAAAATTGTTTAAAAAAGTGTTGAAAAAATATTTATCTAAAAAAATCATTAAATGGACTGCTAATAAATTCAAATGAGTTATTAATTTAGGTTCTGTGAGATAGATAAATAACTTTAATTAAAGTGAAATATAATTGATATCTCTAGTATTTTAAAGCATTTTCATCGTGATGCCAAGAGTAATAAAAATAAAAGAGTTTTTTAGGAGTATTAACAATCAAATTTTATTAAATAATAGTTAACATAAAAATACAATAATCATAGTAAAAGAGTTAAAATGCTATAATAAATTTACACAATTATAATTAAAATCAAAATCGTGAATAAACTCGTTTTTATAGGCAAAAAATCTTTAATCATAAAATACACAACTACACTTTATTTATAATAATAATAATAATCTTTAAGGATCCATTTATTTATATGCTTTAAAGAAACTTATGTTATTTTTTTTACAACATATTTTTATTAAAAATGAAAGAACGTATGTTTTTGTTAAAAAATATATATTTTTGGTAAAAAAAAATCTATTATAAAAAAATAACATATATTTAATTTCATAAGTGGATTAAAAATAAAATTTTATGTATAAAGAAAATAACAATTTTGCTACAAATTATGTAAGGAGATACACATGTGATCAAGTAGTGAACAAACCTTAAAATAAAATAACTAAGCGGGCACAACCCAATCATCACCATAAAACATATTATCAATAACAGTCCTTGCAACTCTGCTTCTCAAACTATAAACATGAATTGAATGACCTTCTATGAAGTAAATACAGTTCTTCTCAATACATTCAATATGAGGCTTATCCAAAGCCTTAACTGAATTAGAAGTACGACTCAAAAATATAGCTCTATCACCCAAATCTCCAATCTCTTTCCATTCTTCGTTCTCAAAATTCACCTCAAAAACTCTGAATAAACCACCATCATATTCACTCTTATTTGACCCAAATCTTGAAACTACCAACAAAACTCCTTCTACTACCACCAAGTACCAACTCTTAACATGACTAACATTTATATGTTCTTTTAGGTTTACATAAGACACTACCTTCACTTTCCATTGATTAAAAAGCCCTCCAAAATCATAAAGAACAATAACTTTGTTTTCAGTATCCAAATGCAAAGCATACAAGTGTTCTTTAAAAAAGATCAAATCTTTACATCTTATATGTGATCTATAGTACTCTTTATAATTCACTGAGACAGAGAACAATTCAAACCATTTATCATCTCCTTTTTTGCACAAGAACAAACCATCTTGACCTCGATCAATAAACACAATATAGTTTGAATTCTCAAATGGGTTGTGAGATAGAACAAATTTAGAGACTTTAGGAAAGTAGATAAATGGTATGGACTTTGAAATTGAATTTATGAGTGGAAGTTGTATTTGAGCAAGTGTTAAAGGATGAAATAGAGCAACCCTCCAATCCAAATTCACTAAAACTAACCAACCTTGAGTGGAATAGCAAAGTGTGGATATGAAACTTGGGGAATTTATAAGGTATTGTTTGGCCTTTGGAAAGCTGTAAAAGTACTTTGAGAGGCTATTCATTTTTATGCCTTTGAGTCCACACAATCTCATTGGAAAGAGATGTTTTGTTATGATTGCTTTAGCTGATCTCCATGAAGAACATACTCCACCAAAAGCAATAAGATCATTCAATACGTCTAAATGCTCTGCTATTTCAAGTAATAGATCCTGTGAGATTGATGACCAATTTGACATATCACACCGTGTCTTTAAAACAGATTATCTAGTTGGTGACCGAGGTAATTTGAAGTCTTTCTCCTACAAATTAATTTGAGAAACAAGAATGACATTCATATATGGTGGGTTGAGAAATTAAGTAATTAAGTTATATATATATATATATATATACATAGCTAAAACTTGATTGGCATTTGACAAGTAGAGAATTTATGAATATATAATCTGTAAATTATTCTATAAGATAACTTAAAATTACTCAAAATATAATTTAAAGAATTTGAGAATATATTCATGTTTTTTCATCTCCTGTTAATTATTCTCTTCGCATTGAATCTGACTCTTAATTAAAATGCAGTGTGTGGAAAGATTAAGGAATGTATTTTTTTGTACCTATAAAACTTATAATAATAAGAATAATATTTAAAAAATATTGAAATGAGTTTAATTGAATAATATTTAACATTAAATAAATCTAAATAATTATAATTTAATTTTAACGACGTTAAAAATTAAATAATATGTAAAATTTTATTTTAATAATAAAAATATATAATATAAATACAAATGATATTATTTTTATTATTATAAAAATAAAGTTACATTATATGGAAAAATATTTAAAAAAAAGAGAGAATAAAGTAGATCTCACTAATTAAATTAAATATTTTAAATAACTGCTTTATTTACGTACCTATAATTAAAATTCAAATAAGCTCTTATATGCACGATTAAATACATAACTAAATTTTTTAGTTAACTCAATAAGCACTTTTCGAAGACTTTAAACTTGCAATATTGATTTTATGTTCTAATGAATTCTCTTATTGTAAAAAAAAAAAAACACTTTTTAAATTTGGTGAGAAGATAGGATTGATTTTATGTTCTAAGATGTGATTTCTCATCCAGTATGTCTTTGTATTTTTCAAGAACTCAATTTTTTGAATTTTTATATAAAAATATATTTTAAGAAAATACGACAAAGAAAAATACACATGGTTTTAAAAATATTTTTTTGAAACTAGAAAGCAAAGAGAAAAATAATTTATTTACCACACAGTCGTACTGTCGTACCGAATGAACAGATTTTTGGGTAATATATTTTGTCGAAAATACTCAAAATAAAATTAAGAGGCAAGAGCAACGAATTAAAATTTGTAATATCATAAAACTATGACACAAACAAAAGGCTACGACTTTGGATATTTATAACTTAAAATCACACTTTTATACGTCATAATCATATTATAAATATATTGAATAAGTAATTTCTTATTAGATATAGATATATATGTTATCTGATATATCAATTTTGATAAATATAAAACTTAAAAATGCTATTTTTTTATAATTATTGTATCATACGGTTTTCATTAAATTAAATAACATAATCTTAAATATCCAAATCTAAATTAGAATAACTTTATTTGTTTCTATTTACTTTTATTTTATTAATATGATCAATTTTTTATTAATTATTATTCAAAAATTTGACTAATAAATTAAGTGAATCTCGTAACATTTAATAAATCATCAAGTTTATTTTGAGTGTAGATGCAAAAATAGCAAGTATATAAAGAGTTTTCCTCAGTATTATCTCTAGAATAGAAAATAGAAGACTAGACATGGCTAAAGGAAACTTGCCTTCAAGTACAATATATTTTAAGGAAGTTTTATGCCAAAAATAATATTATAATTATAATCAATATTGTAAATATTTTTAATTAAAATAATAAAATTTAAATTTTTTAAACCTATAATTCTGATGGAAACATAATCAAAGTGATGTTGAAAATTTAGTCCCATCTACAGTGTTCTGTCCTTTTTAAATAAGCACCACAAAGTGAAGATTAATATATATATTATTCTATATTTATTATAAAAATAATATTAGATGATATATTTATTACATAATATTAAAAAATATTAATTATCAAATCTATATCTAATTATATATTTAATTATCAAATTATATTATACAAAGAATAAAAATTATAATATTATGTAAAAGATTTAAAAAATTTATCACTTTTTATCTTAAAATAAAATAGGTTTTTTATTTTTGAAATGTAAAAAAATATAAAATTAATTAATTTGATTTAAATAAATTATCATAATAACATAAATTAAGTACTATTTTATTAAAATATATAAACTTTATTTTATTGTATTATTATTATAAATTAATTATAATAAAATTAAATAATAGATAGAACAAAAGTATCTTATATTTATTTCTTTTTAGTATTTTTATTTTTTATTTTTAACTATAACCACTTTTTTGTTAGCATTTTATTTATAAATTTTTTATTTGTTACTTTTACATTTTTATTTTATACTTTTCTAATACAGATAAATATCATAATTTTTAACATGTTAACATAACATAATATAAATATGATATAACATATATTATTTAACATAATATGAAATTACACATAATTATCTACTAAATAAATCAAACATAACATAATAACAGTTATAAAGCTACAATAATATTATTTTATTTTAACTTTACTCACTGACGCAAAGCAAAAAGTATACCACTATTTTATTTTGCCACTTTTTTATTTAAATAATATATTATTGGTGGCTTTCTGTGTATTGACAACCCAAAAACATTATGTGATAAACTTTATTTATTAAATATATTAGGACAGTTCACACATATTATCATCATAAATACTTATAAAAGGACTAAAAGTTAATAGTTTTCTTAAGTTTCAATACACAAAACTAACATAAAAAACTAATCACATAACCACCATTTAATTAAATGAGTTATTTTATTTATTTTTATATTCGTTTTTAAGTTAACTTTCACAATTATTAGAAATTTAAAATAAAATGAAAATTCTCTCATGAATATATTTTAAAAAACTGAATCATGCACAAACATAAATATCATGGTATTTTCAATAAATAAGCATTCTAATTTTTCACACACTTATTTCAGATCTATCATTATTAAAAGTTAACAAAACTTGTCACACCACTGTTTAATAACTAACTTATAACAAAATTGATAATTTGTTATTTTTCTATAAGTAACATGTACGGTCATATCATACTCCGAGAAAAACATTTTTAGAAAAATAAAAATTATAAAAATAATATATTTAAAATTTATAACCATAAAATAAAATTATTTTATATTCATCTAATATATTTCAACACGTTATTTTATATTAATATCATCTATTTTCTCCTCTAACGTAGGCCAGGTGATTAGGTAAATGGACTCGAACCACAGACATCCGACACAGGATAAACTAAATTTCTTAACCGAAGTTCTAACCAATAAAAATCCCAATAAACCTAAAAAAATATATAATTATTAAAATAATTAAATATTAAACATCTTATAATTAAACTCACTTGATATTATTATAAACTTTGGAATTTTTTTAATTTCCCCGAAATGTTATACAGTTAGCCTTATCCCGAAGATTTAAAGAAAACCATGTTATTATCATAATTTTTATTTTAATTAAACGTTTATTTTAATTAATAATTATTTATCATTATATCATATTTCAATTAAAATCAAGATATGTAAAAAATAAATAAATGAAAAAAGTAATTCGTATTACCTTGGATCAATCAGATCTAGTGTCAAAAAGTAAACAAAACCAGAAAACCCAACAAAATGCGATAATGTTAATTGCTCTTATTCCTGCTATCGCCTGAGCACAAAAGACTTGTATCAGTACTAGCTAGGCTCCCATTTTTATATCAAATGAGTTGTTTTAATCTAGTTATTAAAAATAATAATTATTTTTAATCCCATAATTACTTAAAATCATATACTTTAATTATACACTTTACACTAAATTTTCTTATTTTTATAAATTATAAAACTAAATTAACTAGAGATTAAATTAACTCATTTTGCATAAAAATTGACCCTATAGCCTTTATTCCACCGTATGAATATCAACTTATCCTTTGGGCAGATGAGGATTCAATCACTATAAGTAACACATTAGAAAATGGCAATGCCTACTCAAAATTTCACATATACTGGGGCAAAAAAGAGAGTAAACAGAACTAATTTCCTTTCCTTTTATTGTATTGAAAGAGATGGGAACAGAATTGAGCTGAAACTGTAAGAATCAATTGAATAAATTAATTGACTACTTCCTACTGATTTTCATACTCAATTGTGTAAATGGAAAAATGGAGATAAACTATCAAGCTCTTCACGTTTTTTGGCTGCTCTTCTAAAAGGCTTCCTATTTCGCCACCATAGACGTTCAATCCCACTAGAAGACTTGAGAGTACTATTGCCTTCTGCAATGGGAAGGGTCTCGTGTGTTAGACTAGAGTCTATCTTCTTTGTACTCTTCCTTGACTTTGCGTGCTGTGGAGAGGGTGTTTTGGGCTCTACAGATGTTGCATCCGTTAGTCTGTCAACAAGAGGAAATGCACAAAAAAGTATGTTATTAAAACAGACGCTAAGATTAACTTTTGCAGCAAGTACTTAACTGGCCCACAGGTCAAGCAAGAAGAACGTAGTTAGGATGACAAACAAGAAAATTGGAATTTCTTCTCGGAGAGATTTTAATGGGATCTTACTAGAAAAAAATATTATGGACAATTCTACTGAAAAATAAGAAGAAAAAGTTTGTAGAATGCCGAACATCACTTAAGTGTTGGATATACATTTTATTCTCTTTGGTAAAGGCATCAACCGATAAACGATGTTACTTGGAGTCTATTAGAACACCGAGTCGTAAATTTTGGGATACATATTCGGGTATCAGACACTAATTTTTCTTTTTTTCCATTTTTTCAGGTAAATTTATACTAAATTGGAGTGCCTAAATACTCACACCCATATCCATGTCATATCGCTTGTATACAGATGCTTTACGAAATATAAAGAGCCCAAGTAACATAAACGTTAAGTATTCACATGCACAAGAAAACACTTCTAATAAGAAACTTGGTACGAGTCAGACTGACCTTTCATGATCCACCAATGATGATGTCAAGCAATCTTCATTCTGAGGCTCGCATGCAGGACAGATGTAAACCGTTGGTGTGAAGATTAACTTAATGCAATCAAAGTGATACCACTCATCACATTGATCGCATGCAATCATTGCTCTCTGGTCATATGGCTTCCGACAGATACAATAAAGCATACTCCGAGCTCTCAATAACTACACCGAGCAAGAAAGAGTTGATATTGACCCCAAAAAAAAGGTTACTAAATGAAAGGCTGTGGAACACAAATGGTATAAAAATTCCAATATGTTACCTCGAGTTCCTTATCTACACAAACGGGCAAATTTTCCCCCTCCTTAATAAGTTCAAACACTTTATCTAGGCTGAGTGCTCCAGAATCTGCCGCAACCTGTACAAAGGAAAAAAAATTCTCCAAATCAAAAGAGGAACTAAATGATGCAAGTGAGAGAGAAAAGCGTATTAAGAACTGAGGAAGGGAGAAAACAAGTAGCAGCATTAAGCACCTTCTTAGCATAATCTGACCACTTTAGGCCGATGTGCTTCACTGCCGTAATTTGTTGCCTATAATGATCTTCAGGCGGAATATTCAAAGCTACTCCCTGCAACATATTATAAACTGTATTCAACATTTATTGTTCATTACCAATAGAAAGTTTCATTGCTATAGAACTGTTCGGTAGCTACTTAATGAAGAAGCTAGAGTCCACCCTCTGGATTTGTTACTTGTTAAGATAAAACATTAAAAGCACAGCACCTCAGCATTCATTTTTCCAGTATCAAAATTTTTGGCTGCTTGAGATAAATTTTTTTATTTTTTTCCTAATTTGTTACTTTTTTATCGGCTTCTCTCTCTCAGTGAAAGCCCACAAGAAAAACCGCCTGGAAGTCCGAGGATCTTTAGCACCGTACCCTACCCCCGAACCAGCAGCCTTCACACCAAGCAAGACCGCCCTTGTCCCTTTCCTTTCCCCATTCCGCCCCCTTCTTTCTTTGTTCCAATAGAGTCTAAGGCAAAGCAAAAGTAGTTCGTCAAACTAAGCTTACGAACGGCTATACTATTTCTCTGCTCCATGTAGTTTGGTTCTGATGGCTAAATCACCATTAGTCAATCAAGTACACAAATGGATATAGCGCCTCAAACTGGCAGACAGCCAGGGATATATTCCTGTAAGTTTTCTACTCAATTTCCACTGAAAACACCTTATATATAATTTTCAGCAATTAAATATGATCACATCAACATATCACAAATCATATATTATATCGTTCAACTGGCGATTGTTAATAGTTAACGATGCATAAATCAAAATGTGAGCCAAAAGCTACGAGAGGTTCATCATTGATGAATAAAGAAATTGCCATTCCTAAAAAAAAGGAGCCAAAAATAGAAACAAGGCTGTGCCTCGTTAAATCACATCATGTGCCCAAACTCATGAAGCACTTGTTCAGTTTCATCTCACTTCTAAAAGCAAGCCCTGAGGAATTATATCACCCCAGGTTCCTAGGAGTTTATCTTAAATCACATTTGATTTCCATATGAACCTAAATAACAGATTGAAATCCCTTGCAGATGTATCCAACATGTGAACCATCCATTTGTTGGATATCTCATTCATATAGAACTGGCAATATAGTGCGAGAAAACAATTGTATGAATTTCTCATACACCTAAGAAGCAATTACCAAAATGCATACCTCTTTAAAATGCTGCTGAATCTGTGAGATTGCGGGCTTTTGTAAACCCTCCAGTAATCTCTTCACACAAACTTTCCATGAGCTTCTTGCTAATGCTAACTTAAGCTCACAAGAGGTCCAATGATCATCATAAATGCCTGCTACATCTGTGGCCTTTGGAATGCAAAAAAAGATGAAAAAAGAAAGTTCGATCAAAAGAAGAAACCAGCATGTGTGAAAAGAAGTAGAGATTTTGCTATTCTTTCTGGTTCCAATACATTTGTGAAAAATTATGTTCTTTTGTTTTTTTTCCTGAGATATTTTATTGCAAAAATAATATAGAATAACACAAAACAAGTCACTACCTTTAAGGCAGTAGTTAGCTTTGTGTGGATCATACTGAGATCTTCATCAAAATAACCCTGCACAGAATTAATAATTTCTGCCAACCGACTTCTACATGATAATGCTTTCTCAACAACTTGGTTTAATATCTCTTGTTCTTCAACACTGCAAAACAAGCAGCACATGTTATTGGACTTGTATGCCTCACCTACTCAGCCGAAAAATTAGTAACAATATGCATTACTCTGAAGTGAAGAAACTTTTTAAATATGCAGAGCATGTCTGAAATTTAATTGTTCTAAAATTCTTAACACCGAAAAGATCTGTTATTCTTCAGAAAGTATTGAACCTAAATTTTGTAATATTAATATCCACTAACATGCTGCCTATCTACTAATCTACATGGAGGCAGACAGAAATAAATCATTTGGACCTCAAGCTAGTAACAAGTTATCATGCTATTTTGAGATTATTCTCAAGCTAGTAACAAGTTATCATGCTATTTTGAGATTATTTTGCTGCTCCGATTTAAGCTATAAACTTGAATTAAAAAAGGTAATATCCAATAACTTCTGAAACGATACTTGACAAAGAAAATACATAAATGTCAAAAAACAGAAAGTCAAAAATCATAAAATGATTATGGTATTGAAAATAAACATAAAGATGTACAGCATCAGTATTAAAGAGAATATAATGGAAACCAAAACCAAAGACAAAGCACCAAAAATTTGATGCCAGTCAAAACCAGCTTAAGTTTCTAGAGCACATCAAAAGTACAAGCAATTACCACACAGAAAATTTGTCTTCATAAGACAAAAGCTCGACTAATAGTTTCAATTCTGGACAATTCCCACCAAATTTCTGCAAAAAGAAAAGGAAATGTTAAGACATATAGGGAGCTTTCTTTCAGAACACTATTACGACAAACACATACTAGAGGTCCGCTTCCATTTTGAGACGTTGAACCACCCTTCAAAAATAGGCAATAAGAACACTCATATGCTTCATTCTTCTCTACTGCTGAAAGTCCCAAGCATTGTAAATGGTAGCTGTTCATTTGAAAGATATTTAGAGCATGTCAAAAACCAGGACACTCAAACCAGATTGAAAATAATGCTGAGGTGACGCATGTAACACAAGTTAAATTCTATCAAAATGATAGATATGAAATGGTTCTGACCAACATCAGAGCAAACAGACAGAAAATGTCATGAATTGAATCATGATGCTAAAACACTTCACAAAAAGCTCAAAATGTAAACAAATATATGAACTTATAAATATATTACAATGAAACAATCTGTCAGATAATATGCAACTGTAAAAGTTATAATAACATATTGAAACCTCAAAAACACAAAATCTTACCGGTCTTTGCAGGAAGCACAAATAAGAAGCTTCTTAGCTGGAGAATCATTGAAGCAGCACAGACAAAGATCTCTCTTTTTTGAGCCCGATAACAAGTCATACATGTACAACGATCTATCTAAAGTATCTCTAATCTGTAAATTAATAAAATGTTTAAGAAATATAATTAATACAATAAAAGTTTATAAAGGGAATTTTCATCGAACCTTCTGCAATTCCCTAAGCAAAGAAGTTTGAGCTCCAACTGAAGTCCCCATAATATTCATGCAATGTTGCTTCCATTTCTCAACCTTTTCCACTTCAGAAAACACTGAATCTCGTTCTGAGCAATCAAATGCAACAGCAGTGCCAACTTCCTGAATATGATCGGGCATATTGGCAATGTTTCAAAGCAGATTATGTCAGCATTGTAATAAAAATAAATGACCAGCCACACCCTGGCTCCCACCACCAAAAGGAGAAAAAAAGATACCTTTAGCATCATAATTGAAGACCATGATCGTTGTCTCAGTTCTAGACTGAAAAATTGATGCACTTGATCCTGCCATAGCCTACATAATAGTAGGTGAAAATTTATGAAATCATTTCTTTTTTATAAGAAACTAAACTCATTCATTTCAAATAAGAGATCAAAGTTACAAATCTCAAAATGTCAGAAAAACATGGAGAACCATAAAACAGCCAAATATGTTATCCTCTTGCTCTTCCATTCTATAATAATAAATAAAAAAACCTTCTACTAAAGATGTAAAATATTGGGGATATATCATAGCACTGCAAAATTTTCCCTGACAGAGCAATCATTTTCAGCTTCCACAGAAAAATAGATGAATAAAATTTAGATGGTACAATAAAGCACTCACTTATGTTTCTGAATAGCAATTTCAAGTTGACCAACCATCACAGGGAAGGAGATAGCAATACACTGTAACTGGTAGACATTAAGTACAATTACTAAGCATCGAATAGACAATTTATACTTGAAACATATCTCATGGAAACAAAGGAAGCTTATATCAGTACCTTGTAAGTGGTGAGAACTTCTTCAACATCACTCAACTTGAATCTCTTGAAAGCCCAGGGTCCAAAGAGTACCTCTGATGCTTGCTTAAGCCATTTGACCCCATTAATCAGTGAACTGCATAAGACACTGGAGACAAAAGCACCAGGAAGATGTTCTGCAGCTAGTACCAAATTCTCAACATCCTACAAGAAAAATTAATAATGACACTTGGAACTTTCAAATATGAGAAAGATGCAAGTGAAGTACACATGGAGATTGACCAAAATTTATATTATGTGAGCATAAACAGCACACACTAACACACTAAATCTTAAAACCACATTAGTCTTATAGCAAATTTTTCTTTCAAGTTGGTTAGTGCCTAAAAAAGTAAACATTCATATATATAGATCAAGACAACGTATGAGACGATAACAAAGGCCTCTTCTCTAATTCAACTTCTAAACTATTCAGGAATGACATAAATAGTTCGTAAATGAGAATATCACATTAAAATCACTGAACCTATGGAGAAAGAATACATAATTTTCCTCACAAAAAGCACAATGGAGACATCATGTGAACTCATGCAATGCAACAGAAGAGTCAAATCGTCATAATTGCTAAATACGAATAATACCTTGTAAGGAGGAAGAACAGAGCAGAAAAAAAGGGCTTTCCTACACCATTGAAGGGTAGTACAAGCATCCTCAAGTTTTGGAATCTCATTTAAGTCAAAGCCAAGAGATAAACCAGTGTTTTTTGTGGATTCAATTCTAGTAACTAAATGCTCAATTTCAGAAATAACACCACTGATTACTCCATCACCATTCTGAGTCGTACTCAAAAGGCACCATATATCTTGCAAAAGGGAGCAAGCACCACGCTCCCATTCCTCACAGTTTCTCAAAACTGTTTCGAGCAACCTTCTTTCTTTCAAAGACACTTTGAGAAGCTTTGACTGGGAAACCAGCTCCTGCAACATGCAGAATGTACTGTCACAATTCAGTCTTATCATTTTAAACAAAAACACAACCAAAGAAGGCAACAACCTTAAGGGACTCAAGCTTCAGCAAAGAACTTGATACAGGAAGCAGCTGAGAACAAGATGTCAAAAATAGCTCAGAATTTTTCAACCACGATATAGCTGTTGAAAGTGCCAGCTTGACACTATCAAGGGAAGGTAGAATAACAAATATCTCGTCTGAGCTCCTAAAATCATTCAAAGTCAATCATTAGAACAATATAAATAAACCACAAGGAAAGTCAGAAAAAAACTAATCTAAAATGTTGGAATACTTCAAAAGAGCGATAAAAGAGCATGCAAGAAACCTTATCAGATCTTCAAACTCAAACACCTCAGCCTCCTGCCCAAGAATGTCCTTCGCTTTTTCCTCCCATTGCACAGCAGAAACAAGTACTTGGGACATCTCAACAAATAAGTTCTCACTTTCAATTCCTAACCTGTTAAGTAATGACAAAGGGAAAAAAGATAAAGGGAGAAAATCCAGAAAACTTTGGTCCATAACAAACAAGGCATCAGTGCATACTCTTTAGCTTCCACAATTAATTGTTGAAGGCAGTCCATGGAAACTCTATTATCACGTGCCTGTATCAGTTTTTACATACACATTTTAAAAAGTTATTGGTGAAAACACATAAAAGTACTAACGAAGCTAATTTGAATCAAAAGAGGATATTTTAAAATAGGGACTAACGATACATATACATGTTCTCGCCTACAAATATCAGAAGCATGGGAAAAGAAGCAAGAAGTTACCTTCAGGGCCTTTTTCCGGCAACAAGCATTCTTTATCTCAATCCGAACTAAAGGCAACTCGTCAACTGTTCAAAAAAGAAACCAAAAAAAAACATACATGGAAGATAATTAAATGATAAACAATGAACATTTTGGACACCTATTCTAATATAAAGCTTTCCATGAACCTTGTATTCTCAAGGATGCTCCAACTTCTAAAATGCAATTTAACTCATCAACTACAGAATGTTGATCGTGGCGTTCATGAATGTTATGAAGAACATCATTGAAGCGGGAAATCCACAAAACAGCATCAGTGTGGTATTGCCTCAGAAGCCTCAACTCTGACACATTAACTGTACAGTCATCCATTCTTTGAAGAAGCTCTTTGGCACTCTGTAAAGTAATGAAATATATCAATGATAGGACAGAGGGATAGAGAGGGGGGAGGGGGGGGGGGAGAATAAATTACAGCTAACCTTAAGAGTAATAGGACCTTTCAAGATTTCACAACATTGACTGCGGAACAATTCAGCTTGCCTCAACAGATCCAAAAGCATGTCTACTTCTGGAAACTGAATTTGGAGCTCTAAAATCTGTCATTACATGTATGTGGTGTCAGGCAAAATAAAAAGCACCTTACTATTATTACCTATCATAGAACTCAGTCGAGGAGATAAAAATATGATTAGACAAACTTTTGGATAAAATTTTGTGTATAATACATGAATTGCTGACCTCTGACTTTAATTTGTTAAGAAATTCAAGTTCAACAGCAGCAGGACACTTCTCTGAAATGCATTTTCGTACACTTTCCATACACATCTGCCACAGTAATAAAGCAAGATTAGTACTAGGGGGAAAAGGCCGATTGGTGTATCAATCTTTGGCCGTAGAGAATGACTCCAATCATTGATATGGGTTTGGACACAAAAGAGGATAGCGGTGTAAAATTGGTCGATGAAGCAATGGTTGATGCCGTAATATGAACTCCTTCTGTGCATCATCATGGACCAAGAAGAATGATGAACACTTTGCATAATTAATGCTTTAAACGTTCATCAAAATCAAGATTTTTCTAGATTCAGATAAATTGGATTCTGAAAGAGCAATATACCTTAGATGATGAAATTCTCTGTATTAACTTCTCACTCTCTTTGACATAGATTGGTAAGTTGCCAACTTTAGAGTGCAAAAGTTCCAAGTCAGATATCTGTAGTAACAATTATGATAAAAAAAATATCACCCTGATTGATGTGAAAGGATCGTAATATAATTTCTGTATATTTGAAAACTGAATTCATGAAGAAATACTTTGTAGTACGCTGATAAAGCAGTATCAATTTCCCGTATCAAAACCATTGCCTCTTTAGCATAATCCTGTGAAAAATAAAGTCAACAGTAATGAGATTTGAGAGCCTCAACTGGCATGCAATATTAACTATATGCTACAATTGTTTAGTATAATGTTACAACCTTCAACTTAAGATGTCCAGGCTCGTTACAGGGGACAGGATCAATCAGAAGCAACTTTGTTATGTATTCCATACCAACTTTCTCTGAACCATCACCACGATCACATGACCAATTTTCCACTTTAGATAAACAATCTCTTATACTTTCTGCCCACTTTTGAGCCTTTATCACGTTCTTTGCCATCTCTCTGACCTATATCAAAAATGAAATGAAAATATATAGCCACGGTTCCATAGCAACCAAGTCCAAAATCAAGGAGAGCACAAGAAACACTTGAAACTCACAGGATCCATCTCTGACCCAGCCCATAGAAATTGCTCGGTTTTCTTCAATATAGCAACATAAGAGTCTTTTGAGAATGCATTCTGAAGAATCTTAGATGATTGCACAAGCCATTTTTCTGCAAGTTGAGCCAGAGTAGTATGGCCATTTTTTACCTACAGACATTACAGTCTCAGAAGACCAATAAGCATGCGACAACTCCTAACAGTCTATACAACACAAAAAATCACACACACAAAGTCAAACCTGGGACATTCTATCAGTTTCCTGCAGTGTTGCATGTTTAATAAAACAAATTCCATCCTAAAGATCAAAGATATGTTCAAAACATCTAAGTCCAACCAATTTTATGTCCCAAATAAATTAAAGTTTTAATTTAATGACGGCATCTTTGTGGTAGCAAAGAAGGGAGAACTAAAATATTATAATGCTTCTATACAATGAAAAAAGCAGCCTAAAAACATAGCAATAAGAAAGAAATGCAAGCACCACTAGACACAAGCATTCGATTTTAACCGGGAGAAATTCAATAAATAATAATACTTTGACCTTCTTGGTCAAACTAAATCATGATTAAACCTTCTTGGTCAAAGTCTTTGGTTCATCTGAGCAATACATCTGCTGTCGAGCATCCCTTCTTTGTGCTGTCCCATCGGAACAATATTTATCCAAGGAAAGGACCAAGTCATTCAATTCTGCAAGTGAATGGCGATAAAGAAGACGGAGCTTGCTGGATTTGCATTCACAGAGATGTTTCCAATGCTGCATGAAAAACATATATTCAGTCAAGTACAAAATACTTCACAAGTATCAAAGAGTAGATAACCAAGCTACATATCTCTTCATAAACAGATTTTTCCAGAAAGAACTTTAGCACTCTACTGTTAGGTACCCACTATGTTACATGGACTCAAATGTAGGATGTCAGATATGGGAAAATATGCGGAGGCTATAGGCATGAAGACACAGAATAAGGGTCCAAAACTTAGACACTGGTACTTGGACACCATGAACAATTATATAAATATGTTTTGACTTATTTCATCTCAACCTTAAATTTGATTTTGGGAAAACCACGAAAATAGCACCCCTAAAATCCATAACAATTCATACCTCTCTCAATACAAGGTGAAAGAGCTATAGATAATTTCCCTTTAATTTTTTCATGGATTCAAAAGTACCTTTCATTTATTTATTCTTTTAATAATTATTTTAAATTCACTGTCACCATTTTTAACAACGTATTTAACAAAAGTCCACTCTTTTATTTGCTAGTGATACAAGCCCACCTTGTGAAGCTTTTATGCTCAAATAACCCATGACTCTTAAGACAACCCTTACCCAAAAAAGCCAAATGTCAGTTTCACTAGCAAATAAAAGAGCCATGGGTTATTTTAAATGGAAGAGAAAAAAATCCCTAATTTTGTTTTCTTTCTCTTCCATAACCATATCTTCTTTTCTTCTCTTCCCCTCCTCTGATAAGTGCTAGAAATTATGTCAACATCAGAAACGAGTCCAATGTGTTTTTCCGCACCCAAAATAGATTTCGTACCATTGTCGGCGTCATGTCGACATCGGTATGCCACCAAAAACCACCAAGTCAAAGTAAAAGAGGGTACCCAAAGAAAAATTAGCCAACTTGTTGATCTCAAAGTAGATGCTTTAAAATTTCAAAAGATGTGAAATAATCAATATATGGTACATTCAGAGTTGTATCACATGCTTCAATCAAGTGGCAGCCACCATGAATCAGTTTATTCATTTGTAACAATACAAAGATCAATTTATTCTTACAATCCATCACCTATTGCGAAATCATGTCCTCACATGAGAAGGATATACACATAAGATTCAATAGCAAAATCCAAAAGCTAAACCTTATGCACAAACGAAGGATTATGACTTTTCTTTTTCTCTAACAAAGACAAAACAATAATGATCTTACTATTATATCATTCCAATCAATTGGAAAATCAGCTTCAGGAGATGGCCACGATACTAGAAAATATTTGTTTAGCTCTCAAAAACATTATGACAGCGTGAATTTTAATATTTTAAGATGATGAGGAATATAATTAGTATATAGTTACTCCAACCAAGGAATAAGTATAGCTCATTCTAATGAAGCATACGAGATTGCATACCTCGAGACAAACAAAGGTCAATGGTCTACAATGACAAACAACAGCAGAAAGGTAAAGATACTGACGGCATATAATGCATGCTGGATCCTACAAAAACCACCAGAAAATTCTTAATCAACCCTGCTTATCATCAATTAATTATTATATAGCATGAAACAACCAAAAAGGAAAAAACAATCAGAGGCATAACTACTATTACCTCTTCAGTACCAACATACTCTGGGCACTTCCGAGCGGACATTTGGGTTGATTTCACAATGCCATTTCTCCATAGTTTCTCTCGCCAGGTCTTCTCCCTTTTATAAATTCTAATCAATTCTTTCTTCAAATAAGGTGACACTCTGCTATCAGGATCACTCTGATGGAGCGAGAAAGTATTTTAGTATTTCAATCTTATCTTTTCTTTTTTCTGATTGGTACTTGGTAGGGGATCAATCATATCATCACTTGTGAAACATCAAGATCTACTTTAAAGCAGATAGTGAGAACTTTTCTCTTAAAGTAAAGCATAGCAGAGTACTCAACAGTAGCAGAATACCTCCATAATGCCACAGAAGCAAGAGTATTGTAAATGCAAATAGCATATCATAATAAAGTAATCAGAGAAGAAAGTATCAGGTAGAACATAAATGCAGCAATTTTACAAATCAATGCATCAACTATTCAGACATTCAGAAGAAATTGCTTAATAGACTGTTCAACTAAACACTGTTATAGCTTCATTACTAGGAATTCAAACTTGATCTAACATGTGGCGTTTCCATTTTTCTTACTTGCTTCTATGAATATCAATTACTTTCTTTCCTCTTTAGCTTTGCTTTGGATATAGTGAAAATTGTCATTTCCTAGATATTATCAAAGAATCAATACAAAATTATTAACCTAGCTTGGAGTCATCAGAACCATTGATATCTCTGGTAAAACAAGCAATATAACGATCTAGCACTATCAGAACACTTGACAAACTACTAGATCTTTTTTATAAGATATTTACATGTGAGCTCAACCTTTGCTATCACACAAAGAAGCTCCTCATGAGACAAGACAGCAGGTTTATGGTAAAGCTTGTACAGTTCAGCTCCAAACCCACCATGGGGCAACCAGTCAGCAGGAGCAAAATTGACAGCCTCTGCGCAATTTAAACCTGAAAAGACCACAAACAAAAGTTTAAAGTTGCATGATATCTAGCATAAAATCACAATAAAATCTTTTCAAGCAACCAATCAAAAAAATTGAAATTCATGGGCCTACCGAGATTGAAGCCTCCATGGTAAGATCTGGGAAAAGTGATGACAAAATTTCCAGGCTCCTAGTAGACAAAAATCAAGGAATGGCTCAAGATTGATTAAGAAACAACAGTTGACAACCAAACAATAAATTCAGAGTTTGTTATTTATCCAAACACCTATATTCTGCCAAAACATGAATCACCCTGTTTCTTTAATTTCTCTCCTCTACGCATAATTAAAATTGAAGCATAACATAAATGCTTCTGCAAGGAATAACTAAAATTGAGAATTTTTTTCATGAACTTAACAAAGAAGAAGCAGAACCATGCTTTAAGCCCATCAAACCTGTAATACACTGTAAACAGAAACTCCATTCTCTTGCAGAACTGAAGGGTTCAACATTGTGATAAGATGAAATAGCAAATCTGGTTGTGCGTCAAAAAGATCAGGAAGGCACTTACGCATCACCTACAAGAGAGGGACAATCATTATTAAATTAAAGTATATTATAACATTGAGTAACTGCCAGTGTCCAGTGTAAATCATAAGTGTATACTTGTAACTAAAATGATAGCGTTTAAATGAGAGCACAACTAACAAAAATTATTAGGAAAAATAAAAAGACTTTATCAGAACATAAAATACAAAAAAATAAAGATTAAAAGGTGATCCTAGTTAGGGATGTGTAAACAGAAAGTTTATGATTGAGCCGATACCATACGACCATCTGATTGGATTTGAAAATTTCCAACCGCAATTGATCCGATCAATAATTCAATCCGATTTGATCCACTATAAGTTCAAATTGGTTCGATTCAATTTGATCAAAAATAGTATATTATACCATTTCAATTTTTTAATTAACAAATTTATATGACATAAAAAAACTCATTTCTTATTTTATATTACAATAAATAAATAAATTTTAGACAAAAAAAAGAGTCAAGGTACTAATAAGTAATAACCAATAAAAGATTGATACGTGTATGCAAAAAAATTAATTTTTTTATGGTCAATTCAAATTGAATTGGAATTGATGCTAGAAAGTTTCATCCACCATCTGATCCGAAGCAAGTTGATATTTTTTTAATCCAAAGCTACCATCGGTTCGAAACCATTAAAACTTCAACAAATTCAATCAAATTAGTAAGTTCATTGGATGATAAGGTTTTTTGCAAACCCGAATCCAACAATGACATGATCTTGCAATATGACACCAAACTACACACCAAAAAGATCATAACAGGATTTAACATAATCTAACAATACCTTCTCAAAAGCACTGGATTCACTACCAGGGACACTGTACCAACATTTTGGCTCTCCCCTGAGAACAGAGTAAGAGTGAGTAACACTGTAACAGATTTCTTAATTATACAAAGGATTAGTTAGAACGATATGATGGTAAAAGGAGTCTAGAAGATATTTAAGGATGTATTCTAAAAATTATCCTCAGATTTCTATTTGATAATTCACATGACAAAATTTGAGAAACTGGACATCAAAGAAGTTTTAAAATTGAAAGGAATGGTTTTCTTCAAGTTCATTGAGCAAAGAGCAGCACAATATTTTCAACTTTGTAAAGGTAAAAAATAAAGGGAAAACAGTTCAAGATGAAAAATAAAACCTCAAAAATCTTTAATATAAAGCAAAAAATGGAGCACTCTATTCAAACTAAACTTGATTACGACATGAGATATAAACCTTGCACACAGTCTGAAATACTTTTACCACGATAGTAGCCATTAACAATTAGAATTATCAACCCATGAAAGGCAGGTTTCATTAATTTGAATAATTTAGATGTGTACAGATATAATGTTATGTTAAAAGAAGTTCAAAGTAAACCCAAGAAAGTTCTCAGTAAAGAAATCAAAAGGACATTAGACTTTAAAACTAAAATTAAAAACTATAAGAATCTGTGTGGTTATGAACAAAGGCTGTATTAAACTTTGCATGCCTTCCATTTTCTGACCTATTATCATCCACGTTATTTCTTTCTTCACTTTTCTTTTCTTAATTTTATTTGCATTGCCAAAATGCAGCCTATGAGCTCCAGAATGAAATAAAATCAGAACATTTTATGAGTTATTACACACATCACATACCTAATTACAAGTCCGTTCAGTGTGATTGTGATCAAAATAATCCTATTGCACAATTTTAATTAGCCCAATTTATGGCACTATTGAGCCCTAATCTCACCCATCACATCTTGCTTCCAAACTCATAGAATTCATATACAAGTCAGTCGGATCATTATATTGCCCTTTTAAGACCATGGAAACAATAACACAAGAAACGATCAAACGAAGATATAGGAAAGTATAAATTTTATGTCGAAAAATGAAAACAGGGCACTAAAGCATTGTTCTTCTATTGGTAATAAATGCCACATTATTCCCTCCCTCCACCCATCCTCTCAACTCTTGTAAGATTCTCAGAAATGCAAAATGCAGTCCCTTCATCATTTTAACAATATTAGTGTAATCCAAATACTAAGGAACTAGTAATCATAGGGTACAAATTTAATTATGTCTTCAATGTGATGGTAATTAAAGAGTCACACTGTCTCTCCCGTTAATGAAATGAATATGTAATATTTTGGAACATATATCTCTCCTGCATTATAGGAGGTAGACAACCCTGTCTAGCTGAGTGCATGACCATGACACCGAGAACCAACATATGACCAAGTTGGGTTACCATATTACACTTTCAAGTTGGAAGCATAATATGGTAACCCATGTAGTTTCAGCTTTCAAGAACATGTAAGCAACAATTCTAGGGAAAGCGATGGACAAATATCAATTATATGTTCAAAATAAGTTCATCAAAGTGAATAATTTACAACATTCAACATACCAGTGTAGATAATTCATTGAATAAAAACAATGATCTTCAAAATGCCAGCAGAAAGATGAAAACAACATCCCAATATACAGCCATGGAACCATGACGCCAGTAATATTGTTATGGACAGCTTGAAGCACTGACCCTTTCAACTTGGGTAAGTTATTTAGATTCCAAGGACTTTTACAGTATTCATCCCAAACCTTAGCCTCAAGTTGCTCTGGTCTCTGGTCATTTGTACGTGGAAAACCACTACCATAAAGCGAAGTATCCAAGTCACTGCCATACATTACTTCAACCTCACCAATAGATCCCTCCACAATTTCCCAAAACTTCTTTTCTATTTGCAGCCGCAAAACAGATCCTGACCCAAACCATTTCTTTTTCGCCCGATCAGCAATGCGCCTAAAAGCTTCAAGTGAGTAACGCTTGCCAGGAATAAAACCAAAGCTATCTTCGTCTGAATTGACACAATCTAAGCAATACCAGTTTCCAGGTGGAATCTGTTTTAACGGTGGAGAGAGACAATAGATGTGCCACCCCTTGTTACACCTATCACATAAAAGCATTAATTCTCCATGCAACCCACTTCTACATTGTACGCACATTTGATCATGCTCCTCCTCTGCTTCACAAACCTTAATTTTCTCACCCCCTTTATTCCGTCGCCTTCGTTTCGAACTTGACTGTTCAACCTTTTCATCATTTCTCCTCTTATCATGCATTCCTCTCTTACAACTCTGAGCCACCCCTTGATTCAATTGCTTATGATGCTCTTCATAATCAAATAAATGTTCTCGATATAACTGAGACAAAACATGTTTTGCACACTCAGAAATCTTCTCTTCTGGCCTAACAAACTTAGAAACTTCACCCCATTTCTTCTCCTTCACAACCTTGTCATACCCTCCATACCGCTTCACAGCATTAAACAGTTTACATAAATCCAAGTCCTCCTCCTCGAAAACCACCTTCCTTCTCAACTTCTTCCCAAAGTGCTTCTCTAAAAACTTATTATATTCCAACTCAAAAGTCTTAGAATCACAAGCAGGAGCCCTTTCCTGCAACTGATGAATGGCTTGTGTTTTCGTAGGGAATGTGAAGGAATCCATATTCAAAGCAAATGGAGGTTTCCAATTCTTAGGTGGGACAATTTTACAAATTCCATAAGGCTCAGCCTCTGCTCTGATCTTACGAATAAACTCCAAAGGGTCCTTAAATTCATCTTCATTGGGATAATAAACAGGTCCAGACGGTATATTCAATGAACTAGTCGATGAAACACTCAAATTTTGCCCTAACCCTCCTCTTTGCACAGCCCTAGGTCTACCTTTCACCATTATCACCACCACATATGCATAAGCAAACTCTACCTAAATCATGTAAACACCTGTACCTAAACAAAATTCATATTTATCATACAATCAAAGCCTATCGATACCGTAAATCATTTTTAGGGTTTTGCAAACGTACCTTAAGATAGAGAAAGAGAATCAAGATTCAAGAGTGCGGTTAGGAGCTTTTCTCTCCCGAGTAAAGAGTGACTTTCGTGAAAGATTTGGCTGAAACGAATTGCGAGATAGTTATATCGGAAAGAAGAAATTACTCTATTAGGACCTAATCGTGAAAATAATTACGATAATAGGATCTGACTTTTCCATTCGTTCCTGCGTTCGTTGTTTAGGGCTCTTTTTCGGCCAAGTGTATCGGTTTCTCTGACTCATAAAATAATCACGCGCCACGCTCTAGTCTCCAACTCGAATATTCAATCGGGTGGCTATAATTGAGTTGTTGGCTTGATGAAGCGTTGAGATTTCTCGGATCGTATATTACGCTCTTGTGAGAAATGAGAATCTCCTTTTGACGTTATCATGTGGGTGATGAATATAACAAAGGGACCGTACTGCATTCTTTCTTAGTGGAATGAGGCAGACGTGTCGTATGTATGTAACGTATTGGGGTTTAATAAAGGACTTAGACGAACGGTCTCGATGTGATTCTCAGTTTCTCTCTCTTTTTCTTTTTCTTTTTCTGATTTTTCCTAGGGTTTTAGAAAGGGAAAAAAATAATTGTGAGAAACTGTGTGCTATAATTTTCGGCTTTTCTTTTGCTATGTGCTATTTGAGACTGGAAATGTTTTAATGGTAAAGTCATAATTGATAAAAGTAATAAATTAAATAATAAATATGATATATTGACATAAAATTTAATAACATATATTTAATTAATTTTTATTATATAAAAAATAATATTATTATTATTTTATTTGTAGGGATAAATAATATTTTTGGTTTTTTTAATTTTATCTTTTACTTTTTTCTTTGTTTTATTATGAATAATATATACCATAATTAAATTAATATTTTATTTTTGTAATACAATTTAATTAATAAATTAACTATATTTATTAATAATATTACATTATATTATTTATATTATGCATAACATTTTCCTTGTGTTGTAGTTTTTCTACCTGCTATTATTTTTTTTAACAAAGAAAATATTTATTTTATTTATCGTCAACATCAAGGGTGATACATATATTAAATAACTAAATTTTGTTATTTATACAAATATGTTGTAGTAATGCTTTTATTAAGTTATATATTTTCATATTTTCCAATAACTCTGTAAATAATTATTTAAAACATTATGATTCATTTAATATTTTTATATTAACAATAATCTCTCTTTCTTTTCAAGTTACATATTTGAATAACACAAAAATATTATTTATGCCAATAATATTCAACAAGAAAACCAATCAAAAGTAATTAAGGAAAAGTAAGTATTACCATTAAACTATAACTAATACATATCAATTGTGTTGTAATTAAGGAAAAGTAAGAAAATTATTTATTTTCTTACAACGTTAAAAAAATATTCATTTACATTATAAAAAAATGAATATGTTACGTAAGTTACGCGTAGAGGGGTTGTAACCCTAAAGACCTGAATTACCTCGCTTAAGTAAGAGCCCGTTATATTGAATACCTTTAGTGTGGCAACATGGCACTGAAGTAACAAACTGTTTTTCCTTTGTAACATTAACTTTGCCTACCTACCTGACCATGTGTACACTAGGGTTAAGTGACCTGGTAGCTTTTCACGTTTTTACCCCACATATGTACAAGGGATACATAACTCCAATGATCAAACTTCGATGAATAAGTTATTATTATAAAATTTCATGTTTAGGTTGGCAATGACGCCTTGACAGAATACCTATTAATGTAACATTGACACCTAAATCTTGTATATGTGTGTGTGTATATATATATATATACATATCTCATTGAGATGAATAAAGGATCTTAGTGGTATATTCTTTCTCACATCTCACTATAACCCCTAATACATTACAATTTTTCCAACCAATTGTCTGCTTTGGGAAGCACATGTATGAGTAGGATTCAATTTCACCCTTACATGTCTCTAGTCTTGTAAAAAATCAACGCAATAACCCCGAGTATAGAGTGAGGTAGCCAAATGGACCCTCAATTTAGGATCCTAAAAAAAGGTATTAAGTATACCAAAATGAACCCTCTCTTTGGAAAGCGCATATAGGAGTATGATTTAATTTCACCCTTATGTGTTTCATATTGCGAAAAATTAACATGATAAGCCCTCAAATAGGAGTGAGGTGGCCAAATAAACCTCCTACTTGGGATGCGGGATAAGAGATGTGTCGTTCATCCTAGGGGTCTTGAGTCCACCAAATGAGGCATTTCTTTTGATTTAAAAAAATTGTGCAAATTAGGGGGAACAAATTATTAGCATCTTGTTTTATTGTTTAAGTTACATAAAAAAGAAGAAAATATTACAAATCAGTGAGATAACAAATAAGTTTGGCTTTTATTTATTGATGAGTACTTAAAAAACACTAAATATAACATGTTTAAATGTCATTTAATTAATAAAATGGATTTATATTTGTTTTGCTATATTATATTATATTTTAGATAAACTATTTATTCAGATTAATGAGGTGTTTTGTAGGGAGTATTCTATTTATTGATCGCCTTGAGCAGAATTGCTTCAGCCGAACTCTTTGTTAGACCACGTGAAGTAGTCCCCATCCATTTGGGTTCCACCAAAGCAAGGCCTCAATGCTTTCATTGAATTCCATGATTTTTCGGGTTGCTGAAAAACGTTTGACTTTAATAAAAATACTAGAAACATGTTTATCACATTTTTTGAAGCTTAAATTAATATCATTTATTTGGTATTATCCAAAGTGAAGAAAAGAGATAGTGGAAAATAAAGAAAAAAAGTAATTGTATATCATAGCACAATAATGTTTGAACTGGTTAAAAATCCAGTTATAGTCTGATCGCATTAGCGCGAAAACAAGAGTTTTTCTCACATTCTTTCATATGAATATGACCCCTTATATACAAAGAAAATAAGCTTTCAAGTTACATTTTTCGTAACTTTCTCTCCTTTTTATGTAGATTTTTATATTTTTAGCTTTTAGAATTTATTTAATTTTTCCCTCAATTTTGAGGAAAAACATGTTTATATTTTAGTAGTTTATAGTTTTCAATTCAACAAATTCTTGAGTACAATTATTATTGGAGTTTTTCAAGTCTTAGAATTAATTCTTCAAATTTCTATAAGGATATTGTTAAGGTATTAATTATATTCTTTTTACAGTATATATGTGTGTTGCTTATTTTGTGTTATTCTTGATTTGTCTATGATCAATGATAATATATCTAACTCATAGTGAATAAAATATAATAATAACGTTGTTATGTTTGCAAGATATAAATATTTTATTAAAATAAATTTATTTTATTTTCATTTAATATTGTTATAAAAAATGTTATTTGAAGGAGTCCATTACTCTTAATAACGAACTTAATATAAGGGTTAAAATTAAGATCTAATTAATTTGACTTAATTTGGAGTAATATTTTTTTTATATTTAATTATTTGGATATTTAGAACGAAACTATATTTCAAAGGTTTTTTTACAAAAAAGTATTATTTGAAAATATATTGATAATATATTTTTTAAATAGCTTTAAAACCTAAAAGTTATTTTCCATATAGTTAAATTCTTAAGTTTAATTTGGATATCTTGAAGAAAATCTAATTAATTGATTGTGCCTAAAATTGTGATTAGATGATTTTCTATTTTCTTATAAATAAAGCAAAAATTTAATACTTAATTAATTAAGTATTAGTTAATTAATATTAAACAACAACAAAAAATCGTGCCCCGCATAAGGATACTTTCATATAAAAAAAAATTCAATAAATATCAATTTATATTTTTAATAACCAAAATAATATAAACAACCATAATTATTGAATTATTATATCCATTATTCTTCACTAGTTATGAATGTATTAAACTCCATGAGTATTTGTTGGATCTATGTCTATCTTTATCTTTATGCATTAGATTAGTTTTTTTAAAAACAAAATAATTGTTATAGAATGTTTAGGTTTAATTTTATTTTTAAAATTTAAATAATATTTAAAAATCATACTATATTATTCCTTTGAATCCATCTCGATAATATATTTATCATTTTTATAAATGATTCATACACTTTTAAGAATTAATAAAATTTAAAATGGATAGGTATTTACGAAATCGATATTATCTCTAATTGTATTTATCAAGTTTTTGTGTCGTTTCTAGAGTAGTGATTTTCATATCATTATCAAATCTTAAAAACTTTATGTGATGTAAATATTGTGATTTTTATTTTTAGAATTAAATTTCAAATAAAAAATTTAAAAATATATTAGATTTGAATATTAAGTTTATAGACATAAAAAAAATCAAATATAAGACATAATTTAAATTAATATCTAAATTCTTTATCATACACATTAAAAAAATCATAAATAAAATATATTAGTTTTAAATTAAAATTTAAATCTTTGAAAAATATAAAATCTAATTTTAATTAATTATTAAATTTTAAAAAATCTAAATAAATAGTAAAAATGAAAAAGCAGTTCAAAGACTGTTTAGGAAAATTCGAACAATAAAATAAAAAAAATAATTTAAAAAATAAAAGAATAAAAAGCTACCAAATGGCTTTTTCGACCTCAAGTTAGGCCTATTGTATCACGTATTCACCAAGGGGCGAAGGAAGCAAAATTCCCACTAGAAGTGCTTTGCTTTGATTATTCTAAAAAGCTCGCAACAAGGTGAAGTAGGGAACATTCAGGTCTAGCCTCTCACCTTGGGTCTTCAGGCTACTTACCATAAAGTCCACCGTATTTTTGTAAGCCTTGGTGCACTCTACTTTGAAAGTCTCTATCAGATCAAACAACGAGTTCATTTGGTCCCTTAGTGAGCTCATAGTCTCTTTAGCCTCTTTAGCCATTTATTCAAAATGACTTGCTCTATGCCCTTGCTTGAAGGAATAACTATCCATTTTTCCATCTTTTTAAACATGTCAAGTAGGTCACCTTCAAGTTTTAGAACTTTGGCTCCATTTTCAAAAAGGAGTGCATCCTTATCCTTCATAGTCTTTTGGTACTTTGCTATTTGCAGGCAACTTACTTGCACTTTAAACTTGTACACCTTAAAGGACAACTCACCTTTCTTGGCTAATGACAAGACCTAAAATGAACAAAAAATTATTAGCTATTAGTATTACAAGTGTGAAACGAGGTGTAAATCTCAAAGTGCATAATTCACCTTAATTAAACGATCAGCTATCAACTCCCTGTTAGACCCTCACTCACTTCTACAAGCTCCTTTGACCCTAACTTATTCAACATCACTCCCAAAGTGATGGTAAATGTCTCTTTTTAATTCAAGCTACCCAAAAATGCCCTCATCAAAATATGTTATTAAGGTGTCCAAAACCACAATGTTTCTCAGAATGACTTTGTCAAACTCAAAGTCATTCAGATCTATAGCGTTAATTTAGGGAGTTTAGTCATCACATACCTTCCTTTTCTTGGAGGCCTCGACCCGTGAGGTAGAAATGATGATATAGGAAATCTAGACACTATAGATGGTAGAGGCACCTTGATTGGCTCATCATCTATAGGAGTATAGTCCTTGTGAGATATGGAAAGGTTAATGTGGGTCAAAGGTACATAGGTACCAGGTCTTGAGCACCTGAAGTGTCGATTAAGTCCTTGAGGTCCATGTTTGAGTAATTCATAGCTACAAGAAATAAAGAACAAATTAGTCAATACTTCAAGTTGTCAAAAATTGTATTTACCTCGTTACATAAGGACTACTTGTATACTTGTCAGTATAATTCCTTTGGACTCTGGAATTTTCAAACATGCTACTATTAAAATGTCACTGTAGTTCTCATTTTTAGTATTCTAAAGTTTGATCCTCTATATTTTTTCGTTTCCATTTAAACCCAACTTATTTACTAACTCATTTGTATAAGGTTGAGATGTACTAAAGTGATAGTTCTAGTTGTAGTGGACTAAAAATTTGACTATGGAGAACAGGCACTAGAGTTCTATTTTAAAAGGTGCAAAGTGTATCACGCACCACCTCATCGAGGGGTCATTTACATCAAATAAATGGTAGGGCATTGGCATCATACCTACTAATCTCTACCAGGTTGATAGCAATCATATCACTTGACATTTTTTCGATATGATATTTATCCTTAGTTTGATGGGTAGACTCACCATTATTATCACGCTTCTTTTTGGGGAGAGGTAATTTTGCTGATGTAGATGCAGGGATTCGAATAATGGGCATAAGTTCTTGCAAAGACGATGAAGAGATAATGCGTGACACATATGAAGTAGGGAGGGCTAGGATACTTTCCTTAATTGAAGCATCACTCATTCTTGTCGATCCTTCGTCACGACATAAGGAAACATCAATAAGTCGTTCAATTTGTTATAAGCTCGTTAGCAAGTTGACAAGTCTCGAGATCTTTCTGGGGGCATTATTATCCTTAAAGGAAAACATTTTTTGTATGACCCAAGTGGACATCTTTGGAAGACGTTGAGTGAACTATACCTTCCTCTTTATCAGAAGACATAATAAAAAAGAAGAAAGTGATGAAGAAATTACCTAGTTAGTGAAGAAAGTTGTAGATATACTAACGTGCAACCTAAAAGTAGTAAAATGGACTGGTTTTATTAAGAAAGTCGCTAGCCAAATAGATTATATTTCAAACTAAGTGTGTGTTCAGCGGACTGACTGTGCATAATTATATTGCAAGAAGTTATATTAGACTCAGATTCTCTGAAGAAAAAATTGTTTAAATAAAGAATGTCAATAGATAAAAAGTTAAAAAAATTATTCTTTATAGAGAAGAATATAATATGAATGGTTTATATGTTAAAATTAGAATTATTGCCCTAGAATATTCCCTTTACTTTCCAAAATCCTAAGAAATATGAGAGTTAATGTTAGATATGTTACGCATAGCATTGAAGTAACTGACCGATTTTCTTTTAGAGTATTATCTCTACCTACCGACTTCACCATGTGTACATTGGGATTAAACAACCTGATAGATTTCCATGTTTCTACCACACATCCATGTAAGGGATACATAACTACAACCACCTGATTAATAGAATAATGATATGATTTCGTTGAACAAGTTATTATTGTAAAGTGTCATATTTAGGTTGACAATGATGTATCGACAGAGTACCTACTAATGTAAAATTGACACTTGTATCTTGTATACTTATATATACCTCATTGATTAGATGAATAAAGGATTTGAATATTATCTTCTCTCTAACATCTTATTATAACCCCTTAATACACTAACAATTCTATTATATATGGTTTATCTAATGATAATTAAAAATGAAATTATATATATAATTAAACATGGGTTCTGATATTATTTTAGTAATGACTTATTTTCATTTTTATGAAAAAAGTGATAATAAAGGTAATCTTTTTATTTTTTCAATTATATTAGATAGAGATTGTTGCAAATTAAATAAATCATAATAGAAAAAATTAGGAAAAAATAAAAATAAACATAAAAGTAGTTTTTTTATCTTTGTACATTTTTTATAATAATAAGATTAAATTTTTTAAAATAAATATAGTATTGTTTTTTAAAAATTTATTCTAATTGGTTTTTTTTCAATTATATACCTTTGTTCTCTTTTTGCTGAAATTATATACATAATAAAATATGACTTGTGAAAGTTGTAAGATATTAGGTTTAAAATATATTTTTTATTAGTGACAAGATTTACTATTATTATAATAAGATATTATATTTTTGTAATAAGTCTTATTATAATATTAAATGACAATGATAAGTATTTTCATGCTAAACTAATGCCTTTTCACATTAGTTTATTGCCTTTATACATTATGTTAATGTCTTATCATATATTTTATTTTTTATCGAAATCATTTTAAAATAAGACTTCATGACATTGGATACTAATAGTAAGCATTCTTACATAGGGTCAATAACTTTACAAACTAGGTCAATACCTTATTACGAATTTTATTTTTATATCAAAATTGTTCCCATGTAATGATTACCACCACTATTATTATAAGTCTTACCTACAAACTATTTTGGTAAAAATAATAATCTAAAATTGGACGTTTTTGGATTTTTTTCATTAAACATTTATAAATAGAGAATTTTTATAAAAAAATAAAATACAACAAAAGTATCACATGTAACATTTGTAATCACAAAAATATACGTTCTTTATGATTAGATCATATATTTTTACTTTTAATAAAATTATGACACATAATTTTACATTGAATACTATTCAAAGTCATTTAAATCTGATTAATATTAAGTGTTATCTAATTAGATCCGTTTAATTTTATTATGACGTTATTTTTGTAAATGTTAAGGTAATTATTTTTTATAATTTTCAAAAAATTTAAAATAATCTTATTATCATTTTACAAAACATTATTTTTATGGGAAATACAAGAACAACTAACATAGAAAAATAGTTAAGTTACAATACATTTTACACCTAATTAATTTACCTGTGCTTAATTAGATGACTTCGTATATATTTGAACAAGATAATATTCATAATATCTCTATGTTTTAAAGTAATATCACGAATATTTTAACTTAATAGAAATTAAAGTTAACGGAAGTAAATAGTGATTTTTATAAATTAAAAATGGTAAAAATAATAAAAATAGAAATGTAAGATATCTTATTATGTTTCTCACAAAAAAATGATAAATACTAAAACAAAATTGAAAAAATACAAAAAAAAAACATGATTAAATCTTAAGGAATTTAGGAGATTGATTTAAAGATTCATTGTTTTCAATAATAAAGAAAATATTCCAAAAAAAATATAGTTTATAATGAAAATAATAATAAAGAAATTAATATTAATATTACATATGCAAAATAAATATATAATATACCATTAATTACAAGGAAATTTTTATAGATAAACTTTCAAAAATTTCTCAAAAGAACATAGGAAAAATTTAATACATATATATATTTAGAAGTAATTTAAATATTATTAAAACCACAATTTAGAGAAGGAAGTGATATACGAATAAATAAGAAATATGCTTTTATTAGGAATAATCCATAGAAACTTAGGACACCAAAAATTTAAATTCACGACGTATCCTATATTTTTCGTTAATATTAATGATAAAAACTTTAGACCAAGTGTTAAGTTTTGCCTATGAATTGGAAAGATAAGATTTAATTAAAGAATAAAATTATTTATTTTGAATACACCATATACAATATGGTATTTATTAACAAACTATCATAATATTTCAATATATAGACAAAATGAATTCGTAGAAATAAATAAAACTTTATAAGACATTGAACAAACAATAAAATCATAAATATTAATAGACTTCGAAATACCATAAGAATTGAACTTAGATGTTAAAGAAAAAGTAATGAAACAAGAAATAATAATATATCAAAGTTTATATTTATAGATTCTGGAGTAAAAATCTCTAACAAAGAAAGAGAGTTGTATATCTAAACTAAGAAGTTGAAATAATTAAAGCATTAGTCTACAAAGTAATATTATTAAAAAAAATGATATCATTGTCATCTTATTAATATTTAAAAATAAATTAAAAAATATATAATTAGATTTTGATAGATACCTAATAAACATATCAAAAAATCAAATAATAATAATGAAAGATTTAATTCTTTTAACAAAATAACTGTATATAGTGCAAGAATAAAACTTCAAGTACTTACAAGACATAAATAAAATACAAAAAATAACTCTTAAAATAAATAAAAGAATATGATTATAATAAAAAAAATCACAGCAAGATATACATAATAAATTTCAAAATTACGAATGAATATAAATAACATATATATGGACAATGAAATAATATGTTACAAATTTGATCCATTTGTAAGATTAAAAGAAGAACCAAATAGGAGATCAGATGTATTGATACTTAGAAATAAGAAAGGAAATAATAAATAAAAACTTAAAAGATATAAAATTAACAATAATTATAGTTTAATGAAATATAGAAAAAAAAATTATGGACTTTAAGAATAAGTACATAGAAAAGTTAGTCTGTTAACCCTGATAAATGAGGAATTAGTTATATATTATGATAAAAAAATTCATATAGATTAAGAGGAAGATGATATGATAATAATATGTGAAACTAATTATGTACTAAAATATATGGTCCCAAAAATTATATGAAACTAATTTTATTACTAATTTCTTATCAAAAAGCAACATCTACTCATATGAAGAATAAAGAAATAGGCAAAAATTAGAAAAACCTAGCTTTTCTTACGAAATAAAAAAACAACCTAAAATGAAAAATGTTTATATTGGTGAATTAGAGGTAGTATCATACCAAAATTTAAACTTTATGAAATTATAGATATAATCTTTTAGATTTAGATTATATAAGAGAAAAAAAGCTTTCGATGAATAATCTAGTGGTATGAGTGTAATCATATAAACATTTATAACCACACAATCAAAACCTTCAATTTATTGAGTATTGATAGTTCACAAAATTACAAAAAATGTTAAAATTTGGTTTAAAAATTTAACAAAATAATAATATTTATAAACATAAGGGAATGCTTTTACAGGTAGATAATATTTATATACTACAGTAAATAAAATATAAAAATAATTTATAGGAGAAGATAAAGAAAAACATATTATTGAATCTAGTAAAAATAAAATTTAGGAAGCCAAATGCATTTTATAAATATGAAAATATGTGTTATATATATTTATTTATTTGTGAATATAAAATGTATTATCATAGGTTACCACCCTTCATGCAATAAACTTATAAAAAAAGTATTTTTCATATATTATCTGGATTATTACACAAAACTATAATAACGTGATATAATAAAAAAATAGAGAAACTATATTAGATACATTAGGAGGAAGAATTAGAAATTTTAGAAATTAGATAATTATTAAATGTCAAGAAAAATAAGAATACAATCAAATAAGAAAAATGCTAAAATATGTTGTAAAACAATAGATTTTAGAATGCATAAAAATATAAATGTAACATAAAATCTTACGATCTAAAATATAAAAAATACAAAATATTCAAAAGATATAAATATAAAAAAGAAGAATTTCAAAAATATAAGAAAAGGTATAATAAAAAACTTTATCATAAAATATATTGTAAGAGAAAAATGCATAAGTTACAAGAAAACATAAATTATTACCTATTAGGGAAAAAAGAGATGTTGATATTGGATTTGCAATGAGAAATAACATTATGTTAATGAATGACTTACATGTTTCAAAGTAAAAAAGAATTTTCATAAAAAGTAAAAATTATAGAATAAATTTTTAAGATAAAATTAGAACTAATAAAAGAATAGAATATAGACGATACTTATAGTATTTATCTATTAGAATAAATTGAGGATGAAATAACTGACTCAAAATATTAATATTATCAATGAAGATGACTGATTTATATAATATTACAAATTCAAACAATAATTGTATTAATATAAGTTTAAAAATTAAAGGTTATACAAATTAACATTTACATGCATGTGTATATGTAAAAGCTAACATATGTATAACTAGTAAATATGTATTTAATAAAAACTTTTGAAATAAACATCAAAATATTTAATTGTAAGAATTGCTAGCAATTGTGTATTAAATCTTAATAAAAGCTCAAAAGATATAGATATTATAATAGGATGAAAGAAATTTCATATTCCTATCATATATTAACAAAAAATACGAGTTAATTTTAATAGGAATTTTTTTTCTAAACTTATATAAATATTTTACACAATATTTGGACAAAATAAGTATAAAAAAACTAGATAATGAAATTATTTATGTATCAAAAATAAAATAAAAGAACTTTGACCGTATGAAGCCTAACTTTTATGCAATAACACAAAAAGTAAAAACATGGTAAAATAAACACAAATCATAAAAAAAATTATTTAGAAAACATTTAATTAGATATAGAAGAGAAAAAAACTATTTCTTAATTAAATCCAAGAAGATAAAACATTAACAAATATAAAATATATTATTAAAAATAGTAAACTCGTAAAATCCTTTAGACTAAAAAATAAACAATTTAAAATGTTTGCTAACATAAAACTAAGAGACCCTAACAAACTCATTAGAATAAAACCCATTATTTATACTTGAGAATATAATATTGAGTTTGAAAAACAAATTTAATAACTTGTTAGAAATAAAAGTCATAATATTAAGTAATTCACTACACTACCCAACATTCTCTGAGTCAAAAAAGAAGAGAAAAAAGAATATTGTTAAATTTCAAATTATTGAATAATAAATTATTGATAATGGATACTTTATTACTCAGGAAAATTTATTATTATTAATAAAAAGAAAAATATTTCTCAAATTTTGATAACAAAAATGAATTTTGACGATCGAAATAATTTGGATATCATACTATGTGCATATGTAAATGTTTCACCATTACTAGAAGAATAGTATGGTTTGAACAAGTTAAGTAACAAAAGAAAATGAATAGTGAAAGTAAAGATTGTAATATAACCATTAAATTCATTTATGATAATTATAGTTTTAATTCAATTAAGATTAAATATATCATTGAATAAAAAGTTAACATTATTAATTATTTAAGAGTATTAATGATATTAATTTAAAATAGTGAAAACCTAATTAAAACAAAACTTAACGAATGTCATTAATATTTGAAAAAAAGAAGATTAATGGCGATTACCCATATTTAGATAGACGAATTTTGTGTAATCTATATATACGGTATTTAAGAGATACTTCACTTGACCTCCTTAATAGGAGGTTAGTAATTGAACGGCCAACATTAGTTCAGAATGGAAGAGAGTAAATAAAATTCCGTTAATTTAAAATTATTAAAATGTGTCGTTTTGAAAAAGAAAAACAAAAAGACACTTTATAATCTTTGTTATATTTTTATATTGTTTACGTATTATTAAAATACCTAAGATTGAGTTGTAGTATAAGTATTATGAATTTTAATCTCTTATTATAACAGATCTAAATTTAAATTATATCTTATAATATTTATTTTATTTAATAAAAAAATAAATTTTAAGGTTTCTTTATAAAAAAAATACCGTATATAATTTGTGTGATATATTTGACTATTTGGTTTTATAAGTGATAATTACTGTGAAAATTTTAAACCACATTTCTACTTCCAACAAAAACATGTCAAAAGTGCATAAAAAGAACGAATTGCACAAGTAATTTCTTGATTTTTCTTATAATATAATCAATATACATTTTAATTTACATACTTGATTCCATTTTTTTAATCATTTACTTTTAGTATTTTTATAAGTAATTTTACCTTTTTTTTACTATTATTATTTGCTAAAATTTATAATTAACATTATTTTACTTATTAATTATATTTTTGTCTTTAATATAATAAGTTTTTCTCCTTAATGATTAAAAGGTGATATACCAAAGTATGAACATGAAGACATAATTATTATATTTAAGATATCTATGCATACCTAGTTCCTAACTAATAGATTAATTTCTTTTGTTTTTCGTATAACTAACCCTTAAATAGTTAATGTTGTTAAAGACTAATTATACATAATAAAAAAATAGAGACAAATATATATATATATATATATATAAAGTTGGGAATAACACCTTATAGAGATGTGTATACAATAATTTGTTCATATTTGAATTAAAATCATAACCGAACCAATAATGTTATTCCTTAAAAATAAGAATCAATTTGATCCAATAAAATTTATAAAATCAATCTAAACTAAACCTTTTGGATTATGTTGAATTGGATTATAGATCCATGTGTTTTAGGTTTTTTTTCTTCTTACTATTTTCATTTTTTGTCAAATAATAAATATTCAAAGATGATGTATTATAATTTTAAATTATATTCAAAATAACATAAAAACTAGCACAAATATTTATTATTTAACTTCGTATCAATTTAAGCATATATAAATTGGATTGATTTCTATAAAAAAAATTAGTATCAAAAACGGATTCAATCCATCATGCATTAATTTTGTAATTTATGAATCCAAACTAACATTAATATAATGATAAAATTGATTTGAATTATATGGGTTATATTGAATCGGTCCAATTTTAAACTTTACTATTATGTTTTATATGAATGTCTTGGACTAACATAAATTATTAAAAGTCATACTTAAGACATGATTGTAATTTTTATAATATTAGAAACAAAAAGAAAATTTGTAATTAACCTTATTTTTTCAGGGATATATAACATGTCAAATTCATATAATTTAATTAATCTATATGATTTATGAATTTTATGATCAATAATTGATCTGCACATTGTAATCATATGATTTAATTCGATACATTATATATGTAGATTAGTTTGGATTCATACATATAATCCATTAAATAATATTTTCATTACCCCATAATTTTTTAAATGAAAAATTATGAATCCATACAATTGTTTGATCATCATGTTTGTTTAAATTTAAAAAGTCTATATATATTGTGCAATAAATAAAAAAAGACAAATCAAATACACCAAAAGATATTGGTTATCGGATTGAAATATCTATTTAAAATTTTAATTTACCTAAATATTTTAAGAAAACTCAAAATATTTATTTAATTTAATTATTTAATTATAAGTTATAGTGTGATAATTAATAATAGATTATTTAACAAAAAAATCTCATAGAATTTTTAAAAAAATATATTTTAATAAAAATATTAATTTATAATTCAATTTAATCTTATAAATTTTAAATTTTTTAATCTAATTTAATTTGATTATTGGATTAAAATTGTTAACAATTTTTTAGGTGTTGACGAATTTTATAAATTAATTAGATAACTGAACTTTCTGTACGGTCTTAATTTTGTTTTGTATTTTTTGTCTTGATGGATGCAATCGTGAGACAACTGATTGTGGCCTTGTGGGCTTTGGACAATTAGAAACATTTAAAAATATATAAATAAATAAATAAATAAAAGAAAAAGCAGGATCACTTAAGTGTGAAAAATCTAGAAACACGGTGTTATGTCGGTGGAAATAGGGAAAAATTGACGACTATCAATATGCTCACAGCTATTAAAAAGACAAAAAAATAAATTTGAGGTATTTTTTATTATTCTTTTTTTTTAAAAAAATTACACTAATATTTGATTTATATCAGCGATTAACAAAAGATATATAAATCGACATTATTTTGTTTCTTAAAAAAATTTAAACAGTCGATTTTTTATTTTTTCAGTTTTTTTAGCGTGTACGAGCACAATTATCTTCCAAATCTCAAAACTTGCAGTGAAGTTACTTTCGTTCTGATTTATTAGTCGCAGAGAGCCAAAACGAAGACGACACTAAGATCTCTGGTTCGAAGTCTCTCAACTGCTCTTACTTTCTGAAGACCAGTTTAGTATGTTTATTTATATAAGTTTCAATTTGATAAGAAGAGATAAATGAATAAAAACTAAAAATAAAAGTGAAAAGCTTCCTCGCTTTCTCGATTGGATCATTCATTCAGGTTCTCAAAGTTCTTATCCTTCACTCTTCTTCAATTTTCTTTCCCTGTAATTAGTATTCTTATTTGTATTTTTCTTATGGGTGCTGAAGCTGAAGTGTGCTTTGCTTATTTTGATATATGATGATTGCTAAAGGAGCTTCGTTTTTTGTGGTGTTAATTAGTGGGTTGGCACATTTGATGCAAACTAAGGAGCTTATTGGAGCTGCAAGGAACATTAATTTCGGCGAGTTGGTGATTTATGGACTGAATTTTACTTGGATTGGTTGAAGTGAGTTGACCCAGATTGGAATCGTTTCAAAGGTAGTTTTCATTAGCTGAAAGAATGTTGAATCATTTAAGCACCTGGTTTAAGAATTTACTTCATTGATTATTCTCGTACTTCATACATGTGTATGGTATTAGTAATGGAATCGTAGCTTGATTTTGTTTATTTCGAGGTCAATTTGAGTCCAAATTTATTTGATTCTATCTTTTTCACAAGGGGAAAAGGAACAAAGTAACTTTTGAAATAAGTTAGGATGAAACTATTAGTAATGGTTCTTTAGTAGTTAACTAATGCCTCATTATCATTTATCATTGAGTTTTCTGAGTTGGGTATGGCTTTTCTATATGATTGCCAATTATGAGGAATGTGTCTTTGATGGGTTTTGTTCAACAAACAGAGACGAATTAGAGTTAGTGAGGGTGGTTCAAGATTTTCATTTTTTCAGATTCAGGTGAAGTTTGAAATCTCCTTTGACAGAGTTTGAAAACGCAGCCTGGTTTTGGGATGGGCTGCGGGTGTTCCAACCTGTGTGGCTGTTGTACAGATGTACAGAAAAATGGACCAGCTACCGAGGTTCAAATGGCTGGTATGCAAACTTTGTATAGTATGGCTCATTGATTTGATTTTTTTTTGGGAGATTTAAATATCTGAATTTTTTAATCGCCTGTAGAAAATGAAGGGAATGAACTTGATTTGCCTCCATTTCATGAATTCACGATTGAGCAACTTAGGCTGGCTACATCAGGATTTGCTTCAGAGAACATAGTTTCTGAACATGGTGAAAAGGCCCCAAATGTGGTTTACAAAGGAAAGCTTGAGAACCAAAGACGAATTGCTGTCAAAAGATTCAACAGATCTGCTTGGCCTGATGCCCATCAATTTTTGGTAAGTATAAGCGTGTGTGTTTCTAGATATTAATTGATTCTTCACCAACTGCTTTTATAAATTACATTATCGTAGCTTGAGTATCATCTGGTATTAATTTGGCAATTGAAGTGATACACATGTATACTATATTGGAACAGAAGGTCATCAACTTTTTTTCGCCACCTGCAGTAGCATTTGAATTTTTGCAATCTGTAAACTATAAATGGCTCTTTATGTAATATCTTTTCTTCTTCTTTGCTATCACATTTTCATCGTGGCTCTTTCATGTTGATTGTCTAAATATTCAGGAAGAAGCAAGGGCTGTTGGCCAGCTACGAAACCATAGGTTAGCAAATTTGTTTGGGTGCTGCTATGAAGGGGATGAGAGGTTACTTGTTGCTGAATATATGCCCAACGAGACATTAGCAAAACATTTATTTCATTGTAAGTATCTAACGACTTATTTCTTGTCCTGTTAGAAACACTATTTTGTTTGACCAACTTGATCTCAAGAGCTCAAGGTATCGTCCTTATGGATTTTGGTGTTTGATTGCATATTCATAGTTACTACTTCTGTTTGCTTGTCTTCCAATAATTATATGGTACTCTAACTGAGTTGGATGTTTATTTAATTGATCTAGTACTTGGACTAATTCTTTCATGGTCAGTTTGGGCACGAAATAATATCTTCTTTTTTCCTGGCAGATTGCTATTATATAATAAACAAACCTTTGTTATCTTTTCTGGAATCATCTTAAAAACTTGTACTCAATGCTAGCTGCTTTGAACCAGACAGAGAAATTAGATGTGTTTAGACCATTCATGAAATTCATCTTGAGCCCAGCAGTTCAAGATCTATGAATGATTTTTTCCCTTTAAATTCTTGCAGATATGATATCATTGCCCTTTTGCGCTGTCATGTTAATCTGTGCAAGGCACAATATCTATTGAATTTAACTTTAATCATTTGTTGCCTCAGGGGAAACCCAGCCTATGCAATGGGCTATGCGATTACGTGTAGCTCTACATCTTGCACAAGCTCTTGAATATTGTACAAGTAAAGGGAGGGCCCTTTACCATGACCTAAATGCCTATAGAATTTTGTTTGATGATGTAAGCATTTTTTAATATACTAACTATGACATTTTTTACCCTTTGGTGTACCTCAGGTTTAATATTTGCTTTTCTATACCTTAGGATGTGAACCCGAGACTTTCATGCTTTGGTCTGATGAAAAATAGTAGAGATGGAAAAAGTTATAGTACGAATCTGGCATTTACTCCTCCCGAATATCTAAGGACAGGTATGTATCTTATGACTCCCAACAAAAATCATGCTGGAACCTACTCATTAGCTTTCATGAGAATAAAAGTAATATTCATTTCATACTCCCAGACCCATATTTTTTTATGGCTAGTTTTGTTTACTGCTAGCTTGATGTGCTGATGATTACCATATATCTGATACTTTCTGTAGGAAGAGTTACACCAGAAAGTGTGATATATAGTTTTGGTACCCTTTTGCTTGATCTTCTCAGTGGAAAGCATATTCCTCCAAGCCACGTAAGTCTGATTTTTAAAGACTGTCTTGGTAGGATAAAACAGTGTGATGTGCAGCTATGGTGATTTTTACATGTGTGCTTCCACAAAGTTACCCATCTATACACCTAGAATGATTTGTTTCAAGCCTTCTTCACTCCTCACTTTTGTCTCCTTCCCTCAAAAGAAAGTTTGCACTTCTAATGCTTGTTTATTATGATGTGTAAAATAGAGGCTATGCAATTCAAGATTTAAAATCTCCTCTGTTCAAGCATTCTGCAGTATATTGGTCTTCATTCTCTTGTGCATCCTGAGCATTTAATTGATTTATATAACCTATTGGAGCACTGTCTCTGTGCGAAAAGGAGCACAGTTGACAATTGAATTCAGTTTTTCCCCTTCTTTTCTAATTCGCTTGTTGTTTCAGTTCGGCTATAAGCCTTTTGTTGTGAGTCTTGTGTACTAAAACGATTCAAAGCTTCAGTTTGGCTATAAGCCTTTTGTTGTGAGTCTTGTGTACTAAAATGATTCAAAGCTTGGCTTTTGATCGAGAATCAAAATCGCGGATAAGAGAACATAAACATTCTCTTGGTCATAAAGAAAGAACTTTAGTTTACAAACCTTCAGGTTCAAATGTTAAAAAAAGCTCGAGAAAGAAGAATTGGACTAGGACTACCGGAAAGTAAAAAAGACTTTTTACAATGAGATCAAAAATATTGGCACCCGTAATTGAACTAGCAACAAGATTGATTCCTCTAAGACACTTGAGTTGAACATGTTTCCGACTTTAAGTAGCTTTATAGATTGACTTGGCTACTCCCTACGCTCTATAACCCGAAAGACGGAACACAGAGTTCTCTCTGCGGCTTAAGGCTCTGTCCTCTGTTGATAAGTTCAGTAGCTAAAGCTATGGACAATGGCTTTAGGGGTGAATATTCAAAAAATCTATTTTTTATAAGTGCAAGCTCAAGGCTCAAGGTTCAAAGCTCAAAGTCAATTCCTTATTATTGATAGCAATAGGACAGGTGAGAACATCCCTAATAAAATGGCCTAGCTTTGCTTCTTGCTATCTAGGCTTGAAGGTGGCAAACCACTACCTTAGTCTTCACCAAGCTAGCAAGAAGGCATAGAGTCGAGACAAACATAGAGTAAAGAAAGAAAGGAAAGTCATAAGGTAATGTTGATTCCCGTTCTCGAAACTCCACTTTTTTTGGTAGGGTAGAAAGACTAGATTCAATTCAGGGAAACTAGAAAGCCAATCGAAAATAATTTTCTCAATATGCGAATCAAAAATCAAACCCAGTCGCTTTCATGATCAGTAGTCAAAAGGACAAAATGATTCCCTTCCTTGGCTCTAGAGCCGCTGATTCACCTTTGTATTATTCGTATTATTGTTCATCTTACTACTTACATGGTCCATTTGTTGGCCTTTATTGATTGAAGTACTATCAATGATGTTTTTGTTGGATGGGGAAATTGTTGATGCTTTAGCTGATTGTTGGCCTCTTGCACGTGTGTCAGTTGATTATGTAGTAATCATTTCGTTTTTGGCTTTGAATCATGTTGATTCTTTGATGTGGGTTCATGGTGGACATTTTCCTGGCTATGTTTCCGATCGTTCAGTGGCCACTCTGACTTGTTACCCTATTTCATTTTGCAAGATTTTGTATGTATGGTTCTATCTGAACTTTATTTTAAAAAGGGTTTGGTCTTAACCCTCTATTCTTGCAGATGTAAGCGTGCTTTCTACGTAGTTTTCTTCGTTCCCGTGTAATTAGGTGCAAGTGTAACGAGTTTGTTTGAAATAAGTCCAATGAGATGATATGAAAACCAAGAGTGAAAAGCTGCTTAGAAGAGAGTATAGTGGGGCATGGTTAGGTTACCTACTCGTAAGAGGTAGTCTAACTTAGTTAGAGGAAAACTTGCTCATCATAAGGATAAGCAAGGTTTTATGAATTATCCTAGCCCTAGCAAGGCTTACTAAGCGAAAGCAAAGAAGGGATCCCTTTTGTAATATAATGAAGGTTTGGTGTTGATTCTGGAATCATCTTATTCCCTACCCGATCCAACAATAGCCCCTCCAGCACCAACTGAGCTAACAGCCCGATAATCCAATTTTCTTTTTTACCCACCGTATTGTTTTTAACTTTCCTGAGTTCCTCCTTTGGCTCATCATTTCTACCAACGTCTATATGCTTTTTTTGACTCACATCTGCTCTCTGCATTCCCCCTTTCCGGTTAATCGCGAAAAGGAGCTGCCTTGTTAAAGAGTCAAGCGGATGAAGGTCCTTGATGTAAAATTAAATATGTATGTTCTTTTCCCCATCTTTTGCTTGAACTCTGGAGCTTGATCATGTAATTAATTTGAGTCAGATTTGACTTTTAAGCGTTTCTTTTTCCTAGGAAACTTAATACTGCAAGCAATGACAAAAAAACAAACATTGAATTATCATTGCATTTTAATACGTAGGAGCTGGTAATTAAATACATATATGGATACATAAAGGTACAAACGTAGTACATTTTTTTTATTGTGTTGAATTTGGTTTAGCATTGACATCGGATGGGCATTGTTAGCTGATTCTGCGTTGCAATAACTTTTTACCCTCCTTGTTTTCAATGTGAGCTGAGTGTACCTTGAGCGAAAATTAAAGCTATTGAAGTTCATGGAATGTTAAATTTCTTTTATTTTGGCTTTTCATCTTTTGGAGATTCACAATTTCTACGTTCCTTGAAAAAAGTTATTTGGTGGGCTCTGTGTTTTTTTCTCTCCTGAAGTTTGTTCTGTTCTTACTTTCATTATTGTATTCTAACCTTTTGTTGGTTTCGAAATAGGCACTTGATCTAATACGAGATAGGAACATTCAGATGCTCACAGATTCTTGTTTAGAAGGCCAATTTACAAATGATGATGGAACTGAGTTGGTGCGTTTAGCTTCTAGATGCTTACAGTATGAGCCTCGAGAGCGTCCTAATCCAAAGTCACTGGTTGCTGCTTTGATTCCTCTCCAGAAGGATGCTGAGGTTATTTTGGCTTTCAATGTTAGACATGCATATATGATATTCCACCACTATCTAAATTTTCCCCTGTAGGATAGAGTACTAGTATCAAATGGTTTTCCTAGGTTCTTTCATTTAGGGACATAGATTGGTGTCAATGCCAGCTTCCTTAGGGTGTACCATCATTAATTCATAATCACTTCGTTATATTTATTGTTGTGTAGAGTTTATAAATATTTCCAGTTGGCCTTGGATGATATTGGAAGTTCCTTAGTTGGATTGACTTTTAGCTAAACTGCTCTACAGGTTCCTTCTCATATATTGATGGGTATCCCACATGCTGGTGCTGCTATACCTCTGTCACCACTTGGTGAAGCTTGCATGAGAAAGGATTTGACTGCAATACACGAAATTTTAGAAAAGCTTGGATACAAGGATGATGAAGGTGCTGCAACTGAGGTATATTTTTGATTTTTAGTTATTTGGGTAGCTATACCTGAGAAATCTGAACCTTAACGAAATTGAGTGCAAATTTTTGTTGCTTAGAACTTGTCAATTTTTGTCACTTAAAGCAATGTTTTTATATCACAGACTCCAGTCAGCCCATGACAGAGAAGTTACTCGTTAGCATATTTCTATCTTAGGAATTGGGAAGATATGTTCCTGGTGCTCCGTTGTATTAAATTTTATTTGTAGTGCATAAATGATCCAGTTGAATATCTGGTTTCACTTTTAACCCCATCAATAAAAAAACATGTGTATATTTTCGTACGATATTAAAAAACATATTTTTATTTACTTTATAAGACAAAAAATATGTTTTTTTTTCTCTCGAGGAGATTAAAAATGAAACTCTGCATGAAAGAAGGTTATGTTATACAATTAAACTTTATATATAATGCCATTAGTCCATTAGTCCATTAGATAACTGCAACATATTGTTGTTTTTTTGTTACATATGATCTATCTCTGTTTGCAGCTTTCATTCCAGATGTGGACCAATCAGATGCAGGAGACATTGGACTCAAAGAAGAAGGGCGATTCAGCTTTCCGTCATAAGGATTTTAGGGCAGTAATCGAGTGCTTCAGCCAGGTTAATTTACTTTATACTTTTTTGGGTTGCTATCCTGCCAAGTAAAATCTGAACTTGACAAACATTTTTTCTTTGCAAAACCTGAATTTGCCTGGAGTTTTAGATTTCAACTGGCATTATAACCATGTACACTAGCCTGCATGAATTTTGTGATTGGTGGGCTGTCAATCATCAGCAATTCAGCATGACCTTGCTTTGATAACACCTTAGGTGCTATCAAAACTTCTCTTGATGTTTAACAGCTAAGATGGTGTCATGTTGATAATCAATCAATTGCTAATCAAATCAAATATCTTTTACCATGGATCGACCATGAATAATCCAACAATTAAGCGAAATGAGAGGAGGGAGCTGACAGAAGGGTGGATTTGATACAATTAAGGCAATTGATAACACCTCAGTTATAAAGAGAACGTGTATATGACGTGCATATCTATAGCTTGGAGATATTATTTTCTTCTTGGTTGTTAGGACTATAACTTGAAGATCTTAATTAGACGAGGTTTGGCTTTATTTGATTTGGGTGAACCTGTGTTAGCCTGAACGGAGACCCTAATGTTTCACCTAAGATTTCCCTTCCCTCTTTTAAATCTGATTTCGGTGGGACAGTTGAAATTCTGACTAAGCCGTCCAGTTGGACTAGCATGATACTTTGTGAAGTTGTTTTCTGCATTCCAGTTATATAAGGATTTTTTTTAATAAAAAAATAGTAGTATTATGCGATTAAGAAAAAATGAATGAAATATTTTATGGGGCTGCTATTCAGGTGGGTGTTCATCCTTAAAAATGTTCCAACACCTCAACAGAATTTTTGGCATCAAACTAACAATTCTTTTATTTGAACAAAAAAAAACTGACATTTCTTTTGTCTGACTTACAGTTCATAGATGTTGGAACAATGGTTTCTCCAACGGTTTATGCACGCCGTAGCTTGTCTTATCTCATGAGTGACATGCCACAGGAAGCCCTCAATGATGCATTACAAGCCCAAGTGATTTTCCCTGTTTGGCACATTGCATTTTATCTGCAAGCTGTTGCCCTTTTCGTACTCGGAATGGAGAATGAAGCTCAAGTAGCCCTGAGAGAGGGTTCTGCACTTGAAACCAAAAAGAGTGCTACTTGATAGCTTAAAATTGGATATCTTTTCCTCTTCTTCCTCTTGCTCTTCAGTGAAGACGATCTGTGGACTGGGCACGCCATCTGAATATCTGGGCAAAATGATTACAGTATTCGAGCAGATCTTGGTATCTTGAATTGTATTGTCATCTTGAATATTCTTTTGTGATATTGTTGGGTGAATGGGTTGGTTGGTCAGTTTGGTGGGAATGGTGTGGACTTTTGTGACGACTTTACCCTTTATTGTTCAACACAACAGTGTTGGTAATAATTTTAGACATGTCATGTGGAACGGATTATATTTTTATGGAGGTTCATGTTAATTTGTTGTTGTATTGAAGGGATATTAAGGGAGGAGTGTTAAATTATATGTTTGTAAGAAAAAGGATTAATGTACAAAGCCTTTTGCCATGACTGAATACTGATCATTATTATCGGGAACAGTACATCAAATTACCTCACAAGGTTTCAGTATTCAAGCAACTGAATAATGTATGATCCAGTTATATTCAACGAGAATCATGTGAAAAGCCTCGTGACAATTTATTCCTGAAAAAGATGTTTTTACAAGCAGTAATCTTAAGCTGATAAAAGAGAAAAAAAGGGAATGGACCTGAAAATAAATGTGATGCTTCAACTTCTTACACTAGTGTAATAATCTGATTGAATTTAGTAGTTAGTATAGTAGCTCCTCAAAGAGGATCAATATTGTGTCCCAATTTGCTATTGTACAACTCCAACAGTTTCTCAGCTGGTGTCACACCTGCCATAAATTTAAAATTCACCATTAAAAGCAAAATTCAATATATCCATGAGTAAATTTCTGTGCGATAAAGAACATGGTCAAAAATTTCTTCAGGCAATCATACTAGTTATTGCATTGGTGTGATGAATGAGCTTGGGGGCTATTTTTTTTTTCCTTTTGTCATATAAAATTCCTTTGGCGTCAAAATTGAATTACGTAAAAGGAAAACACATATAACTACCAACACATTCAATATGATTCTTCACTCGGGGGCTCTGACTACATTTATTGAGACTACAGTAAATATAGAAATCAGAAGGAAACTTTAAAAATCTATTCTTCAATGTTAATGAATTCAAGACTAAAAATGCAAACGAGATAACTGACAAAAAAAGAGTTATGGGCAGCTTCAATCTTGTTTACATACCTGTTCTTATCACCTCAGCCATCTCATTCAAGAACCCTGACTCTTTAAAGCCTCTTCTTTTCCAAGCCATCCTGTGATAGAACAAATGCACATCATGGGATAAAGGAGACAGGAAAAAGAGGATGACGAGTAGCAAAATGAGCATAGATTTTACCTTTGCCAATTTAGTGACATCTTCTACAACATGTCAAAGCAGTCCATCGCAGAAAGGTGTCTTTAGACCAGTCTTTGGCACCTAATACAAATAGTTGGACTTGGATTAACAAACTTGACCAATAACCATGTTCATAAGCTTTCTTCACTTAACAAAAAAATGTAATGCTAGCTCTACATCTCATAAATGAAGAGTTGGAACCTTGAAAAATTCTAAGCATGTCGGTCGAAGAGTTAAATGTACAGATTTTATTGTGGACTGGTAACTGTATAATTTTGTTATGATTAGTTTACATGTTAGCATCAAATACTTTTTATTTTTTTAATTGACACTGGTTACCAAAAAAAATAAATTTTTGTGTATCTTGATGTTATGATTGAAGTTATTAGTGTTGTAATGTTGTTGAGCACTGTGCTCTAGATGAGAGCAGGTGCCTTTTGCTTATAAAGAATGCATATAAATATCTCCATGTGGTTTAAGGGGATGTTCTGCACGATAAAAACCAAAAAAAATGAACTTGTCTCTTTATATGAAATGGTTTTGTAATTTCTTATGAATGCTACTTTTCCCATGGAAGTTTATACATTCATAAGAAGATTGGTTCTGGTGCATAACAATGTCTTAGTTCTACACTTATCCAATATAAATTCAAACAGTAAATTAAGAGAGAGACATTTTAGGATGCCAGAATGAGTAAGGTAGTAAACAGGGTTAGATGCCACTATAGAAATAAGTCTTTCAGTCTGCATATTTGGTCCAATTGTACTCATTAACAAGATTTTTCCTGATGTCTAAATTGTGATGAATGGGTAATATTTTGAGTTTATTGGGTTTGTTCATAAAACATAAATACATCATATTGAGGATTCATTGTTGGTTTGTAGTTAAACTTGAAATAATGTAATAGCAATTCCTAAATATCTTGTTCCATTTGTTTCTATATAATTTTTGGAGCAAATAGATTTTTTTACCTTCCAATTATGATAATTGTTACAAAAGTATTAAATTTTAATTGTAATAAAAGTACCCATTGAACTTTTATTGTTGTTACATAAATACAACTGTTATTAAATGTTTGAAAAAAACAAATGAAAAATATTTAAATAGTATGATATTTATGTTACTTTTTATGTTACTATTTAATGAATTTTTACTATAATAATACTTATGTAACAAACAAAACGTTTAATGGTAGTTTTATAATAATTTAAAATTGAGTGATATTTTTGTAAAATTACTTTGGTAAAAAAATCTATTTCCTTGCAGAGAAATAAAAAAAATAAATACAAGAAAACTAAAATGAGTATTAACGCAAGAGGGGGCAAGAGCTTAAGAATCAAAAAAGAGGAGCATGGTAATGAGTTAGAACACGTATAGGTAATTTCACTTTTGTCTCGACTTGTTTATAGTAATTGCTTTAGTACATACATTTCATTTTCTTATATGGATTATATATTTCAGTATCCAAAAATCATTAGATTATTCTTCATTTTGTATTGACATTAAATTTATAATTGTTGCATATTCAAATGACTGATGCACGTTGCTTAAGATGTCCTATGAAGTCGAAAGTATGTTTGAAAGCCATCATCAATGCTTTACATGAGCAGCGATATGAAGTTAAAGCTTTTGGCTCTTAATTTATTTGTCCTATGTTTTCCTTTTCGTAATTCATCACTTTATTAGATTATATTCGAGTGTAAATGCAACTAGGTCAGTGATTTTCAATTTTTAGCTTGCATTTTAGAGAAACTGGGTTAGTTGCCCTCTTATCACATGATTCATCGATATTGTAAGTGGCTATTATGATTGATATAAGTAGACAAAAAGAAAAGATACCTAATATGGAAATTCAAATAAGTGAAATGACAATCATCCATTCTAGTTGGTAATGGTATCATTGAAAATATAGAAGATGAAATTGCTGAGAATGAAAAGGAAATACAAGCAAAATAGATAAAAATAAATTTCATTGATAATTCATAAAACAAGCAGAAAAGAAATTATAAGAAGGTTAATAAAAACTACAAGAAGGTTAATAAAAACTACAAGAGTGCTTGTCTAATATAATGCATTAAATTTCTCTATCCTATAACAGAATTGAAAAATCAATCATTGAATTGTAGTCTTGCATCACTTGGGTATGTTAGGAATATTTGGCATAATTGCCACATCAATTCCATTCTTGACTTTTTGGGGGTATTGATGTCACATTTATATTGGAAATTATTTTTGTTTTCATTACACACAATCTGTTGGGAGTCATGTGTATCGGTTGTGCTTTTTTTTTGCTGAATCATATCCTTTATCATCTTTAGTATCCCCCCTCAAACTCATGTGTATGCATATGCCATTAAGTTTGTGTCTGATGATGAAATTGTTGAATGGTCAAAAGCAGGCCGTTGTATGGATGGAATGTGTTGCATAAGTAATTGATGAGATACAACTCATTCATGAACAAAGTGAAGATCCAACTCTACATGCTTAGTTCTTGCATGACAAAGAGGGTTTACAATAAATCAAACAATATTTAAATTGTCACACTAGATTATTGTTGGATTTAAATTAATAACATTAGGTTCTGTAAGGATTGAAATCAAACTAACTCTAAATTTGTATTAACAGATGCATGATACTTAACTTATGTGCTAGATTATGACATTGTTTGTTGTTTTTTTAGATGACCAAATAACAGGATTTGAACTCAAAAATAATATCATTTTTAAAGATAATATTCTCTCATTAATATATGATCACTAGTCAACATTAACAAATGCATGCAATTAAAATAAAGTTATGGTTTTAAAACCAAACCATAATGAGTTGTTCCATTGAGAGATTTAAGGATTCTTTTAACAACTAACCAATGTGGTCGTAGAGGATGGATATGAATTGACAAACTCAATTTATAGCATAAGAAAAATATAGTCTTGTAATGGCTATGTATTGTAAAACACCTACAATACTTCTATAATATGTGGGTTTAAGAAACTCATCACCAATTTTTGTTGATAGAGTAAAACATGTAGACATAGATATAGCAATAGCTTTTGAAAGTTGCATATGTGCTTTCACTAATAACTCATGCACACATTTGCTTTGATTAAGAAATAAATCTCCATTAGGCAATTTTGTAACCTCTATTCCCAAGAAATAGTTCAGAAGCCCTAAGTGCTTAAGAGAAATGTTTTGAGGAAAAAATGAAATACGAGATTATACCTTAAGATCATTGCTTCCTATAATAATAATGCCATCGACATAAACAAGGAGATAGAGAGTTTATTGTGAGGTAATCTTGAGAAACAACGAACTGTCTACACGAGATTTTGAAAATCCCATATCAAGTAAGGCTTTTGCTAGAGTATCAAACCAAGCCCTGGGTGCTTGTATTAGCCCATATATTGTCTTGTTGAGTTTACAAACAAAGTGAGGGTATTGTGGTTGAGTCACGTACACCTCTTCTTGCAATGCTCCATTGAGAAAGGTATTATTGATATCAAGTTGATATTTTTTCCATCCTTTTGACAATTCAATAGTGACAATAACTCTAATAGTCACTTGTTTTACCACAAGACTGAATGTCTCTGAAAAATCAAACTGTGGACTTTGATCATATCCTTTAGCCATTATCATTGATTTTCTTTTGTCCAACATTCCATTTGGTAACTTTTTCACATGAAAAATCCATATATTCTCGATAATTTTTATGTTTGTGGGAGGTGGAACCAATGTCCATATATTCTTTGTAATGAGAACATCAAATTCCAACTACATGGAGGTTTTCCATAAAGGATCATTCAAAGTTTATTTAGTAGAGTAGAGAATGGTTATGTTATTAATGTAGCAGTTTCCATGGTAAGAAGAATTTTGTATTTGTAAGGCCCTACTTTTGATCATGTAATCATATGATGTTGATTGGTAGTTGAAGTGGAAGTTGGTTGTGTGATAGTTGGTGGTATAAAAGATGAATGAGAATTTGGCTGTGAAACTTTGGAATTTAAATTTTCTTAAGTGGAAGTTAAGTCTTGTAACATTATTGATATACTGCCCACTGAGAAAGACGAGGAAGATAAATGTTGTATGTTATCAAATTCTTAAGGTGATGGTTGCGACTAACTATGAATGAGTAGATGATAAGGTAGGTGTACTCTGATAAGTAAACTCAGGCTCAAGGGGCGTAAAATAAGTTGGCTTTTACCCAGTGGGTAAAATTTTTTGTGAGGTAAAGTATATATTTTTGGTAGACTAGTGGACAATGGCTCATTAAAAGGAAGAATTATTTCATCAAAGTGGACATCTATACTAATGTAAAGTCTACAATCTTTTGTTAAGAATTTAAACCCTTTATAGCATGGATTGTATCCAATAAATGTGCATGGAACATATTTGTCTTGCGGCTTATGATTATTGTAGGATCTAATACATGGATAACCAAAGCATCCAAAGACTTTTAAGACAAATAATATGGTTTGTGAAAATAGCACTTCCATAGGTGTTTTAATAAGAAACACACTCATAAAGAAGGCTTCATCCCAAAATGTCAAAGGTATTGATGCTGGAGTTAACATTGTCATACCAAGATCAATTATATGTCTGTGTTTTCTTTCTACTAAATCATTTTACTCATATGTGTATACATGAGGTATGATGAATAATACCATATTAAGCTAGAAAAGTACTTAAGGCTTGTAATTCACATCCACAATCACTTTGAAGGATTTTTATTCTATGACTTGTTTGAAATTAACTTGTGCTTTGAATCAATGAAAAGCTTGACAAACATCAGATTTGGTTTTTAGAAAATATATCCAAGTATACCGACTAAATTCATCAATAAAATTGACATAACAATGGTAACCATTCTTGGACAAAATTAGTGCTACCTACACATCAAAATGTATATTTTGTAAAGGAACCATTGCATAACTAGTTTTGGATTGAAAAGAAAGTTTGAGGATCTTTCTAGCCTCACAAGAATTACATAGAGTATTATTATTCTTAGGAATCAAAGCTAGTCTACAACGTAGGTGGTGGTGGAGGGTGTAATAGCTAAGTTGGAAACATCATATGTAACATGATTGCTTGCACCTAGAGTTTGGGTACTAATATTGATCAAAGGTAAACTATGGTAGTGGAGGAAAGGTAGGGTATGGAGTTGGTAAATAAGGTGAAGTTGATGGATAATGAGGTTGAACTTGATGTTGGTTGCTATAATATTGTTGTGGCTTATGTTGAGAGGCCATGACCATAAAGGCATTTGATACATTTTGTGGATAAGGCTGTGGTGATACGAATTCCACCAAAAATTGTGATGAAACTTGATAACAATGATGCATTGAAACCCCAAGATTATGTAGACAAGATTTGTTGAGTCTTAACCCGTCATCTAACAAGATGAAAATTAAGACTAAAAAGGATTGAAATGTCACACCAAGAAAACATAAGAGTTCTCTAAAGAATTCAAGGTGATAAGTTTGGTTGTTTGAACATCATAAGATTAACTTGACAAGTTCAAGAATTCTTTTTAAGAACTAAGAGGAACACAAAACCTTATAAGAAGATAATTTTCTGAATAATCCAATGTCTTTTTTAAAATTCGTAGTACTCATCTATATACTTGGAACAACCCTTCAAGAATAGAAAAAATCATAATTACAACACAAAAATTAGCCTAAACAAGTCCTTTACCTTTTTTGGACCCTTGGATTTCTAAAGACAGCCAATAAATAACTAAATAACTAAATCTAATGTATATCAAAATGCCCAATTAGGACCAAGTTATTCTCCTGTTTAATATCCATGAAACTTTACAAACTCACACAATTTAATGATTAAACCATGCTAGTTACAAATTTGCATGTTGATGACATTGACTAGGCCTTGATTATTATTTGAGCCCATCTTGGTCTTTTTAGAATCAGTCTAATTCTTGAAGTGTTTGGCTCTAAGTCTTGTAATTGGGCCACTAGGAAATGATAAAGGATCTTGTGCAAATTCAACCTCATTCCCACTTGTATAGTTAACATGTATAGCTCTTTGGTTTGCATCACGTGGGTTTGGGTTGTTATTTTGTGGATAACTGTTTTGGTTGAGATGTTGTGGAGGAACGGGAAGTGGTCTATTGCCTGGAAGTCCTTGAGTTAGAGATTGAAAGTTTTGATTAAAATGGTACCAATATATGACCACTATATGACCAAGCTTCCTACAAAGTTGATAGAGTTTTTCCTCTGCCTCTTTCATAGCCTCTACCTTTTCTACTTCCTTGCTGATTGTAATCATAAAATTGTTGTGTATTGTTTACAGGTGACATAGAAGAAGCATTATAAGTGTTTGTCCATATGAGTTTTCTGGTTTGGATACACTATGAAATTGTTTTGGGTTACTTTTTCTTTTGTAGGAATATTAACATAAAATAGTGCTGATTTCAAAGCAATATGTCTTCTGTCACGCCTACATTCATGGTTGAGCAGTAAATTGTATCCTCAGTGGTTACAGTTTCACTCATCGTCCTTTTAGTTAATGTGGAGAAAATGTTGTCCTAATTTGCAACTCTCTTTTTTACCTATATTACTTTAGCTCTGGATTTGGAGGCATACAATTTCTCTAGACGAAACCAAACATCTTTTAAGGTGTCAAACCCATAGATCTATTGACTACTTCTGTTATACATGACATGATCCAATAGTTGAGCATTTCATCTTGCTTTCTCCAATTTTTGTACCTGTGATTGATTGTTCCATCATCAAGCTATTGAGATGGTGGGACTAATATATACTTCTCCAATTCAAAGCTCCTAATTATATTTAAAATTTGGTGCTTTCAGATTGTATAATTTCTATTATCTAGTTTGATTGAAACCAAAATGTTATGGAAAGTGAAAGTTGCTCGATCCTTATGACTCAAGTCTTTTGTTAATTGAATAGCTTGTGTTTTCATAGTTAATGAATCACTGGTTTCATCCATTGCAGAAAAAGAAGAAACTTTTAAGCATATAGTGCTTAATGCTCTGATACCATGAGAAATAAAATAAGAACAAAAAATATAAAAGATGACACTGCGGGGAATGTAAAGGAAATATAAGCATACTAGAGAAAAATGACTTTTATTGATAATTCTTAAAACAAGTAGAAAATAAATTACAATAAGCTTAATAAAAACTACAAGAGTGCTTGTCTATATATAATGCATTAATATTTCTGTCCTATAACAGAATTGAACTATCAAGTATTGAATTGTAGCTTTACATCATGGGTTTGTTAGGAATATTTGGCACAATTCTCACCTCAGCTTCATTCTTGACTTCTGGGGTATGGGCATCATATTGGAGATTCTTTTTGTTTCCATTGCACATATTTTGTTAGGAGTCATGTACATCAATTGTGCTTCCTTTTGCTGAGTCATTTCCTTTAACATCTTCAATCATCATTTCACTGATACCAAAAAGAAGACAACATTTACTCTAGTTGTGTTGCCAAATGTTGTTGGTATATGCACTATTTATTGCATACTTTTTCATGCATCAAAGAACGACTAACACATGGAACATAACAAGATTCTGAGCATCTACACATCGTTAATATAAAATTCTATAAAAATTGAGTCTTTTAATTTCAGAAGGTCAACCTAATGAGTGGAGACATCTTTCTTTCTTATGAATTCTATCATAATATTATATTTTATTAATACAAGACTTTCATTTTCTCTATCTTCCCTCAAAGTGTGAGTCATTTGGTCTAACACTTTGTATTTTCAACATATTTTATTTTATTATATTTCTATTTAGATTACTTGTTTTTTTTCTTCTTGAAAGGCTCATACATTTTTTTTTTGTGAGGAGACCTATTAGTATTTTTTTCCCATTGATTGATTGAAACTTTGATACCATTCAAAGTTTATAAGAATTATAGGTCTTCCAATCTATAAAGGTTAACCCAATGGTTGGACCAACATTCCTTATAAACTCTACTATAACATTGTAATTAATCGATGTGAGACATTATCTTAACATCCATTCAAAGTGTGGGTTCTTGTATTTTGCAAGATACATTTTGTATTTTTAACTTGTTTTATTTATATTATATTATATTGAGTCACTTTTTTTTCTTTTATTATTGTAAGACTCGTTTTTTTAGACAAGATCTAAGGTTTTTGATCTACTCGAGTGAAGCTCTAATATCATATCAAAGTCTATAAACATTATAGACAATAGAATCTCAAAAGATTAACCCAATAGGTTTAAAAATACAAAGAATTAGATCAAATGACCCTAAGAAGAAAGATGTTAGAAAAATTAAAGTCTCGTATTAATAAAAAACAATATTGTCATAAAGATTAAACTTTTGGGGTTTGGTGGCACACGATGAACTTTAAAATAAGTGATAAATATATGGCCATGTTTATTTTCTTTTCATCATTGTATACCTGATCTGTATCGCTAAAGAGTTATCATTAATATTTTCTGTAAATACAATATTTTCCAGTTACATCATTGTAACCGGTATTTTATGGTTTCAGTTGGAGTGTACACTACTACAAAAAGGGGTATTAAAGTCGGTTCGCTAAATCGGCTTTAAATGAAATGACTTAAAATTTAAAATCGGTTCAACGAGTGAACTGACTTTAATTTTTTTTTTTTTTTACAAAATTTATTCATTTTCTATTATACTCAAATTAAAACTTGTATTCGATCGCTAAATAATAGCAAAAAAAATAGTTTAACAAATAGTTTAAATAATACAAATAATTGAAAAATAAAATATTAATTAATAGCAAAAAAATTACCATGGTGTTGTTCTATGTTATTCAAGATCGTCATATTTTTCTCTTGATGTTATAATACAAACCTACATATATAATACAAAAATCTATACACATAAATAATAACACATAATAACAAAAATACAAAAAATTATACACAAATAATAACACATAATAACAAAAATATATATATAAATAATAAGTGCGTAGGATTAATAGAATACTTACAAGAGTAAATGAAGTGACAAAATGAAAGAAATGAAGAAAAAAATCGTGTTTTATAAGTGAGAAATGAGTATAAAAAATTTGAGTATTTTGCTCAAAAAAATAGAATATCTAAAAGATTAGTTAGAGAAGAAGAAAATCCACTAATCGGTGTTGGAATTGGTGGTCGTAGGTGGCCGAAAAATGAGAAAGAGTGGAGGAGAAATGAAAGAGGTTATGGTTTTTGAGAGTTATACAATGCTTGGAATAGTTTCTGTCTGGAGAAGAAAGAAGAGAAATTTTTTTATCCACGTATGTAGTATTGGTTAACGTGTTGAACCGACCCTACACGTGGACGTAGCTTCGGTTTCAGGTGTCAACCGATGCTACGTTCTATGTGGATAGCATCGATTCTACACCGAACCAACTTTAAATTCATTAAAAGTCAATTTTTTTCAAAAATTAACTTTACATATCGACTTAAATACCTCTTTTATAGTAGTGGTAATTCTTGTGGCAATTCATGTATGCATCCCATGATGATGTTCACATGTAGAAAAGAAGATAACTCTGAAAGGAATAGGAATGCTCAATGGAATTTGACTGTAGCTACTAGGCCAACTCCAACAGTGTGTTTGTAGCATATATCATCATGTAAATGTTAGGTAGTTGTGAATATTAAGCCTTGCGGTCCTTCTTTCTCTTAGTATACAGCTTTACCCATAACCAACCAAATCTCAACTGTCTATATAAAGTTAGGACTTAGGATGATATAGTTGTCTAGTTAGAACTTATCGAATTAGCTGAAATTTTCCCTTTCCACATGTATTTTTTGAAAGGGATCCGTGACCATAGCATAATAAAATAAAAACTAAAATGGTGTTACAGATTCACACTGAGCTATTACATACGAAAATTGAGGAATTTTCTTTATGACCTACGTGCTTAGAATGAAAGTTAATAACATATAAAATTATACTCACTCAAATTTTGACATGTGTTAAGATTATATTAAAAGTTGAATATTTTTTAAATTTTCAAAATAATTATAATAAATAAGAGGATATAAAAAATACAAATATAAAATTAAATGATATTAGTATTTTTCATATACTCATACATACATAGAATCAATCAGTTGCCATAACTTCTGTTTCCCTTGTATTCAAACAGATAAAAGGGTACATTGGGATTTGTGATTTCATACAAAATGTGTTAAAATTTTATTGGATACAAAGCGTAATACACAACAAAATAACTAAGAACCACTTCGATTAGATACCATAATTTATATGAATCCAAATGTATCAATTCGTGTGTTAAGAATAGTGACATTGTTGTATTATTTAACACCATTGATATTTATAACCAAATTTTATACGGAACAAAATAACATTCATTACGATGACGATTCAACTCAGTAGAAATGGCGGATGCTCACCACTATACGACGACACTTTTGAAAAAGGAAACTACAAATTCTTTTATAAAGATCACACATAAATCAGGCTTACAACTACATCACTGACGATTTTTTTTTTGGTCAGTAAGTACTCGTTGATTATTTGCGTCACTTATTTTACAACGTTTAAACAGTGATTCATTCGCCTCATACGAGACTGAAATAAATATTGATAAGTTAATCTCAAGTCCACTACGGATTAAAAAAGGAAATAAATAAATTTCATCAAAGTAGAAGGATTAGCAAGTGAAGACACTGAGATGAATAATCATAAAATCACAATATTGAGGTGGAAACTTACTCCCCTCGTGTGCAGTAACAGTAGACCGTGCATCCTTTTATTTGAAACAAGCTAAACTCTCAATCGTGAACAAGATCTGTGACTGGCTAATCGCTTTGCCAACTAAGGCCTTCACCACACAAAAAATCTAATAATACGATAAGACAAACAATAGGTGTCTCCTCTTATGTCACAACAAATTTTACATGTAACCAAAAATCATAATCAATGTAAAATTTGTACATTGACAATGCTGTGCACCAAAAAAAAAAC